>JAEUYN010000611.1:0-546720 GCA_018257835.1 Euura lappo | reverse complement strand
GCGAGGATAAGTCTTGGGCGTGACAGGGTGTGAAAATGAAATATGTAATTTAATTCGTTTTAATTAGAAAATCTTACCACGAGAGTGGCCCGGTGTTTCCTATTAAGAAACAGAGAATTTGATTCGCCCTTGTGCGAACGCTGATTGTTCTTGTTGTTAATTAAACAGCGCTGTGTTCAGAATTTGTGGAGCATCAGAATGTACGCGGTCTAGAAATTTCTAGAATAATTTCTAGAAAATATAAGAATAATTCGCAATCTAGAAACGTCTGCCAACATATTTCATAATCTCACCGAACCTTTTTCCACCAGTTTTCCGACTACAACCCAGGACGTTACTTAGGAACATTTTCTACCTCGAGTATTAATATCCGCAGGTGTAATGTACGCGTCGGGGAATAATATTTTCCCTGCAGGTAGAACCTTTAATTTAAAAACGAAACATTGCTTCGTCCATTGCCCACCGTGGTTAGAGTACATCAAACGTTATTGCATACAGAAATCTGATGCATCGCACTCGAAGAACGTCCTGAATACCCAGTTGGTCAAAACCAAACCGTCATGTAATAGTTTTCTCGAAGCTTCATCTAGTTTGCACTGAGAGGAAAATTTTCGAGTACGTGGATTTTGAATTTGTAAAAGTTAGGTAGAATGTCGATGGAAAACTTTGGCCATTTGTCTTACAGCCAGACGTAGCAAACTCGAAGGAAAGTGTGAGAACGTCGATGAGAAACTATGCATTCAGTGAAATATATTTCTTCCACATTCAAATGGCAACATGGCAATCTTTAATATAGTTCAATCACCCACGTGACGCTACAGAGATACGAGTATTTGCTTCGACTATAACGTACTTATCATGCTGATAAGGTTTATGAGCGATAATACAACAAACCTATCCCAATACAAGTACCCTATGTGATCAAGAACCAGATAGTGGTCTGATTGTGAGTCTTGCACCAGTTGGTCCTTCTGTATCAAGATTTTCATAAGCTTCTCTAAACCTGTGTCATTCTATTCGCACGTGATGTGATGCAAAAAGCCTTTAACAAACGGTGAATACAAATTACTCTCGATAAGATAACATCAGACGTACTATATATGTACGTTGCAAAAAAAGTTGAGAATTTGCGAGAGTGAGTCGTTGCATCTGCAGTGCTGCAGGCAGTAAAATGAAACTACTTCTCTCTGTGTTGCTCCTGGCGGCATTCTACCAGGTGAGTCGATAACGTAACCCCGGATCATGATCAAATTCTATCACACAATTGTCCAGTTTCGTCGTCTACTTACTTAATCCCAAAAAAATTGTGCAAAGGACATGAAAGTCGACGCCCAAGCCTCCGGCATCGACGGAATAATCAACACACTTCTAGAGGGTGTTAAAAATCTTCTGGATTCCACCATCAACAATGTAGTCGGTCTCGTCGCGAGGATAGGTCCGACAGTGACGAATTTGGTCAGCAGAGTTCTTGGTACCGTTTTTAATCTTGTTGACAACTTGTTGTCTACGGTCGACGGACTCCTGACCGATGCTCGAGGCTCGGACCGGTCAGTCGATGACTGTGCTAATCTTGCGATTGCGTTGAGGCTCGTCAAGTGAGTATTAGCAAAACGCGCAGATTATTTTTCAAGACCTGCCTGGAAAAGTGAAGAAAAAAGAAAAGTTGGCGCACGCGCAGATCGTGTCTGGTCTAATTTCCGCACTAGACGCACGCAATTTTATATTTTTAGAGACGGAACTTCGAGGGTGGTGGAGGAATGCAAGAACCGATCGGACGTGAGACTGGCGAGTGTCTCGGCCGAAATAAAGGCCGAACAGGATCGTGGAAGCGGTGTCATTTCGAGGGCAACCAATTCTACTCAGAATTGCATGACGAAGGGGTTGCAGTTCGTCACCGAGTGTATCCTGAACGCTCAGAAGTCTGTGGTCCAAGAGATCCAAGGGATCGTTCAGACCGTAAGAAGCATAACCCAGAGAATATCTGCGGCTTCGGATGAGGTAACCAAATGTCTGGACGATGCCGAGGAAAATGGACGACGATCCGCCAATCAGATTTATCAGGAAATTGAACAGTGTGTATCCAGGGCTCCCCGACGGGGGCGAAACTTTGTTTGACATAAGAAAGAAAGTTGGGAGAGACCAGATCACTGTGGGCGAGATTCTTCCATACCAGAGAAAAAGAAAAAATAAGTGGAAAAACAGCTGAATCCGTTTTATTATCCTGTTTTTTTTCCTTATCGCCTCAAATAAATGAAGATATTTTACCAATCAATTTTCCAATTTCAACTTGGCTTCGTGTTTCATTCAATTAAACCCGAAGCTTTCTGGGCAACCAGACACACCTATCGTCGTTCACAAAAGGAAAACCCGAGAAGATGCTAGCCGGTATCTTTACGACCTTCGGGGATATAAACCGGCTTTATCCCTTGTTGTCAAGCCAGAGTCCGCATTGGGGCCTCCACAGCCAAAGTCATGCTCCCCTTACAAAGATTTTTACACTTACATCAAAGCCTCGGGCATCCGGCGAAAGGGTTGCACCATGCAGCTCGTCGTTCTCCGCTCATAACTCCGAGCTAAGGACTGAGTAACATTCTCTTGAATATGTTGAACGTAGTAAAACCGGAGAGCACCAAGGTGCAGGAAAAATGGGCTAAGCTCGACTTATACCCAAGGACGAGACACTTCATGTGTTATCTCTACCTTCTTATGTACTTGGCTGCGCCCCAAGCGTAGGTATTCATGGTCCTTTCCATCAGGTAATCGACGTCACTGTGTGCTTTCATACTAGAGATTCTCGAAACATTCAGTATATCATCATCTTGACAGAAATTTTTAATGATGAAAATTTTCTTGAAATGGCTGGGATTCGAACTCTGGTCTCCCGGAATTCTAGTCTACAGAATGGGCCGTCAATAGTACATTGTGTATCAAGGGCGCAAAACACTATTTTTCGAGTGTGAAATTTGCAGTACGAGCCGAAGGCGAGTGTACTGCAATCACACTCGCCAAAATAGCCTTGCGCCCGTGTTGCACACGATTTTTTCTCAACACCTGGTCTGCAAAAATGCCTCTTTTCAGACCGAGTGAGCGGGCGCAAAACGGAACTTTGCGCCCGAGGGCCGAAAAGATCTGTTTTGCGCCCGCTCAAGAGGTATGAAAAGTGGCATTTTGCGACCGGGTGTGAGAAAAGTCTTTTGAAATCTACTTTGTTCGTTAATTAATTTGCAAACATCAAATGTGTAGTGATATACTGAATCCTTGCGTGTTTAAATTGTTTGAACGGGCTCAAAACCCTGTAGCAAGTTTTGAAATTGGAATTTATAATATTTAGGGTCGGTGGTGAGCCGAGTCCGACTATTTGTATCAATTTGGGAGTGCGTGCCGAGAGCCTGAGTTGAAAAGTTAACGAAGACGCATGAAATTCAACCTCGTCGAGCCAGGGTGAAAGTGTTCGGTCTCATCCCGTCTATCGTCATTTCACGCATCTTTTGTGACGACAGGTAGGACATAAGCCTCCGTATCATCGTCTATGGGGATAATTTCTAACCCGCAGTCAATAGGGCATGGAACAAGGGCGCCCAGGGCCACCTTCGGGGAGGCTGGGGACCCTGGGAGAGTCTGATATAGTTCGGGTTGGGTTTGGTTTAGCGAGAATTACCGCGCAAGCTAAGAGGAATATTCGAGGTTGACGGGGACAGTTACCTACCTTACCGAACCACGACCTTCAGACAAAACCTTCCATTAGTGGCGGAGGCCGAAAAAAGTTTTCAATTACCCGATGGTACAACCGGCTGAAATTTTTATGTGGTCTAGAGGATCGAAAATGATACCCAAAAATGATCTTTGCAAGAAAAAAAACCGTGCCCTTCATACAAATATGGCGGCGGCCCTTTTCGCGCGCAGCATCCGACAAAAAGGCTCATAACTTGGGTTTCAGATTAGGTAGGACGGCGATCTGGTGATCAAAATGAAGGTAATGAATGGACGAACAGATTTATTACCAACAATCATGGCCAAAACATCCGTAACATTGTTTAAATCGACCGAAAACCGCAACCCGGATAGGTTTTTTTTTTTACGCCACAATTAGAAGGTCAGGACGTCAAAATTAAGTATCGGACCTAGTGATAAGATTTTTTGCCCATTTCTTCTACTTTCGAAAAATGCTCAGGTTTTTTGCGATAGCTTCAGGGGTTCTCGAGATATGGCCCGAAACGTCGCGCCGGGTGTACTCGAATGCGCGCCAAGCTGCCAGTTTTCAAGCATTGAAGCGTTGGAGCGTTCACGAAAGTGTACGATTATTGTGTATGATCATCAAGTGTGGTGTTTGAACGACAGAAATACGCGTAAGGTAGCTGGGGGTAATAAGGCCTAGCTAAGGGATATTTGAAATGAATTTAAAAATATCTAATTCCATTAACAAGTTTTAATAATATAATGTTGGAATCGTTTTAATCGTTGGAAAGTTTTAATAATTATCATTATTTCGAATACGATTTTTCCTCTTTTGGCATTATTTGCCGCCAGGCCTCGTTACCCGCAGGTACCTCACTCAATAAAAATGTACCGGGTTGCGATAATAATAGTAGATTTGAAAATAAAATTTTATTCCGAATCAGAAGAAGAATCCGTATCAGAATCTTCCATTCTCTCGACAGTTTCCAGATCTTCGGTGACTTTTTGAATATTAAAACAATCTTTACATCGACACGCTTCTGTGCACCCCAAGCCCGATTTTAAACAGACACATTTTGCTGTCTTGCAAGATGTATCTGCGCAAACCAGGTGCGTCAACATTCTCAGATCTGCAGGGGCTAAAAGTGCTCAAGCTGTAGGTAAGGGGGCGTCCACATATTACGTAACGCTTTGAAAGGACAGGAAAACGTACCGCAATGAAAAAACTGATTCAGAATGTCGAGACTTTCAAAGACTTGTCGAACCTTTCAGTGACAATTAATGATGTGCGATGATGAAGCTATATCCTTGTGTCGAACTTTCATTTTGCTTTTATACGGAGGTAAACGAAATAAATGTGAAACACTAGATGAATTTCGGTATTCGCTTTGTTTATCTTCAAATAAAATGGGGGCTCAACTTCCGCCCGCAGAAGATGCATTTAAACAGCACGTCTTACGAGTTCGTTATCAAACTGAAACATGGATCAATTCGCACGAACCTCATCCATTCAGTGGTAATCCAGGAAAGTATGGATGGAAAATGGGCGACAATTACCTACAGCTTGAGCACTTTTAGCCCCTGCAGATCTGAGAATGTTGACGCACCTGGTTTGCGCAGATACATCTTGCAAGACAGCAAAATGTGTCTGTTTAAAATCGGGCTTGGGGTGCACAGAAGCGTGTCGATGTGAAGATTGTTTTAATATTCAAAAAGTCACCGAAGATCTGGAAACTGTCGAGAGAATGGAAGATTCTGATACGGATTTCTCTTCTGATTCGGAATAAAATTTTATTTTCAAATCTACTATTTTTATCGCAACCCGGTACATTATTATTGAGTGAGGTACCTGCGGGTAACGAGGCCTGGCGGCAAATAATGCCAAAAGAGGAAAAATCGTATTCGAAATAATGAATATTATTAAAACTTTCCAACGATTAAAACGATTCCAACATGATATTATTAAAACTTGTTAATTGAATTAGATATTTTTAAATTCATTTCAAATATCCCTTAGCTAGGCCTTATTACCCCCAGCTACCTTACGCGTATTTTTGTTGTTCAAACACCACACTTGATGATCATACACAATAAACGTACACTTTCGTGAACGCTCCAACGCTTCAATGCTTGAAAACTGGCAGCTTGGCGCGCATTCGAGTACACCCGGCGCGACGTTTCGGGCCATATCTCGAGAACCCCTGAAGCTATCGCAAAAAACCTGAGCATTTTTCGAAAGTAGAAGAAATGGGCAAAAAATCTGATCGCCAGGTCCGATACTTAATTTTGACTTCCTGACCTTCTAATTGGCGCGTGAAAAAAAAAACCTATCCGGGTTGCGGTTTTCAGTCGATTTAAACAATGTTACGGATGTTTTGGCCATGATTGTTGGTAATAAATCTGTTCGTCCATTCATTACCTTCATTTTGATCACCAGATCGCCGTCTTAGCTAATCTCAAACCCAAGTTATGAGCCTTTTTGTCGGATGCTGCGCGCGAAAAGGGCCGCCGCCATATTTGTATGAAGGGCACGGTTTTTTTTCTTGCAAAGATCATTTTTGGGTATCATTTTCGATCCCCTAGACCACATAAAAATTTCAGCCGGTTGTACCATCGGGTAATTAAAAACTTTTTCTAGGCCACTTAGCGGCTCCCGGCCGCAGCACTAGTAGTAGGGACGGCATTCAAAAACTCGCTGAAGAATTCGACGAACCTAACCATACCGGACAACAGAAATCTTACCAATGCGGAAATTGACAATTTGCTCTTAAAGGTAGAAGCCAAGATAACTGAAACTATAGCCGAAAAAGTCCCCCAAATTAAAACTGTTAACGTATTAAATGGATACACAACGAGTGAAATCAAAAACTTATACAAACACAAAGCACACATCATTACTCAAATCAATAAATTACACAGATCTAACCCGAGAGGTAACCTAGTTAGACTAAATATCCTCAAGGATCTTCTCAAAGCCGCCAGAGAAAAAATAGATGAAAAAATCAAAAAATCAGTGAGCACATACTGGGAGAGCAAAGTGCGGAAGATTTCAATGACCAAACCAAACCACATGTTCCCACAAATAAACAGGCTCTTCAGAGCTAAAGGATCTAGCCAAATTCCGGTACTGTCAATCCCGCAAGATAAACATCAACTGATATTGGATGCCGAAATCCAACGCGATTCATTAGTCAAAGATATTGACAATAATTACCTTATCACGAACGGATAAACTAAACATAATCGGAGCTCACTTCGCGACGACAAACACCCAAAATAAAAACTTAGGCAAAGAACGACTCTCGCGTCTGGTGGAAGACAAAATCCAAGTTCTAAAAAATGAACTGGCATCCGATTCTATAGAAAACAAAACCTGGACCGTGTTCTCAGATCACAACACAGCCCTCAACCCCGCTAACAACGATAACTTCAGCCTTCTCACTTCACAGGCAGAGCTGGTTAAAACATTCAGAACCCTGAATAACAAAAAATCGGCAGGCTATGATAACATTCCCAACATAGTCCTAAAACATCTCCCCCGGAAAATTATTAGCCTCTATTGCATATTGTTCAACAATGCGTTGAACAACAACTACTTTCCGGAAAGCTGGAAAACAGCCAAGCTTATCGCCCTATTGAAAAAAAACAAACCAGGCTCGGACCCATCTAGCTTCAGACCGGTAAGTCTTCTCCCAAACATCAGCAAGATCTTCGAAACCCTCGTTAACAGATCATTAACCAGATTTTGCGAAATCAATGAAATCATTCCTGAGGCGCAGTTTGGATTCCGACATAAACACTCCACTGTGCATGCAATTAACAAACTCACATCCGACATTTGTTGGGCAATGAACAATAAAGAATGCGTGGCAGCGTGTTTCATAGATTTAGAAAAGGCATTCGATACAGTGTGGTTGGATGGCCTTTTTTATAAACTGATTAAGAAAAATTTCCCAAGGAATATAATAAAAATATTATGGGCAATGCTCCACGGCAAACAATTCAAAGTTTATGAGGGGGAAATCTCATCTAGTAAATCTTTCAAAATCGAAGACGGGTTGCAACAGGGCACGGTCAACTCGCCCATACTCTTTAATATATATAACAGTGATATTCTGGAACTCTTTGACCTGAACAAGGCGCCAAACAGAAAGGCGATAGCCTTCGCAGATGATCTCTTGATTTATGTAGTAGGAAAGAAGCCCTCGCAGCTTGAAAAAGAACTTCAAGATCTGTTCATAAAAACGATCGACTATTATAGATCTTGGAAACTAAAAATAAACACTTCCAAATGTGAAACCGTCTTGTTCAGGCCCAATTTAAATATCTTATCGGCGGATGCAAAAAAAAATTGGAAAAAATTCCAGATTGTGGACAGTGGAATAAATGGCAGGCCAGTACCGCACAAAAACTCAGTCAAATACCTGGGAATCATCATCGATACCCAGCTAAAATATACCATGCATATAAATACTCAGCTAGAAAAAGCGCGCAAAGCGTTCAACGCAGCTACCCGCCTCTTCCACTGTCGACAACTTGACCCTAAAATAAAAGTTTTGTGCTATTTATTATTAATTAGACCGATTCTAACGTACGGAGCGCCCATATGGTTCAACATCAGCTCAGGCTTGATGGAAATGATGAGGGTCTTCGAAAGGAGATGCCTCAGGTCCTGCTTAGGCAGATGGAGATCAGCCTCCTCGTTGTATGTCAGATTCATTGATAATAAGAAGATATACAACGACGCAGGCATAAAGCGAATTGATTGCTTCGTTTTGAAACTTATAAGGGACCATTTCTCAGGTGCAGCAAAAATTACAAATAACAGCCTAATCAGGGGCCCTACCCTACCTAACCCCCTGTACTTTGAGAAAACCCGAGCCTCGGGCTTTATCCCACCCGAGGCCTTCATCTGCTTGGATGGACTGGGGTACATCCAAGATGCAAATAACGTACCCACGCTTTACCATATCATGAGAGCCAACTATGACAAGAAAATACTTTACCAACCGAATCTGTCATGTAACGATCCGAACATTGCTAACATTATAAGATTTAGCACATCACTGCCGCAAAGGGATGTCAATGATACCCACCGAAAAAATACGAAAAAATACTGGTGGCTCGAGTAAAAACAAGCGGGTTTGGGCTGACTATGAGCCAGCCTTCGAACTTCCCGTTATTTATTTTATTCTCAGCTATTTTGAAATTTGTAAATCTGACCTCAGATTCTTGATCAGCGGTTCAAAAAACCTTCGAGTACAAATTTCCGTAAGATTTCGAATGTTTTTAGTATTTTTCCCCGCAAATCGGACTCGCCATTTTGAATTTCGCTAATCTGACTTCAGATTCGTGATCAGTGACCCAAAAAACCTACGAGTACCAAGTTTCATCCAAATCCAAATTTTTTTAGTTTTTTTGCAGCACATCGAATACGCCAAATGAAAATTTTGCAAAACTGACTTCAGATTCGTGATCAGCGATCAAAAAAACCATATGGTACCAAATTTCACTGAAATCCGTTGATTCGTTCTCAAGATATCGTCATTTTTGTTGCGTTTTTTAGAATTTTGTTATTTGAATACTTCAAAAAGTACTAATCCGATCGAAGCCAAAATCTAATCAGTTCTAAGTTGAGAAAAGCCCCGTCGATTGAGCCCTATCTGATCAAAATTCGCGAACTCGTTCTCGAGATATCGCGCGGACAAAAATGTGGTCACATACACACACACACACACATACACATACACACACACATACACACACACATACACACACACATACACACACACACACACACCCAGACGTCAAACTGAAAATAGTCGGAGGTGATTCTTTGGACCTCGAAATGTGGAGATTTAGTAAAAACTCGACTTTTCATTTTCGGGGTGATCACAATAACTTCCTTTTTTCTCTGAAAACAGAGAAACGGGAAGTTAAAAAAAAGCTATATACAGATACAAGCATGTCCCCTATACAGCCCATCGCTTCCTACTTATATTAAAACACTGTTAAATACCTAAGCACCAATTATTAATCGTCGTATTATTATACAATCTTATTATTGTTAAACAGGCACGTTTGGCCTATTTATTTATTTATTTATTAAGTATTTATTTCTCGTGTTGTCTAGTTTTAAGGAATGGCCTAGCCAAGTTGTGATAAGCCAAATTAAGGGCTCAAATTTATGTGTTTTTTCTTTTGTTTGTCTTCTCTAGGTTAAGTAAACAGTATCCAATATGTTGATCAGTTTTTCTCGGAGGCAGAGTTTTTGTCTGATCTTTTTCACTATAAATTACACTACATCACTATGTGAATTATGTACAAACCCCCCATATCTACAAATGTACGAAAGTACCACTAGAAGTGTTTAAATGTACCAAATTAAGTTGTATTACGTGTAGTGCTCGATCTTAGAGCCAAAACGAATAATTTATACTAATGTAAGATAGCGCGCTTAGAAGTTTGCGCACTTATCACTTATTATACCCTCATGTATATCTTTTGCCTCACTCAATAAACTTCTAAGAAAAAAAAAAAAAAAAAGTTTGGCGTAGTAGGTAGGGCGTGCGACTCATAATCCGAGCAAGCGAGCGAACACGGTTCGAATCCCGGTTAGGACAAACAACACAGCGGTGTTTTTCGGACAAAAAATCTGCGTTTTCATATGTTTAGGGTAATCGTAAACTGTCGAAACATCGTTGGCACTCAATAATAATGCCTAAAATTGATTAAAAAAACCTTTTTTTAACATATTTTTGTTCATGTACAATGTTAAGCTACATTCGCCACAAAGTTACTCAACTAGTATAGTAAATTTCAGTGAATTTCCACTAAACACTTTTTACAGTGCAATAAAAATTCTCATACATTCGAACATTGAAATTGCTATTCATCAATTGAATAATGCTAATCCGTTTTATTAAATTACTTCACTCATGGCTGATGACTTTACAACAATAGTATAGTAAATGTGCGAAACAAGACCTCAAAAAATACTAACGAAATGTGTAATAAATTTAAAATACCGAGTCCGACTATTGCTTCCTATACATTTTTTGTAAATTTGCAACAGAAATTTTTAACAAGGGCTTAAAAGTCGCGTCACCGTCGGCATCCCCAGAATAAAAGTGTAACATCTAAAAAAAAAAAAAACAGTTTTCGTGAATCTGATTTCAAGTAAAAGTAAATGGCCTACTTCACGAGTTTTTGAGGAAGTTTTGAAGCATCGAGATTCTTTTGAGTAGTTACACTTTGGTTCTGGGGGTACGATTATATGAGGCAAATTTCATAGCGTAAATCGGCGGGCAGTCTAGTTACTCAACGTACTTGACCGCTGATACAAGTTATAATCGTTCCTGATTAACTGATCAAATATTGAAACATTGTATTCCATACATTTTATTCATGAAACAGTTGTGCGCTAAGTGGAACAAGATTTTTGACTGATCTCCGCTGTAAATTTGGGTCGTATATGCCGGTACTAATGCAACTTTTTGAGCATCTGTATCTCGCACACGCTGCTCCAGACACCACATACTCTACAGAAAAATGTCGAGAAAAATGTACTCTTTGAACCCCTAAAATTAAAGCCCTTTGTTTTTGCACCACCCTGTATACACGACTGTACTATAACGGGTGTCCCATTTTAATCTTCCACCTGATTTATCTCGGAAAGTACTGCTCGGATTGAGTAATAAGTAATATTAAACTCTTAGGGTTCGGAGGGGGACGTTCAAAAAAAATGTTTTCAATTTTTTTCAATAACAGATGGTAGCTTAAAAATGACAAACATGTTTTTTTTTTTAATGGGAACATGACTTATTTTGTTCAACAATAAATTTGTTAGGTCAAAACTAACATCTTTTGTGGGAAACATTTTTCAATTGTTATTAACAATTGTCCATGTTTGGCACGCACGCACGCATGCATGTATGCATACACACACACACACGCGCGAAACATGGACAATTGTTATCAACAATTGAAAAATGTTTCCTACAAAAGATGTTAGTTTTGACCTAACGAATTTATTGTTGAACAAAATAAGTCATGTTCCCATTTAAAAAAAATATGTTTGTCATTTTTACGCTACCATTTGTTATTGAAAAAAAATGACAAAATTTTTTTTGAACGTCCCCCTCCGAACCCTAAAAGTTTAATATTACTTATTACTCGCTCCGACCAGTACTTTCAGAGATAAATCAGGTGAAAAATGGGACACCCGGTATACTCTGTCCCGCGTCACGCCAGTATTAGTGGTCGAGTTTCCCACGTTCCGCGGTCAATAAAGGCCAGTGAAGTAATGACGTAAGTTCAATATTACAGTATCACAAAATGTTCGTCGTTATGTGGCAAATCAGTGCCACTGAGGACTGTAATAATTGACATCAAGATCGCCAGTTGCATAACGATTTTGTACACTCGAAGAAAATGAATACGTATACAACGTTGATGTGCGTCTAACGTCGGTCTAGGGAAGACTACTTGGTTAACAATCTGCCCCCCCGCTCCCCCGCCCCACGCCATGGGTCTCTACTCTGACCCTGTTAGCGGCAGCTATAGCTAGCGTTCCACTCTTTTCGTGGACGCCGTGATGCGTGAGTATGGTACTCAGTAAGCTCAGATAAGCGACGGAACGTGGAAATCGATGTTCTGGCTAAACGTCGAATCTCGAACACCAGCCAAAATAATCGATCAATCAACAAAAATAGTCGGCACATTCGATCTATCGGCCACATCATCCGTCACTACTCGGCCGGCACGCACAAACGTGTTTGTAACTGAAATAACTCATTTCGACCTCGCGCGCGGGACAATGTAGATGCATGTGATGTACTACTGTTGACGGTTGAAGCTTCGATTCGTGAGTTAATAAGTTTGACGCCGAATGAATCTAGTTGAACTTCGAAAGGAACAGCCAGCAGACTACTTTGGTCACGGATTAGTTACAATAAATTAGTGAGTTAAAGTATTTATACGCATAATAAAAAATTATCAGATTCATATCGAAGTAATCTTTTTGTTGCACAACCACAGTTGAGACATAAATACTTGGATCTTTGATTTTAGAAGCGTATACCATCGTAACCCCAGTGCTTAGTGATGTTTAAAATTGCTGTGTGACTGGTCCCGACAGTATTTCTCATCCGTGATACGTAGGATACATTTATAGAATGATATATGAATTGTGTCAACATAAGAGCTGAATATGCTGGCGGTTAGCTGAATTTTACAAGAAAATATCGTCCCGCTTCATCTTGTTCAGTTTGAGGATCGTGCGAGCAGCACGTGAAGTAGAGAACAGTAATCTAGTTCTATTAGTCATCTAACCTTGGCTCGTCACACGTGGTTTCGAGCAGCCGGTGAGTTCAGATGGACGCTGTGACGTGGAGCGTCACCAATGAGAGCGCTTGATTTGAACCGCGCGTTTCCGAAGTCGCCACGCTCGAGTTCTTCTTCTTCTTTTCCCTTACTGGCTTCGTTCCCCGTATAGCTTATCTGGGGCAAACCACGCTTGAGTTCGACCACTGATATACATATGGGGCATTCCACGTCAAACCGACCCCTCATGAGCGTGACCCTCTGGGATTTCGATGCCCAATGGATTTTTTGGTTCGTTTTGGTCAAAAATGATGCCTCTAATTTTTCAAAAATTTTCCGACATTTTTGAAGGTCGTATGGTGACCTCAAATATCATCATCAAGATGGATATTTTTAAAATCGCTGATTTTTTTTTGTAGAATCAGGGACTCGAAATCACATCGTTTGGTCATAGTCCGATCATGGGATGAAAATGCTAACATTTTTTTTTTCAATTTTTGATTTTTGCACAAAAATATCAAAAAAATTCTAATCATGGTTTTTTGTAGTAAAAAATAAAACAAAAAGAAACTTTGTCTTGGTGAAATTTGATTTTCTTGTTGGTTGAAGAGTAAAACGCCAAAAACGATCGTTGATTGCCGTTTTTTTTTCGAATCAAGCATCGCTTTTGGCGTTTTACTCTTCAACCAACAAGAAAATAAAATTTCACCAAGACAAAGTTTCTTTTTGTTTTATTTTTTCCTACAAAAAACCATGATTAGAATTTTTTTTGATAGTTTAGTGCAAAATCAAAAATTGAAAAAAAAAAATGTTAGCATTTTCATCCCATGATCGGACTATGACCAAACGATGTGTTTTCGAGTCCCTGATTCTACAAAAAAAAATCAGCGATTTTAAAAATGTCCATCTTGATGATGATATTTGAGGTCACCATACGACCTTCAAAAATGTCGGAAAATTTTTGAAAAATTAGGGGCATCATTTTTGACCAAAAAGAACCAAAAAATCCGTTGGGCATCGAAATCCCAGAGGGTCACGCTCATGAGGGGTCGGTTTGACGTGGAATGCCCCATATATACGCTACGCATCGAATTGGCTGGAATTTTTACACAGCATGTCTTTTTCAATGCCAAAAGCTGTGTGAAAATTTCATAGTGGACCGAGCAGTGGTTCAAAAGATACATCAACAAATATTCGCACAGTGGCGAGAATTTGGCGATTATGAGGTCCCAAAAAAGTTTTTTCGGCCGCAGTTCAAAAATTCAAGGGCGATCGCGAGTACGCAAAGAAGAATAATGCATATTGATCTTGAATTTTCGAATCGTGGCCACAAAACTGTTTTGCGACCTCATAATCGCCGAATTCTCGCCACTGTGCGAATATTTGTTGATGTATTTTCTGAACCACTGCTTGGCCTACTTTGAAATTTTCAGACAACCTTTGGCATTGAAAAAGACACGCTGTGTATAAATTTCAGCCAATTCGATTGGGGCACTTTTGAGTTTTGAGTGTAAATGTATTAAGGGGTTATATCCGAGTAGAATGCGTGAAAAAATGGGCGAATTTTTGGAATTTTTTTCTCAAAAACCGACTTCAAAACCAAACGACTTAACCGATTTCGATGAAAGTTATATGGGACCAATCTGAAAGTATACCCTTTCGAATAAAAAAAGAATTTTCCACATCGGTTGATAAATGACGGAGTTATGAGGTAACAAACATAAAAAAAAAAAAACACAACCGAATTGAGAACTTCCTCCTTTTTTTATTTAAGTCGGTTAAAAAGTATTCGATCGATTTGAATAAACTTTGCTTTATTTGAAAGAACATCTATTGAGGTTTGGTTACAAATTTTTTTTATGTATATATGTATATCCACTGGGAGCGCTGGTATCATGGCCGGCGTAAAAAGTGTCCCTCGCTCGCACGGTTTTCGGTGTCCAAAATTACAGGCAGGCGGTTGATCTGAAACAAAAATTTTCAAATGATTCTCAAAATATAATGTATGAAGCTGTTCGCGACGTAGGATTTTTCCCCAAAAAAATTGTTTCGCGAAATTACGGCCATTTGAATTTTTTTACTATTTTTCGGTCTCATTTTTCAACCTTTCCGACTTGATAACACAAAAGTAGTTGTTTAAGAAAAAAAATCCTACGTCGCGAACTAGAAAACATGTCCAATAATATTGTGTGAAAGTTTCAAAGCAATCGGTCCAGCCGTTTTCGAGATATTTTGGACACCGCCTTGAAAAAGTATGTTTCGAGATAATCGCGTTTGAAGTTTGGCGTAGAAATGATGCGCTTGGCGACTCACGATCGGTTGTTCAGCGTCTCCGTAAATCGTGTATAACTTTAACAGTTTTTCGAATATGAAGGTACCATTTACACACGATATTTTTTATGTTCTAATCTTATAGAATATAGAATTATTTCTTTGGAAAATCGATTTGTGTGAATAAATTCGTAATAATCACATAATATAAAATCTTAACTTCCACAATTTTTGGAATTTCAATATGAAATTTACACACAATATTCTTGAGACTACAAAGATCAATATCAGCGTATGAAAAAAAATGAAAAAAAATTCTACTCGGATATAACCCCTTCAAACCACACTTGAACGGGGTATTGAAAATCTGATGAAAATACTCTGGAAAAGTTCACAAAAAACCCCAAAATTTTCGTATTGGAACTTTTTTCACAGACCGTTCACGTTTTGAGCTATGTAGGCGCGAAAAGTAAAAATTCGATAATTTTTTGTGATAGAATGATGAGTCGAAAAACTCGAAAAAATCTGAAAAAAATCACAGTTCATCCTTTCAACATGCAGTTTGACTGTGCAAAAGGACAAGCAAATCGAAAGGAGTAAGGGAAAAAATCTTGTTTTTTCGGTCGATTTGACGTGGACTCCCCCACAATTACTGTCTAATATTGATGTATAAGCGTTCTAATACCTTGATTAAAAACAAATATTTAACGGAGAATGGATATTGGGGAGGGATCTGGTTATTGAAATACGGACTTCGAGGTCTTTCAAATTTTTCCGTTGTAACCACGCCCACCGACAGGGAACACTACTCCCAGCGCCGCGTAGCGGTTGGCGACGGTAAGGGAATCAGTCAAACTGGATAGTGTCACCGAGCTGGGATCGGTCTCCTTCCCTCTGCCTTCCTGGATCAATCAAAACTATTCTCCATAATCAAAACGTAAACAAATCCCCACCATGGCACCAACTGACCCGGCGTGCATCACCAGCACTGCGAGTGGCAGAATACCGTACTACTAAAGAGCCGTAAATATCAACCAGGAAGTAAGAGGGAAGGACCGATCCCCATGCTACAAAACCTGCGATGATATTTACAGCTCTTTAGTAGTACAATATTCTACCACTCGCAGTGCTGGTGATGCACGCCGGGTCCCATGGACCTACCGGGTCCTCGACCCGTCACGTGATCTTGGCATACCATCAATCAAAACGTAAACAAACCCCCACCATGACACTGACGGACCCGGCGTGCATCACCAGCACTACGAGTGGCAGAATACCGTACTACTAAAGAGCCGTAAATATCAACGCAGGTTTTGGCGAGCGACCAGCACGGGGATCGGTCTCCTTCCCTCTTACTTCCTGATATCAACGCAGGTTTTGGCGAGCGACCAGCAGGGATCGGTCTCCTTCCCTCTTTATTATTACTCCGTGCTCTTACTTCCTGGATTGATCGTATGCATGGAGTAGAAGGAAACATATCTTGGAAGAAAAATTTGTCTCACGGTATAGGGGACGCTACGAACGAGTCTGTACCGCAGAGATCCGGGCTGATGTGGGCGCGCGCATCAGATGCCGCGACTTTCATGTCGTGCGCACGTAGATTCAAATTTCAAATCGTGAGTGTGTGAATAAATTGGTGATAAAGATGGGTAGGATGGATAAACGTGCGATTAGCGCTAATAAAAAAGGAAAAGTAAAGAGAAATATCTACAGATCTTGCGTGTAACGCAAGCATCCGAGGCATTGAAAATGTCCCCTGTTTTATCGTCTTTGTGCAGTACGTCTTTGTGCATTATGTTTAATCGAACAGCTGTATCAGCGAAAGGGTTATTTATTTGAACGTTCAGTCTTCTAAAAATTTATTATGCGATAATCAATATTCCGGGAAAACGAAACATCGATTTTCAAAATAACGATATTCTGGCCGATCCTTATTATGACCCATTTCACATTTCGAATCGTTGTTAATTTCACTTTTCGACATTTCGCCCGTTCTATTTATTGGTCTTTTTGAATTTCGACCGCGGGCACTCTTGTGACTCAAGTTAGTGTGAATTCGATTTAAAACAATTCGCTCTCTGTTTCCGAATTTTATCTGATCTGTAGAAGAGGAATTTATTCTTTGCTATACATATATTTGGATAATGCTGTACAAAATCGCGAATTTCACGTCATATTTTCTCGATTGTTTCGCAATCGTCGAATTATTCCGCAACCGTCGAACCTCAGAATTCATGGCTATCTTGACCCACCAACTCATTGGTGCTCAACCAGCGTAACGGTTTCGTGTGACACTTTATCGTGACATTGATGAACTGGACCCCTATACTGAACCAGTGGTGCACTATGACCCCGAAAACGGAAGCATTTTCAATGCTAAAACTCTTTTCATAGCGCCAAAGGTAAGTTAACAGGGTTAGGTTTCGATTTTTGGAGTATAATATGGAATGGAACAATTGTAATGCAACTAATTCTGATTTTTTCTGTTTCAACAAGGATATTGTTGCCTTCGAGAAATGGAAGCAGATCGCAGCGTCTCATAATTTTCAACTATCGAACAAAAATTACGTGTGCGAAGAACATTTTCGGGAGTCAGACATCAGTCGAAAATACACCCATATTGTATACGATGCGGTTGTGGAGGAAATCGAAAGAAAAACACCACTTCTACACAAGGGTGCGATACAGGGCCGGATTACCAACTAGGCTACCGAGGCTATAGCCTAGGGCGCCACGGTTCGGGGGGCGCCGTTGGATCATTTTTTTCCCGAATCATTCTTCCACAATTATACTTCCACAATATAATTCTATTCGAATTGTGCCGCCAGAGGGGCGCTTCGTTAGCCAACGCCTAGGGGTGCTCAGATACTTAATCCGGCGTTGGTGCGATACCCTGCTTTTTCATGGATGTAAAAAGCCAAATCATCACAGAGAGAATGTAGGTGTCCCCTGAACCTGCCGTAATGATACCTGCACCAGAATCCGACGAAAATACTGTTGAAGATAAAATCGACGATATCGTGAAGTGGGATTTTCAGACATTGAGCGAATCATATCGCACCATAAAACTTCCAAGTATTGCGTGGGCTGTAGCTTCTCACGAAAAAGAAAGATTCATACAATTCACGTCAGTTCAAGATAAAGATTTACAGAGAGGACTCCGAATCTATCACAGTATGGAAATGGAAATCTTACTGGATAGTCGGCCAGTGAATCTGCAGAGTGTACATCCCCCAAAGAGTGAAAGTGATCTGGTGGAACTTTTGGACATGGTCGCAAAGCTGCAAGTTTGTGGGACTGCGATCAATAAAAAACGGTCTCAAAAGTCACTGTGCTATAAATTTCAAAAATGATGATCAAAGAACATTAAAAACAATACATTGTCAATTGTACATATTCAAATTGTACATCCAGGGGTTCAGTTGACTATACAAGTTTCAAAACTATAATCTATAATATTTGTAGCACTACAAATCAAGTTCTCGGTCCTGAGTGTAGATAAAAAATCCGACCTATATTCAAGTCATTTCTTATTAAATATGTGTCAAGTTTCAAGAAAAGTGATGAATTGTGAACGTGAATTGTGTAAATATATAATCAAAGCTTCGATAATGATGAGGACATAAAGTACGATCTATGAGAGAATCGGTACGACAAAATCAACGATATGCTTTTGAATGTAACTGACAAGTTGTACGTATTACGTGAATAAAATTTAAATTTATTATGAATCACACGAATCAATTTGTAAATTTGTGCAAGAAATATTAATCAGGTTTCATATTTTCTAGAAAAGAACGTCAGTGCGAAGGACTGATGAAGAAAGCTGACAGTCAAAAAGGAAGAAAAGAAACATTATGTCGCTCGTGTAAACGACTACGTTGGACCCAGTCTGCTGTTGTCGAAAAACGGGAAAGCACACTGAAACGGAAAAATAACCGACTCAAGAAGACGGTGGGATATGATTGCAAAAGTTAGCTGCGTTAGTATGAAATATGATCCATGGCTGGACTGCACTTAACTTGGTTGCTATTAAACTGTTACAGGTACTCAAGTTGAAGGACTTAGTATTCTCTGTGAAAAAAAATGTGCTGCTCAAGACGAACAGGTTCTTCGTAAAAAAATTGAAAATTTGCCACAAGAGCAACGAGAATCAGTAGAGAAGAGAATCTGGCCTGCTTCTCAAATGCAAAGAACAAGAGCAATCGTGGACGACGGTACAGCCTCGAGTGGATTTGCGAGTGCTTGCTCATGAGGATAAGAGTCCGTCGCTATATGAACACATTAGGAAAAATAACATCCTACCCCTACCGACAAAAGAGACGTTGAACAAATACATTTCAAAAATGGATGTGTCATATGGGTTTTCAACGACTACATTCCAGTGTTTGCGAAATAAGGCTTCTAGCATGAGGCCAAATGAGAGAAGAGGTAACATTTGGATTTTTTTTCATAATTTACTCCTTCATAATGTTTCACACTCCTTCATTCAAATATTGTACAATATTATAGGTACTCATCACACTCAGTAAAATATTTGAATTTCCAGGTACATTGATGATCGATGAGATGCATTTACAAGAAAGAATCTCATTTGACTCTAAGAACTGTAAAGTCATGGGATTCACAGATCTTGGAGAGTTCACACCTGATCATCAGTTGGAGAGTCCCGGAGATCATGCTCTTGTGTTCATGTCCCAGCCTTTACAAGGAACATGGGTTCAGGCTCTCGGTTCTTTTTTAGCCAAAGGTTGTACGCCTGGGATCATCTTGCATCAGCTAGTCCTGCAATGAGTACTACTTCTTGAGCAGAGTGGTTTCTATGTGGATGTTATCACAACAGATGGTGCGTCATGGAATAGAACCATGTGGAGTAAATTTGGAATTTCTGCGAGAACACCATCCTGTCTTCATCCACAAGATGAAGAGCGGCGTCTTTGGTTCTGCTCAGACTTTCCTCACTTGGCAAAATGTATCCGGAATCGCTTTACATCCTCAAAAATTATGTTGGTGCGTATGCAATTTGAAGCATGTACTAATCTCATAAATCAGATGTAAAATAATCATTTTCTTTTATCTTAGGCTCCGGATGAGACCATTGATATCAAGCATTGGGCAAATATAATCGATATGGACGATCCTAAAGCTTATACACTGAAAGTGTGCCCCAAGTTAACACCTGCCCATTTGAATCCCAGAAAATTATCAGAAAATGAAGGTGTCTTGGGCCTTCCAGGTATAGATACTTGTGCATTTAAGAATTCAGTCCAAAAAATACAATAACCGATAATTTACATTACTGTACATATTCTTTTTAGTAGATATTCAGTGGTTCACTGGCGGTCGGCATGGAAATATATGCTGAAATGCACAACAAATTGAAAGAGATGGACCCAAGTATACAGTTCACGAAACGAATCAACATGCTAATCGACATATTGAATAGCAGGTCTGAACTCACTGCGTTGAAAGAAGAATCTCAGCTCAAGGTTAGTAGATTGATGATCAACCGTGTTTGTGATTCTCAAATAGTTACCTACATTGCAGATAAAAATTTACTGATGGCCGCCAATAATTCATGAATATAATGCAAAATGTTATACATTGCAGTTTCTGGAAAATTTTTTGATATACCTCGATGATTGGGAGCGTCTCTGTATCGCTGATCAAAAGTCATTCCTAACGGCACAAACGGCACTAGGCTTGCGGGTAACGATACAGTCTACAATTGAGTTGTACAAGTTCCTTGTATCAAAATGCGCCTACCAATATCTAATGACTTGCCGTATTCAGCAGGATGCCTTGGAGGTTGTTACATATGAACTAACAAAAATCTGAGTACCTGACTTAACTATTATTCACAATATTTTCATAACGTTTCAATCATTTTCTGCAGAGATTTTTTGGCATGATTCGGAGTGCTGGAGGCTGCAATACCGATCCCGATCCGATATTATTTGCACAAACGTTTCGGTTGCTGAGTGCGTATTCACTCGTAAAACCGCCACGTGGTTCGAATATTGGAAAAGGGGAAATATTGAAGTCTCTGCTCAATGCCAAAGACGTCAATCATAATGAGCCACAGCCGGAGATTCTAGAAAACTTAGATGCCATATTCGATGCTGGGTATCATTTGGACGAAGTTGACGATGCTGGTGATCTATTGATTGATGAAGGCCTGAATGAGACACCAGTGACCACAGATCACGTGAAATCCTACATAGCTGGATACGTTGTTAGAAAAATGACAAAAATTACCAACTGTGTGGATTGTATCGCATTAATGATTGCACTGGAACCAACTGAGAACAGGGACAAAATAATTGTACTTAAAAGCAGAGGGGGTTTGATATTACCATCGACCGAATTATTTAAGCTGATATCAACTGTCGAAGATGTCATCACAGAGGTCCTCCAAACAACGGCATTGAACAATAACACGCTATTCAATATTCTAAATACGCTCCAAGCTAAACCCCTACAAAGTATTGGATGCGAGAAGTGCGAACATACTACCAGCCTACAAGTATAGTTAGATTTTACGTGATTATGCGATTACACTTTGCTTGCCGGAGATTCAATTCAATCAATAATCAAAAAAAAAAGAAAAAGCCAGACTCCTGCGCAAGCAGTCTAGACTTACGTAAGCGACCAGAGCACAGTGGACATGATATGACTATAGTCAAATATAATAAATTTGTGTATTTTTCTGACGACTGTAATTTTTTCTTCTTGGGTATATTACTTGAGACCCAATGCAAACTCCTCTTATTTCTTATGCCAATCAAAAACAGCATTTATTATTCAGCCTCAGGTATTTTCACTGTTCATAGTTCATAAAATCCTTATCTGAACGTAGTTACATGGTCAGAGTAATATTAGAGAAATAAAATTTTCTTTTGGCAGATGTGCTGAGTGCGAATTCCACATTGATCGTCATAAGTGACATTCAAATTTTGCCGCTTGCCGGAACTCGCCGGTACAGACTCGTTCGCAGCGCCCCCTTTACCGTGGGATTTTACGACCACTTTTAGAATCCTAAATCCCGTGGGGAGATATGTCTCCACGGACTTATGGACGGAGCAATACCTTGCGGGGCCTGTGCCAAAAGACGGAAGGGGAATCCGTCGGTCAGCCATTTTGATAGGTGACATCTATATAGATATAGTACGCGTATACCACGGCGTATACAGCGTATACACACTAGGGTGGTCCTTAAAAAGGTCATTTTTGAATTTTGACGCTCTAACCCCCCAAATAGGTTCCAAATACATAAAAAAAAATCTGCCTAAAATGGCGGCCGTCTGACGAGGGGAGGCTCAGATAGGTTCATCGAGTTAGGGGTACGGACTTTGCGTGGTTATAGTGTAGACAGGTACTAAGAAAAACCCACAAGAGACAGCCGCCAACTCGGCCCGGTTGCCGAGAAATCGCGGGTTGAAAATTTCGAACTAATTTTTTTCTTTTTTTTTTTCTTTAAATTTCCAATTTAATATTACTTCTAATTCTTTTAGTATTATTCTAATTCAAAAATTACCAATTTTTGTATTATTAGCGAATACGTGAGCCACAATTTTACGATTTCGCGGACCCTCCATCAATTTCGGCGAATCAATGTCCCAATCGGATCGGCAGGTATAAATTTGTTATTATCTTGTCCAAAAACTTCCATGAAATATGAACACGTGGTTTACGTGAACTAATTTCGTGGTACATTCATAAAGTATCCCGATTTTCGAATAATAAAGCAAATTCTTGTATTTACTGTCAACATATATTTCCTGGTACTCCATTGAAACACTTCCTACACGTCACTCCATTCAAGGAAAAACGAAAGTAAAAGTAAATTCTTTAGCTCTTCAAACGGTTAAGGATTTGTTAACGAGTTCACAGGTACTCTGTCATTATGATCCATCTAAACCTCTATCTTTAGCGTGTGACGCTTCACCTTACGGAATCGGAGCAGTTCTTAGTCACACAGGAGTTGAAGGTTTTGAACTTCCAATCGCTTTCGCATCAAAAACGATGTCTCAAACTGAGCGTCGCTACGCTCAAATTGACAAAGAAGCTTTGGCGATCATGTTTGGGGTTTCAAAGTTCCATCAATATATCTATTGCTTATGCTTATGGGCGGATGATAAACCCTTGATCGGGATCTTCGCACCAAATAGACCAACTCCTATTCATTTTTCACCACGGATGTTAAGATGGAGTATTATCCTAACTGGTTATCTGATTTATATCAAGTTTAGACCTGGTATTAAAAATGGAAATGCAGACTTCCTAAGTAGATTACCCTTACCAGTGGAGGAGAGTGTTTTTCCAGAACCAGGTGGTATTCTTTTTCTGTCAGAGAAATTTTCGCGTTCTCCCGTAACTGCTTCTGATATTCGGAAGGAAACAGTGACAGACTACACTCTTCGACATGTCTTCAACTGGGTACACGGAGGATGGCCTCAACAATTAATCAGTGATTCTTTCAAACCCTATCACAATAGGAAGGATGAACTGTCAATACTCCACGGCTGTCTTCTTTGGAGTGATAGAGTTGTAGTACCACTAAAGTTACAGAAGAGAGTTTTGGAATCTCTTCATGCGGGTCATAACGGAATTGTTTATACGAAAGCTTTGGCCAGAAGTCATGTGTGGTGGCCAAATCTTAACAAAGAAGTGGAACAATTAGTTAAAACTTGCTCACTCTGTCAATCGGAGCAAAATTTTCCGCCAAAGTCTACTGCTAAAGCTTGGCCTGTTCCAAGCCGTCCTTGGCAACGAGTTCACATGGACTATGCAGGTCCAATTGAAGGAGTAAGTTTCCTTGTAATGATTGATGCGTACTCGAAATGGCTTGTAATTAAGGTCGCACATTCAACAAAGCACAAACCCTTATTCGCTCATCCAGAGAAGCTTTCTCGGATTTTGGAATTCCTGAAACTGTTGTTACGGACAACGAAAGAAACTTCACGTCTAAAGAGTTCCCAATAAACACACAGTGGTTGATGTGTGGTATAATAAACGTATCTCGACACGTTAAGAAAACGTTGGTAATAAACGAGTTACATCGAATCTATGGGAAATACTCGTATATTATACCATAAAGTTTTAGGTACGAAGTCCGCCTGTTATACCAATTTTTCGATACGCATTACTTATACGGGAAATATACGTGTATTATACCATCAATTTTTGATCACTGTCCGCGATAATATTTATTCTTAAAATGTCAACCAAATGTTGTTTTTAACATAATAATGTATTATTAATAATAAAAAACCGTTATTAATGAAAGACAATTAAAAAATTAAGAATTAAAAAAAAAAAAAAAAGTGACTTCACGGGGATTCGATCCGCGGGAACCTGTCGGGTGTGAAACCAATCTCTTGTCCTTGCGCTGCTGCCAGCTCTTACGATGAACACAGAGTTTGAGGTACATAATATCTGCTGTACTATGGGACTTTGGCAACAGCATTTTGTCATAAAAATGTGGATGTTAGGAAATTTTTGAGAGGTGAAAATTAGGTCGGGCACGCGGACATCGAGACCAAAAATATACCATGGATTACACGTGTAAAAAACGCTTTTTATTCGGTGGAAAACACGTGGAATATACCAGCACACAGAAACGTGTTTTCCACGTGTTTTCCACGGGTTTTCCTGGTATACAAGATACGTTGATTGAATGATGTGTGGTCCACGTATAATTTTTCCACTTATGCCGACTTTCCACATTGGACACGTTTAATATACGTATATTCGACGTACCTGTGTTTATTGGGTTTGTACAATTTTTGGAGAGAAATGGAATTCAGAACCTTCGTTCTCCACCTTATCATCCGTCATCAAATGGTTTGGCAGAACGCACTGTGCAGTGGTTTAAAGATTTACTAAAGAAACACACCGTCGGAGATTGGCATTCTCGAGTGGCTAAAGTTTTGTATACAATGAGATCTTCTCCAAAAGGAAATAAGAAGACACCGGCTGAACTTATGGGATTTAAATTTAGAACGGTCCTAGATAACATTCATCCACATTGTGGTGAATCGTCAACTAGTCGTCAAATTCCACCAGCTGACGTTTCTCCGATTACTCGTTCTTTTGGGATCGGATCGAAAGTGTGGTCTAAAGATTATAGACCACAAACTCCGGCGTGGGCTTCAGCTATTGTTCTTGAAAAGGAAGGCGTACCTACTCATCTACGTTGTGTTGACTGAGGATGGTCAAAAACAAAAACGACACATTGATCAACTCCGTCAACGGTTTGAAGCTGATTTGGCAGTTGATTCTGAAGTGATCATTGATGAGAATCCTACTATTGATCTAATACCGGACATACCAATACCGGACACATCGATACCAGATTCGAACCTACCGATACCAGTTGATAATCAACTACGAGCGCGCCCCCAACGGAATCGTTCACCTCCAGTATATCTCAGAGATTATATATGAATCTCAGGAATTCGAGTCTAAATACTTGGAGGGAAGGACTGTCATGACCGACTGATGATATTATGATAGTTCCTGTACTTTTGATAGAGGGATTTTAGTCATTAACAAATTACTACCGATTATTATTATTCAGTTCAGTTTGTGTTTGAACTCGCTTATGATTGAACGTGTACATTACTTCGGAAACGTTTCTAATAAATAATAATTATGTTATTGTTCGATTAAATGTGCGTGCAGTTACTTTGAGTTCTCACTTAACCATAGAGGTGTCGTGTAACAGAACATGACAATATCCTTGATATATTCAGTTTATACGGCCTAAGAAAGATAATTTGGGCATTGTGTAATTATTAACCATTTTCACCCATGCAAATTGTTCAGATTAAGAGATTCCGTGGGCGCTCTAGATATGAATGGAACCCTTATTGCATATCCATGTTTATCTTTCGAAAGTGTCCGGCCACGTCCACTAATTACAGGGGAAAAATCGGTGTCAAAGAAAAAAAAAAAAATACAGACCACAAAACGCGTCTTTTCATACATGCGAAGCGGGTGGAATCTGAGTTATTGTGACCGCTTGGCGAGCGGGCGCACATTTCCATTACAACCAGCTTCGAGCGGGCGGAAAGTCTGAAAAAGCGTGGTTTGAAGGGGAGGGGACGAAAAGTATCGTGTGCACCACGGGCGGAAGGCGAGTTTCACTCGTGCGACGGCCGCCCTCGCTACGCTCGGGCGGCTACCTTCGCACTCATGAAATCGCCTTCTTTCCACCCTTGATACACAATGTACTATTTCAGACGCATGGGAATGGATGGGTCCAGAAAAGATGAATTTATACGTTCAGTCCGTTCTTCTCGAAGTTCTCTTCACGTAATTGTACTTTGTAGTGACATGACTTAAATTTATCAGTAGGCATATTTTCACAGCCAAACATACGAAATGTCTGTGTAATAAAAAAATAGCAGTAGAATCACTAGCATTTCTTCATCATCGACAATTCGAAGCAGAGATCAGTGCATTGGGACAATGGGCGACGTCCAAAGCGTGTCGAATCTCCCACACTTCTCTACCCTAATATGGCTATTTTTTCATTGTTCATTGACTTTGTGATACATATCATACGAAATTATAGGGTTACAATTCATCACAATTTCACCCCCGCAAATTTGAGATACAGTCCGCTCTGGTAATAGGGCCGGCTATGGGCGGTTAGAAGAGTATTTTTCTTGGTAGGGGAGACCGGGGCTAGTTGATACAAAATTTGGTTTATAATTTTTAACTCCTCCAATTTTTGTGATAAAAATTTGACAAAAATATGGTAATATACCCTAGTCCTTCCTCCATTAGTGAATCGAAGGAAAATTTTATGATTGAAATTGTGAGCCTGTGACAGCCTGTTGAGTAGACGCGTGCAAAACGTATCAAGCCGCCCCACCCCGGGGCAAGTTGATACTAATATGAAAAACTGTTAAAAAATCCGAAAAAATTATGAAAATATTTGTTTAATCAATCTACCTCATATTTTGCAGTTTCGATAACGATATACATGTGGCACAAGATTATCACAAAATATTTTAGTAGATAACAAATTAGATAGTACAATACGGAGCTTTTACATGAAGTACCTAACGACAAATGGAAGAGTTACGAACGAGGGGTTAATCACTCGTGTAATCTGTACACCCCTTCGAGAATCTTCTGTAATCTTTGAAATCTTCTGAATCATCTGTAATCTTTCGAAATCAACTTTGTAATCCTTGTCTGGAACTTATGTAATCTTTTGCAATCCTCTGTAATCTCTTGAAATCTTTTATAATCTTTTGAAATCTTTTGTAATTTTTGAAATCTTTGGAATCTCTTATAATCCCGTGAAATCTTCTGTAATCTTATGAAATCCTTTGTAATCTTTAGTAATCTTCTGTAACCTTTTGTAATCTTTTGAAATTTTTTGTAATCTTTGTAATCTTTTGTAATCCATGAAATCTGTTGTAATCTCTTGAAATCTTTTGCAATCTTTGTATTTCTTGAAATCTTGTAATCTAGTGTACACCAAATCGACGAGTGACTGACCCCTCGGAGAAAACGGTCGTTTGCGTCTCGTACAAAGTTGAGGACACCTCGGCTTCGTCTCGGTGCTCAAGTTCATACTCGGCGCGGAAACGACCGTTTCCTCGCTCGGTAAACAATGTACTATTTTTTATCCAGCAGGAAAGGTCAGAAATTGAGGTCGAAATTTTTTTTTCCATTTTAAACGGCCGCCATTTGACGAAAAACAAAAATTAAAAAAAAAAAATCCTACGTTGCGAACTAGAAAACATGTCCGAGAATATTCTGTAAAATTTTTAAAATAAAGCAATCGGTCCATCCGTTTTCGTAATATTTTCCTCACCGTCTTGAAATAGTATTTTTTACGCCGACCATGATAGCTGCGCTCCCAGTCAATGTATATTCATAACGAGAATTCTTTATCATACCTGAATATATGTTCTTTCGAATAAAGCAAAGTTGAATCAAATCGATCAAATACGTTTTGAAAATATAATTCCTAAAATTGCCGATTTTTCACGCATTCTACTCAGGTCGGTCCCCTTAATTTTATTTATTCTTTCATGAATCGTTTGTTCCCGATATCTGATTATTGTTGATGATTGTAAATATCGCGTGTTATTAGCTTTCATCATTTTCCTGGTAGACTCAGCGGAGTCTGACCGTAAACCGTTCCGTGATTAATTTCCATATTCTGAATTATTAGTCTGATCTCGGTTTAATCATATAGCACTATAATTTGTCTTATATCGAGTCGATTTATCTGATTTAGCGTTGTGAAACCTTCGTTAACTATTGATTAATCATTCCTTATCCCGGTCAAATTGACCGTTTATTAATTCTCTGAAAAACTGGATAATAATGAATTTCTGAACTTCAACTTCTCCAATTGTGCGAAATTCGATACTACGCGGGAAATCCCATTGAAGGATATTTTTGTATAATAATTTAACTTGGCGAACCCATCCCCTCTTATAGCGTATTATTTTTCTTTCACGGCACAGGCATTGAAAAGTCACTTTTAACGCCTGTTTTCGATTCGTAGAGTGGCACCTTACCCGCTAGGTTCCAAGCTGCGGTATAAAGTCTTGATACTATATACTTCAAAACTTTACAAGTTTGATGCGCAGTTCGAAGTGCGCAGTCCGAAGGTCATGCATAAAGTAATTGTACCGCAGGTTTTACACAGTTCGTGCGGATCTCAACTTAAAAGTGTAAGGAGACTGTTTAACAAGGATTATGTTATATTATATTATATTATATTATATTATATTATATTATATATTATATTTTTCGTACTCTCCGCTGGCTTCGTCTCAGGCTCGCCAGGCAAAACAGCGGCTCGTACGGAAAACGTAACCTTGTCGAATAAACAGTCACTTTACGCGCATGCCACATAAATAGCTATTGAGGTGGCTCAAGCGCGAAGGTGCGATTTTTGCGGGTGCTAAAGCAAGGCCCTCCTTTTCCCGCGAAACGACATCTCTGTCATAATACAGTTACTGCTAATCTTCTAATTGACCATTTTGATTGATAATTACATCGTATTTGGCATGGTATTCTTTGTATCGTATGCGATATTTCGCTTAACATAAGTCGTCGACCTTATACTTTATTGTGGTATTTGAAATTCTCATGATCTATTCAACATTTGTGTAGTTTTTTGTCAACATTTGTAGGGTAAATCTAGAGATATTACTCGGCCCAAATTTTCCGGCCCGATTCGCCCATAAGCCCCGAGTTGAAAAGTCGAATTTCAACCATTTTTATCTCTCTTATTTAGTCGATGGCCCGATCTGAGATTTCGCGTACGTGCAGATGCGTGCTCCATGTAAGATATATTAAAAAATTATTCTCCTCTGTAGCTGAATGTGTTTATGCTTGAGCTACCTGAATCTGCAGGGTAACCGTAATGTCTAAAAAAATGGGTACACATCACATTGAGTAAATACGAGGATTGTTTGTTTGTTGCAGATGTGCAGTATCGAGAAGTTTTCCAAGGATCTGTATGCAGCAAGATATTCCATGTCTTGAGTTATTCTCATCAATCGTGGCTGAATCATATACAGGTCTCCCTCTCAATAAGTGCCCTCTGAATAAGTTCACTTCCCGCATTTTAGTTCGCACGCTTCCCCCACCACGACGCGCTCTGAGTCCACCGAGCAATTGATTCGCTTGCCTCCGAATAAGTTCAAGCGAGCAATTGATTCACTTACCTCCAAAAAGTCTACATCGCCGAACTAATTCATAGAGACGCGACCAAACTTATTCGGAGACAACGCGAACTTTTAACTCGAGCGGCGAGTAGGCTTTGAGTGGGGGTTTATGGTTTCTCCAAAAAATGTTCCCCTACAGCCCCGAAGATGCACGTATTGAGAGGGAGACCTGTATGTCTTCGGCGAACAAATTCCAGAAAAAGTACTACACACACATACTCAAATGGGGATAGCTGTGGAGCCGATACATGCTCACACAGTACTTATTGGACACATGAAACCGGAGACGATTTATAACAAATAACAATCAATATTGACCATCCATTCAGAGATATACCGATCAATTTCGACCACCTAACTACTTGAGCGTAGATAAAGTGGAGACAATTAGGAGGTCAATCGACGACGCACATCAAAGTTTTTCCCGATAAGTGTATAAGCGTATCGTATCCCGGAGGCAGAACGCTAATCACGAAAATGAAAGATCGAGATAATGACAGTAGATTGGATGAGATTTCGACCAGTGATACTGAACGCACTCTGGCTTTGAACCCCACGATAAATTCTTTGGACGATATATTACCACATGTTGGAGATTTCGGGCGATACCAATGGTTATTGCTGATTTCGTTGGTTCCGTATACTTTCATCTACGCAGTACTTTACTTTGGCCAATTTTTCATCACTTTAACTCCCGCTGAACACTGGTGCTACATAGAGGGATCGGAAAACTTGACAGTAGAAGAACGGTACAAATTATTCAATGTTTTCATAAAATTAGAATTTCATGGAAATATCGCCGGATTTAGCAAGCTAACCAATTTTACACGTATTCCAGAATTAACAAGTATATACCGGATTCTTCAGATTATCCGTTCTACGACACTTGTCATAGGTTGAATCATACTTCTTCAAGTGAAAATGCTACCGTAACGAATTGTGCCTCATGGGAATACAACTTGACTGCGATCCCATACATCAGCATAGCTGCAGAATTAGGTAACCTTTTGTTGAAAGAAGTTCCTTGGGGGGAGACCACATTGAGAAATCTATATTTTAAATTCTCAATGTGATATTCTCAAGGCTTAGACGACCTTTTCACGTACAAGTTACTGATAAAAAAAAGTGGGAGAGGAGTTGTAGGCTAGAAATATCCCCCGTATTTTGGTAAATTTTGGGGCTGACAACTTTTTCCCTACATGTTACAGTAAGTAATACCTACGTAAAAAGGTTGTCAACATGGAGGAAGAAGTTGCAGGAGATATAATTCAATTTACAGTGATATCTCAACGAACCATAGTATCTTGTAGTCTTGAAGCAGCTGGCACTAAACCTAGTATGATAATACTTACAACATAATGCATAAATAAATAAATCTCCTAAATAATGATCTGTTAGTGGAACTACTAGCAATAGTGACGCTATACACGTAGCAATAGTCCAGGAGCCTCTGCAATTAATCCGGAAACGAATCATATGTATAAAGTTGAAAAGATTTATCATACCTACTCAGTTTGGTGTCGCCGGTTTCTAGACTATTGCTACATGTATAGCGTCACTATTTCTAATATTTTTACTTACAGATCATTATTTAAGAGATTTATTCCATTGGGTGTATGATTACAAGGTTCATCCTCAGGTTCACCATACAACGGAATACGTAACACCAAGGACTGCAAACTATACTCCATATCATTGGTGTAGCTGAGAATTTAACGATAACTTCTCTATTACGAAGTTAATTTGTCAAATCATGTGTAAGATTTACTTTTCTTTCGGCTAGATTGGGTATGTGATCGGTCGTACTTGGTCGCTACCGCCCAATCAATATTCTTCGCTGGATCAATTTGTGGTGGCTTTATCTTCGGGTGGCTCGCCGATCATAAAGGCCGGATACCCGCCCTTGTTACTTGTAACGGCATTGCTTTACTCGCTACGATTGCCACAGCCCATTCCAATGATTTCTGGAACTTCGCCCTGTGTAGATTCTTCGCTGGATTGGCGTTTGATAACTGTATCAACATCCCCCTGATTATCGGTAGATATATAGTTCATTTGAGAATTTCAAAACCGACCGAGGGGCTATTCCTCGTTAATTTTAATGTATAAACCTCACTCCGAGATTTCAAGATATCAGAGGATTTCCAAGTTTCCAAAAGGTTACCGAGGCCTCCATAAGATTTTCCCAAGGCCTCGGCATGTGTTGCTTCCTTTGTTGCTGGTAACGTGCTCATCTTCTTGCCTGTCATTAACCCTAGAACGCCACTACGGGTTGCCGTTGCACCCCAACCAAACTTAAAATCACGCGTTTTTACTCTTCTTCGGAACTTTTCATTTGTTTGAATCGTTTTTTCACTAAGTCCAATAAATTCAAAATTATGAGTTTTTTCACTAACTTGTAGATTTTGAGATTGACTTTCATATACGACATTCTCTTTTTTATTAGAAGACGAAGAAATTTTGCTATAATTAAGCCCCGTCATCGCATATAGAAAGAGGTTTATGCGAATGAACACTGGGGTGTGCGACACCCCATAATGGCGTGAGAAGGCAAGAAAAAAGATAGTTGCTTTCTAGGGTTAACAATACCTACACATGAAGCAAGCAAACACAAGCCAACAGATAGAAGACACGAAAAATTGCACCATGTAGCAAGCGTTTAAGATTTGAAATAATATCACAGTATTGGAGATAGTTTAAAGTGATAAACGTATCGCACACGAATTTGTTAGACGATGTGACGGGGTGTTGTGAGAATGGCTCGTTCCGTCCTCACCTGATTGGATACGAGCTGTGTTAGGCACAATAGGCACACGGAAATAGTTTACCTTCTCGAATACCTGATTTATTGCACACGGCTTCATATGAAAGTATCATATTCCGGACATTTTCTTTATTGGACATGAGATGAATATTGTTTCAAGGTTAGCCTGTTTGGACACGTCTATCCCCGATTAGACACGAACAAATATTTTATTCTGAACCTACTCCGTTGCTTTAGAGAAGGTAAGAAAAACTTTTAGCCTTACGGCCCTTATTTCGTTCAGACGGTGTCCCGTTGCAGAGAGAGATCATACATACAGCAATTCAGCCAACCCACTAAAGACGAGATCAAGTTCAACTTGCAGTGTAAGGGTTAAAGGTTGAGAAAAGTTCGGCCACCCCAATCATCTCTACTCATGAACATAACATAGTTATATCCTCACCTGCTTCGTGAAAATCTATAGTGTCGTAGGTACGTAGTTCTAACGTATATGTATTTGAAAATTAGTTACATATGTGCAAAAAATGGTACGTCTAATCGGGAGGAGTCCAAACAAGACTCTTACGTGCGCTAAAGTTGCTTGTGTCAAATGAGCTGGTTTTCGGAAAGAGCTATGTTCAAAAGACTGGAGAGATGAAGGAATAGTTAATGGCGGTTCGCTGGATCATAAGACAAAGCCCTCTAGTTGTACAAAACGAGTGCACATCTCTGACCTAAAATGTAATTTATTTGATGCACTCCATTACACCAAATAATTGTTATGATTGGCATCTCAGAACAGGAATTAGTACACACAAGCTGAGGCGCACCATTAAGGGAAATGACAGCTGATTTACACTTGGGATTTTCAAAACCTATTTGAGCAGCCAAAACACATTCTATTGATGTGAATTTAATATCAGTGACGTAGAAAAACTTAATGAAGGGGGTGAGGCTCTTGGATTTGCGAAAATCAAAAGACATAATTAGAATTTTGTGTAACAATATTGTTCTGTAACCTAAGGAAGTGCTGCCCCTCGTGGAGAGAGGCAGCACTTCCTTAGATTACAGAACAGTATTGTTAAAAAACTGTAATTACGTCTTGATTTTCGCAAATCCAAGAGCCTCACGCCCTTCATTAGGTTTTTCTACGTCACTGATATCAATTTCACATCAATCGAATGTGTTTTGGCTGCTCAAATAGGTTTTGAAAATTCCAAGTGTAAATCAGCTCGCGTTTCACCTTAATGTGTATCATTCTCGAATTTGGACATGATGAATATAATTATTGTTGTTCAGTGATGGAGTATATGTCGGTGAACAAACGAAGTCTGGTTGTCAATGGCGCATTCGGCTTCTACTTTGCATTTGCAACCTCAGTTTTACCATGGGCAGCGTACTTCATCGCAGACTGGAAAGTCTTATGCTACTCACTTGCAATTCCACTTTTGAGTACTGTAATAACCCCATGGATACTTCCGGAGAGTGCCAGGTGAGTGCCACAGTGATTGTGTTTAGAATGTTTGTATTCATCCTAATTGCACAGTACATTATACGATTGTTTCTTCATTTCATAATTTCCGTAGATGGTATTTGGCATCTGGAATGATAGAGAAAGTTGTAGAAAAACTGAAACGAATCGCAAGAGTCAACAAGAAAACTCCGGACCCTGTTATCTACGATGTATTTGTGGTAAGAGTATTCGTACACTGTGTATTAAGATCCTGGTCTTAATTGAGAAGTACGAAGGTCATACTTTCATTGACATACTTGAACTATCGCCGTATTCATAATCGAATAGTGTGACATCAGCGATACAAAAGTGAAAACAAACTTGTTGATTGCGTTATCGCATTATTTTCGATTGTCGATATCGTGATGAATTTATTTGTTATGTCAATCTAGACTTGTATTCGGAAATCTGGTTAATCTAGACTTGTATTCGGAAATCTGGTTTCAGGGGATGAAAGATGCACCAATCGATCGATAAAGACCCCCTGATTAACATATCAAAATGTATCCTCTCAGTTTTCCCGGCGCGATTTGTAATTAATTAAAAACAACCGGAGATTTCAAACTTGCGGATTTTCGCCATTGATTTCTCCGATATTACTCACTCAATCAAAAAACTGAAGTGAGCATTTCGTAGCGGCGAAAATTTGTCGTCGATTCCTCATGAAAAAGTATGATAGACAATGCACGGTTGATTTACTATGAATTTTTTAAGTGAATTTTCATCAATTTACGACAAGCCGTCAGCTGATCGTTCGGGAAAAACATGGCGGCTCGCTCGGGTTTCACGATGCGCGCCAATGCGCAGTTGATTCGAACGTCCGCTGCGAGGTCCCAGATTCTTACCAGAGGACCTATTTTATAAGAGAATTGACGGAACCTTGGCAAACTTAGTATACTTATGTTTTCGAGGTCGCTGATTACGAATCCGATATCAAAATTAGTGAAAACATAATGGCGGATGCACTACGGTCGGTTTAAAGTCGCATTTCTTAATAAATTCGATCAAAAATCCGATTTCCCAAAAATCTTCTTATGAATCCGATGTGAGAACTTGAAAAACGTTTCACAACCTGTACTTTGAGCCCATAATGCCTGTAATTGCTTTGGTAATTTTGTGAGTTCTTCAATAAAATAATTGTGTCTGTGAGTAACATATAATGATACCCATTACAGAATGCACGTAAAGGAATACTTAACACGTAAATACGGAAATTCAACAGAGGTGGGAAAAAGTTAATTTCTTGTAAAAACATTATTGATGATGAACTATTTTTAATGATAATACGCAGCTGGAAATACCGGTTCAAAGGGTAAAATTAATTGTTACACACAGACACAATTATTTTATTGAAGAAGTCACAAAATTACCAAAGCAATTACAGGCATTATGGGCTCAAAGTACAGGTTGTGAAACGTTTTTCAAGTTCTCACATCGGATTCATAAGAAGGTTTTTGAGAAATCGGATTTTTGATCGAATTTATTAAGAAATGCGACTTTAAACCGACCGTAGTGCAGCCGCCATTATGTTTTCACTAATTTTGATATCGGATTCGTAATCAGCGACCTCGAAAACATAAGTATACCAAGTTTGCCAAGGTTCCGTCAATTCTCTTATAAAATAGGTCCTCTGGTAAGAATTAGGGCCCTCGCAGCGGACGTTTGAATCAACTGCGCATTGGCGCGCATCGCGAAACCCGAGCGAGCCGCCATGTTTTTCCCGAGCGATCAGCTGACGGCTTGTCGTAAATTGATGAAAATTCACTTAAAAAATTCATAGTAAATCAACCGTGCATTGTCTACCATACTTTTTCATAAGGAATCGACGGCAAATTTTCGCCGCTACGAAATGCTCGCTTCAGTTTTTTGATTGAGTGAGTAATATCGGAGAAATCAATGGCGAAAAACTGCAAGTTTGAAATCTCCGGTTGTTTTTAATTAATTACAAATTGCGCCGGGAAAACTGAGAGGATACATTTTGATATGTTAATCAGGGGGTCTTTATCGATCGATTGGTGCATCTTTCATCCCCTGAAACCAGATTTCCGAATACACCATGAGTCCATTCTTAAAGTCTACTCAGTCCGCGGACCGTAACTTGACAACCAATTGTGACATTGAGTTCAAAAGAATGAACCAATTGCCAATGCGAACCGCGGACTGAGTAGACTTTACGAACGCACCCCATGTTAAAGTGTCTAGATTGACTGGACTATCCGTCAAAAATAAGACGTCGTGAAAAAATAGTGGACCTGGCTGAAGTTGGTTGCAGTGCTTGAAAATCGATTTCCGAAAAATAGTGCTTACAAAACTCCATAATAGTAAAGTTTATAACGGAGGTAAAAATCGCCGGTATATTGTATTATTTAATATTGACCGTGAGTATGATTCACACGTTTTTCAGTGGTTGTTTCCGGTACACAAAGTATTCGTTTCTGGGATAGTCGACGTGAATATTGAGCACTTTTAGGTCCTATATAGAAATTAATAAAAGTGGCCACCATTATTGTACTCCGTACGAGCTTGCGGATGCGCATTCGCAATCAAATGTTGGATTATTCGATGGTCCCGCCTATCCTCAAAACGCGTAGATCATACACTTGTTATATACAGGAGTGTATGTATTGTGTAACAAGGAGGCACACTCGGTCCTTTCATGCAAAGGACCGTTGCCTCCTTGTCACACAATACACTACTGTATATAACAAGAGTATGTTTATCGGTTTTTCAAATGAGGTTAGGTTGAAGCGTTGAGTAGACGAAAATGTGTTCGTGTCTCTAGTGCGCTCGGGTACGAAGCTAATGCGCATGCGGGGAGTACGCGTTCGGGCAACGACGCGTCTGCTAGTGCCACTGCTGCTGAGTGCGGCGCACGCATTCGGATACGTCCTAGGACTTAAAAGTACCCGAATACGTACGGCCTGTCATCCCCCCACCATCGACGTACCGCCGCTACAGCTAAAACGGCGACTTCAAGTACCAAAATCAGGCCTGAAAAACCGCGTAAAACATGGTTGTGTTATGTAAAATTGTATGTAACAAGGAGGCAACAGTTTTTTTTTACTCACGTGTTTGCAATATTCCTTTGCGGCTCATACAAGCATACTCATTGACGGGCTCACCTACGACTCACGAACCTACGACTCACAAACTGGTCCTCGGCCTGAAAAGACTGAGTTTGCCTCCTTGTTCCACAATATACTATAGGATAGTGGTATTATCTGGTGCGGTAGATCGCGTCCTAGAGAATACTGTAGCCAACCACGGTTCACGAAATAGAAGCGTATCTCAGTATACATAGAGTGGGAGTTGCCGAATGAAGATTCCGATAGAATCGTTAATAAGTAGTGAAAATGTCGTGGGGAGAGAAACAAATATCAGATCCAATTACAAAGCCTTACTAACTAGATTCTTCGAGCGTGTTGAATGTAAGGGTGGCTTTGCTCAAAACTTCATTAACGGCAGACAGGCTGCAGACCTCTTTAATAAATTTACTTTTTATTACTGAACAAGAAGATGGTCTTGAGATGAGCGAGTTGATGAGTGTAATGATTTTCTATTAAGACGGAAGATTCGCCATTCTCTTTCCAAATATCGCTCGGCAGGATTCTTCTCTTTTTATTTTTAATTCCACGATGATCCAGCATGCTCTCAAATTGATTTTTTATCTACTTAAGTAATTCAATTAATTGAAGTGAATAAGTTTTAGTAAAAGATTGAGAACTCTATCCCCGCTATGGTTGACTGTCGTTACTACTTCATTTATCGTGCTGTACACTTTACAGGATAACGTGAAAAAAGCCGACAATATGACGCAATCGGCAACGCTCTTGGACGTGTTCAAAACACCGCGTTTGGCTAAACACACACTGCTCGTAACTGCATTTTGGTAATTATACACAACATTTACTGTACTCAACAACAAGAAAAAATTGTTTGATCAAAAAAGTCGGTTACTTACTCCAATATCATCAAGTTAATACTTATTACTACGGTCGAAAAATATCTTCTTGATTCTAGCAAATACCTATCATTTGAGCGTAGTAAAATATTCACTTTACGATATTCAAGTAATCCATAACTTGGGTCGAACTAATTTTATTTTTCGGCATAGGCACTAAAGGCACTTTTTGACGCCTGTTTCTGGTCCGTAAAGTGGCACTTTATACGACTGGTCTTACAAACATTTTGTTGAAGACGTGTTCTCATGCGCTGTTTATGACTTCTGATGCGTTGTGCGAACTGCACGTCTCAGAGCTGTTATACGATAGAATATTGTGCAACATGAAGGCAATCGCAATCCGCGAGGCGTAAAAGACCGTTGCACATGATACTTCATATCAGAAGAGTATGGTTTAGCAGTTTTTCCATTCAGGTTAGGTTGGGGCACCGAGTAGACAAAATGTGTCTCCGTATCTAGTAGTGCGCTTGGGTAGGAAGCTAATGCGCATGCGCGGATCACGTGTTTGGGCAATAATGTGCCTGCTAGTGCCACTGCTACTGAGTGCGGCATGCATATTCAGGCATGTTCGGATTTAGAAGTGCCCAAATACGTACAATCAGTCACCCCCCACCACCGACTTACTGCCGCTATCGCTGAAATGGCGACCTTAGGTACCGAAAACAGGGGACCTCAACTGGTGTCAAAGTGACTCTTCGTGCCTTTGCAGAAAAATATTGTACGGGGTGCGCGCGCAAAGGAACTGTTCGGCAAGGTTATGTTCTGAGAACTCTCCGTTATCATTGCTTTGCTTTTGGTTGGTCAGGCACGTCGCCAACGGCTAATTCTAAAAACATAACCTCACACAAAACAGTCACTTCACAGCTTCACGCGCATGCCGCCTTACCGCACATACAGTAGTATTGACGGGGTATACATTCGTTGTGCGTATTTAGCTGTTTTAACGTAATCTCGAAATGCCTATGTATTCTAGGTCACTGACGGCTTTGGCTTTTGATGGACACGTGTACTCCCTGAAGCTCTTACACGGGTCCGTGTTCGTTTCCTTTACACTTGCTAGCGCAACAGAATTACCCGCTGGCGTTCTTCTGATGCTGATTTTAGACCGATGGGGACGTCGTGTGTGTGCTTTCGTTCCAACCGTGTTGACAGCTGTCTGCAGCTTTTTATTAATGTTTATAACAACAGGTCAGTTTAAAATCTTCATAATCCACTTCAGGGCATAAATAAGCCTGACCTTGTATGTGTTGCGACTCATTGAATCTTCGCTTTCATGCTGTACCTATACATACATACCTCCGAATCGTTATGAATGGTTGAACGTTCGCTTTCCATTATCATACAAGGTGTCCGCGAACTGAGTATTTTACAACGTTTGTCATATTTGTGACAGAAATATTGAATTCCCCACGACCGGCTGGCTCTCGAAAATATAGTTTTTTATGTAGAACACCTGTGTTTAGTTTCAGGAAGATAGAAGGATGTATTATAATCGAAGTTTGTGATATTCATGACAGTAAAACGGTTTGACTGTTTTACTCTTTTTACTGTTTTACTGTTTTACTGTTTTACTGTTTTACTGTTTTACTGTCGTAAATATATTCACGACAGTAAATATAGTTGTGAATATATTGACGACAGTAAAACAGTAAAACAGTAAAAACAGTAAAACAGTAAAACCGTTTTACTGTCATGAATATCACAAACTTCGATTAGAATACATCCTTCTGTCTTCTTGAAACTAAACACGGGTGTTATATATGTATAAAAAAAACTAGATTTTGAGACCCAGCCGGTCGTGGGGGATTCAATATTTCGATGATTTTACTCACAATCGAAATTGAGAAATCATTGTTTCGTACCCATAAATATTGGTATGGACATCAGAGTTTAGATTAGGGGTATTTCTGTTTGAAAATACCATCCCCTTGGCGCTGATGATATACCGAGCCTTTCTGACGAAATTAAACAAACCCTCTCTCTCCCTCTCCCAGGTATGCCTAACGCAGGCCTGTGGAAGGGGAAGGGTTTGTTTAGTTTCGTCAGAAAGGATCAGTAGACCTACGTCGTATGAAATTTATTTAAAAAAAAAATTAAAATACGTCGAGTCAAATCTTGGGCGATAGTGGATGGTATACCCCATACACATACTGTTACAGTAGAGTGAAACTTTGTATCGGTATATTCATTCCATTATAATTATAAATTCATTCTAGGTTATTTGTTGAATTTCAGGTGTTGGATCACTAGCCCTCACAATAACAGCAAGATTTTTGTTAAATATGTCAGCAAATGTCACTCTGCAGTTTGCTGCTGAATTGTTACCAACGTCAGTCCGTGCTCAGGGTGTTTCATTCATTCATGTCATCGGAATTATTGCTCATTCCGTAGCACCCTACGTCATTGAATTGGTGAGAAACGCAAGTTTAACGAAACATTAAAATAAGCTGATCTAAAGTAAGGAGCCATTCATTAATTACGTAAGGGTCCCGAGGGGGAGGGGGAGTTAAAAAATCTCTACATGCCCTTATCTTGGGGGGAGGGGGGTAAAACCCATTGTTACGTAATATTTTGTAAGTCGAAATTTAATATTACAAATCGACTAACTGATCCTTTATTAACAACATTTTATTATTCTAAAAAACGAGATAGAATCTTACGTAAGAAGACGGAGGGGGGATTCGAGAAATCTTATGTACCCTTACATGGGGGTAGGGGGGATCAAAAATCGCCAAAAGCATCCTTACGTAATTAATGAATGGCCCCTAAGCTGTCTGCAGTTCACCCTAAAATGTTAGCAAAAAATGATTAAATCACTCCATTATCTTTTTACTGCGAGTTTTAGCCGACACTGGCCACCGGATGACGTGGTATCCCTACTAACACAAGCAAGCACCGCAAGTTGGTTGTGGTAGTGGGGATCTCGTGATTGGGTAGCCAGTGGCACCCGAAACTCTCATTTTCGTACATAACTATTTCGCTCTTGGAGCAGCTGTCGAGAGATTCTCTTCATTGGTCAGTGCATTTAAATTAGAGACTAAATAATTCTTATGTAGGTACACTCAAGAACTAGTACTGGTTTTCAGTCAACTTTGCAAACAATTACAACTGTATTCGGGTGACTATAGTGAAAAACGCGGAACGATTCACCGTTGAATATTTTTTAACCCGATTTCGATTTGACAGGCTCGTGTATGGGACAAATTACCAATGCTAACTCTCGGAATGGTGTCCGTTGTAACAGCGAGTTTAGTCCTGTTTTTACCGGAAACGATGGGGGAGGACATGCCACAAACTCTTCAGGAAGGAGAAGACTTTGGGAAAGATCAGAAATTTTGGTCGGTACCTTGTTGGGGAGGAAAGTCAAAACCCCAAACAACCGCCGGAATGTCACAGACGGCAGATTCAATTAGATTATAACGAAGACTGGGTAAAGGCTAATTTAATATGCACATGAATCGTACAAAATACGTTGTCTTCGTTTGGCGTTATTTACTTAACTCCTGATTCATCACTCTATGCTGTATTTAATTGAAAATATTCTTCTCAAGTATTGGTTGTTCGCGAAATCTATCACCTTACATCCATCAACTGCAAAGTACGTCATAAATAACATGCTTTTCGTTTAACCATCCAGCAAATGTGAATATATAAATGTGATGTAATACTTCAAACAAACTATGAATATTTGAAGATTTTAATAAATTCTCAAAATATTATATCTTTGTTATATGTATACTGTAACGTGGCAGCTTCGGCTTGCTTCGTTACTAAAAGCTCCCTGAACCCTAGACGATAAGTAAATTCACTTTTCCCTAGGAATGACTGAATGAGTGAATGAGTTCTGAATAAACCTCAATCTAGGGAGAACAAGAACCGAAGTAGACTCCGAAGCGGCGACAGAGACAAACTTGCGTTGTTAGATTTAATAGTAATTTCTTTTGTTCCATTTTAAAATTCTCTGAGATTCCCCGTTCTCCGTGGAGAACCGCTGACGATGATTGAGAAACCCTGAGATAAAGAACCGGCGGAGGCGAGAGAAAGGCCCAGTGGAGACGGAGCACGTCCACAAGGGGAACGTAGCCACGAGAGGTTAGCTGACCACTCACCACCGAGGGACAAGACAGCGGAGGTCCTTCTGCTGTCGCGAAGAGCTGTGAGTTCCCCAGGATGAGAACCCGTCTGCCCAGGGCAGCCCGCATCACACCTCAGCTTCATCACTCAACATAACTCCTAGGATTTGAAGGGTTTCCCAAAATTCGTAAAGAGGACGACACTGACCCATATTAGCGATAAGTAGAGCGTAAGGAGGGGGTAAGGGATACCCCGCTCGCAGGGATCACTCTGGCGTTAGGTCTAGGAGCGCCTAGACGTCAAGTCGCTTTCGTAGAGTTTTGTAGAGACTTTTGTAGAGAGTTTTGTAGAGAGTTTTGTATAGAGTTTTGTTGAGAGATCCTTGAGAGATCATTCTGAGCGTGTGTGCGAGTCACGGAAGCTGTATTCAATCTCAGAAGGTTGCCTTGATGCGCTGGTCTTAATAAAGCAAGTGGCCTCATTTTACCGGCGGTAAATTTGAACGGACCCCTTGAGATTGTTGTATTTGCGGTCTGAGAAAAGACAATTTTTGGTTCCTTGGACCTAGAGTTCAGATTGAAACCGAGCTTCGAACTGCCGACCGAAGCCAGAGTCTGCTTTGGGGGTTTTTCTTAGCGAATTTTCTGTTAACTTAGAGTCGTTTAGTGGAGTCATTTTCCTTGGGAAGGATTTCGCCTCGTGGCGTTGTCCGCCATTACTCTGTCGTCGCCTCGTGGGTCTGTAGCGGAGAATCAGATTCGCCAGAGTTATGTATGGTTTATTATTTGATTTTGTAGAGTAAATTTTTTGAGAATTATTGCCTTGGAGGGCTCATTGTTGTTTATTGTTAATTTCTCCGACTTATTGTTGCTGGTAAAATAGTTGATGAGTAATTCTTAGGTTCAGCGGTTCGCCTCTCCAACCGTTGGAATTCAAATCGGCGCAGTGATGTTTACCTTCTTCTTCGAGCTTGGCCTCGCTTCTCGAGAGCCGCGCTAGCCTTAGAGCGGTCACCACTTTATTATTGTTTCTTATCATAGCGCTTAATGAAATATTAGTTCGCCTTGCGAACTCGGCTTGAATATTATCACCTCGTGGTGAATAATTATTTTGATTTTGGCCTGAGAAAGTTATTGTTTTCTTGTAAGTTATTGTTTTTTTTTTTTACATTTTCCTTTGGTTAATTTAATTTTAAGTTCTTGTTAAAAACCCTGAGACTCGTTATCTGCTGGTTAACCCGGACCTGTCGGGGAATTTATTTCTGAGTTTAGTGTACCAAGCTCTCAGCCCTGGGTTGAATTTCGTATCCGCAATATTATTTATTTTTGAAAGTGTATACCAATTATTGAAAAAACTGATGAGAAAAATTAACGGACGATCCGGGACTCGAACCCGGGATCCACGGATGCTTAGCCGGAGACTTACTCTACTAGACCACCTTTTTCGCCCACAGATCACGTCAATTCTTCTCATCATATACTAGCCTTTTCTTGTAGGTCTTGTATTGGTTCTTAGTGCTCAAATTTCAATGATGCAAACATATGATGTAGGTACACGACTTTGCCTTGTGTTTATAAACAGTGCTACACACAAGAAAATACACATTCATTATTTATTTTTGTAATTGGTAAATCTTCCTTGAAATGTTCATTATTCTTGAATAAATCGCCCGTGATCTGATTAATTAGAAACCTGAGTTTTTACTGCTTTCCCCTACCTTCCTCTACACCTGTTCTTGTCGTAGCGTTCCCCGCCGCTCTATACCAAATAGGGGAGACCAGGGCTAGTTGTCACACGGGTTAATTGTCACAAGGGTCATATCGCCGTTGCTGAATATCGGATATCGAAAAAAGTCAAGAAAAAAAAAATTGAAAATTCTGTATGGAATGAAAAAAGTGTGATCTCACTTATAGTAGTGTGGAAACGATAATATTCGGATTGAAATCCTGTCATATCTTTATTCTGATTGAAACCCCGATTTGACATATCACTTATAGTGGTGTGGAAACGATAATATTCTGATTGAGATCCTGTCATGTCTTTAATTTACTTCGGATATTTCCGGAATACTTCCGGAATACTTCGGGTATTTCCGGAGGACTTCGGGTATTTCCGGAAGACTTCGGGTATTTTTCCGAAGACTTCGGGTATTTCCGGAAGACTTCGGGTATTTCCGGAAGACTTCGGGTATTTCCGGAAGACTTCGGGTATTTTCGGAAGACTTCAGGTATTTCCGGAATACTTCCGGAAGATTTCGGGTATTTTCGGAAGACTTCGGGTATTTCCGGAAGACTTCGGGACTATAGAACTATATAATATAGAGCGGAGACGGACAGTGCCACAGATGGGGGCCGGGGGGTGGGGGTCGTCGTCGTCGACCTTCAAAATCTTGACACGACGGTGGCGGCGATATCTTTATATAATATAGAACGATATATATATATTCGGGGGATTCTGGGTAATCTAGGGGTCCGCCTCGGGGGGGTCATCGTCGTTGACCTTCGAAATCTTGACACGGCGGCGGCGGCGGTGTCGGCGGCGATATCTTCATATAATATAGAGCGATATATATGTATATATCGCTGATATTTGAATAGCGAGTCAGCAAGATATCCCCATTTTTTCAACAAAATGGCGGGTCGGGGCAGGTTGTCACGAAATCATCGGGGCAAGTTGTCACGTGTGATTTGCACATGTGATTTGCCGCATTTCGACTTTTCTGTGGTTTCTTGAGTCCGGGTGAACTTTTTGGGGATTTTCGGGGTCTGGGTCGACTTTTCCATGATTTTCGGGGTTTTCGGAGTCTCGATCGACTGTTTCGTGGGTTGCGGAAAAAAAAAACAATGGAATACGAAAATCATGGCTAAAAAATATACAGTCGGGCTTCTCAATAGTAGCGCTCACGGGGCTGTAGGGGTCGGAATTTCCGAGAAATGAGGTACCCCCACTCTCTACCGACAAGCTCGCTCGCTAGAAACGTAAGCGGGTCTCTCAATAAGAGCGTTCCCAGTCTCCTCGATTTATCCCGTCACATTGTCGTATAGCTCGTGAAGTTTGTTCACGCTCTTATTGAGAACCCTGGAAACGAATCCGGTGGAACTCGAAACGAGCCAGGTAGTGGGGGTACGGCTCGATCACGGTTGAGGGGAAGCGCTACTATTGAGAACCCTCTTATTGAGAAGCCCGACTGTAATTCGGAAACCCGAGTTTTTCACATCAAAACAAAAACAAAGAAACGAAGATGCAAAAAATATTATTCATCATTATTGACCCGCCTTTGCCATTTAGAATACTTGGGACAATTTACCCCGGGGTCTGTGACAACTTACCCCGCCCCGCCACCGCGAATTTTTTTGAAAATTCGAAGAAACCTACTTAGACTTGCTTTGGAACAACCAAAAATGTATGTAGATGCGCAAAGGATGCATCTACAATAGCCCATCTCGACATTTGAAAAAAAAAAAAAATATTCTAAAAAATTCCACAAATCAGAGAGTTAAATTGTGTGACAATTAGCCCCGGTCTCCCCTACTGTGCTGCCGGCCGTTTTCGATTGTTTTGAAAGAATTTACAGATTTTGAGAAGAATTGATGCGTTAGGCATCTGGCGCCGAAAAACCAGCTTTACCCTCTGAGTCGGAACGGCAGAGCCGTATCGACCTGATTGATTTGGAGATCGATTACCTTGGGGATCGCTCGTATCGACCCGGCTTAATAATAGAGTTCGGTGACCCCGTGGGTCAGCTGTTTTGAGTTTTAATTTTCAGGTTTTCCCCAGTAACGCTCACGCTCAGAACGCGGCCTGAGTCGTTTTATCAAAAGTCCCCTGTTACAATACACGGAATTGTCATATTCATACTAGGACATGGGCATGAGAAGCTTTCATTTGAGCCGTATTTTGGTATTATCGGTTCGAAAGTTTGCGAGTAGGGGGAAACTAGGGAGGTTTGACCATACGGGAGGTTTCGTCATGTAAGATTACCATGCTATGACAGCCTAATAAATACTGTTATCTGATGTGAAGTATTCATTACGTCAAACAAGACGTAGCGCAAGTATTTAGCAACTGTTTAGAAAGCGCAGAAAAGTTTGAGAGGTGTATTACTGAAACGGCGAGAAACGATGTCATTTTCTCTGTTCTTCCCTAAGGATGTAGGCCAGTCCCATCAATCTTTTATCAGAATGTCTTACCACAGATTCATTCAGTGGACTATCCTCTCAAAGATGCCAGGAGTTATAAATTTATCATATTGCCAAATTATATATTTTTTCGTTGTCATTGTAAACAAATGCTGTTAGGGAGGTTTGACCCACGTTCGATCGGGAGGTTTGACCATATTCAATTAGGTGCTAATAGACATCGCTGTCTAAAATTTTATCAAAGAAAGTGCAAAGCACGCTAAAAAAAACCCGAAATCCGGAAAAATGAAAGAACAGAGTGCTGCGAAGTCAAGTTTGAGCCTAAGCAGTAAGCGCGGTGGTCGGTGGTACGGAGAAAAAAAATGACGGCCAATAAGGGACCGGCGAAATTTTATGTTTCCTCATGCCTGGATTATTTTCGGATAATGTGTTAAAAGCCCAGAGATCAAAATATATGCCACAATATATCAAATATGTGACTGCTTTATCCACATGGTCAAACCTCCCATCGCCCTGGTCAAACCTCCCATACATGGGGAGGTTTGACCGCGATTACGCGCATCTACAGAACGGCAAATAACTTTGTTTTTAAGGCTCTGAAAATTATCAAATAATTCAAGTACATTCTGCACAGTATGCTCAAAGATGACATACTATTGTGCGTGCCGGTTATTCAAATATAGTGATAAACGAGACGAACTTACAGAAAAGTGGTCAAACCTCCCTAGTTTCCCCGTACGCGTTTCATTGTCAGAGTTTTGTCCTCCTTCGTCTCTACCGTCTATACCCAATAGCTTTGTTCAACTCCTATTGAACAAATCCAATATACAATGTCTGAACAATGAAGAGTTACGAATACGGAACTCCTAATGTATATTATTCGAACGGCGCCGTGCACCGTTTACCGACGAGGCGACGAATGTTTGATATCTTGGCATATTAATTTGTTATAATACCATGTGTTACCAGATGAACACCGCGAGATGTTGGGTTGCCTATCGTTTGGCGCATAGGTTTTCGTATGCCCCTGCCGCCGAGCGACTGTACAGTATACGAAGATTCCATGACCACGGAGTAGTAAGAAGGAGACAACACTCCGCGATAAAAGTTGGCCCAGTTTTTGGGGCAGAGTAGAGGCTTGGTAGAGGCTTTGTCAAGATGCGATCGTACGTAATATTAATACTACGTAAATTTTCGCGTATGTTCTAGGTAGGCGAATTAGACCACGCGTAAAATCATTATCTGGGCTTACATCGCTTACTCGCATCTCGCATCTTGACGAAGCCCCTACCAAGCCTCTACTTTGCTCCCAAAACTGTACCTACTTTTGAGCCGCGCGTTGCTCAAGTGTTGTCTCCTTAATTCTTACTACTTCGTGTCTATGCCGCAAACGATAGGCAACCCAACATACTGCGGTGTCCTTCAGGAAACTAACGTTAGTTGATGCGTGGTAGGGGAGACCTAGGCAACATGATCCCACGAAGAGAAACGTCACCCTATAATTGTTATTGTTCCTTTCGAAAATACGATTATGAATGTACCGGATTCGAGCATCTGTCAGCTACATTACTGACAATTTTTGATGATTCTTTTATGTTTCACATTTCGCGGTTGTCATGTCGGCTATAAATTTCGAAAATCGGCACCGATAACAAAGAACCATTTTGCCCCACCTCATGGGGCGAAATGATCTCGCTACGATTGTTTTGCGATACCGCAATTTGGATACGGGGATCTACGTAACATATACTGGATGTTCATTTTTTTATCACCCTAGGCTTATATTTCCAAAACGACGCAAAATACGAAAAATTCGTCCAAACAAATCACGGTCGAATCGATTCGAATCGAATTTTGATGTTATCAGATTTGTATCACCACCAAGGTCAGTCGAAGGTCATCTTTACTTTCTTCAATGGAATTAGGAGCAGAGATTTGAGTCGGGGAGGTTGGTACGGATTAGATCTCATATTGTCATATTGAACCAATATTTATGTTCCGCTTGATACTGGAATCATCTGTGAGCTACCACTTGCTAATTTTCTTCGATATGGGAGATACTTTGATGACACGCTGTGTGGTATGAGTGCGGCTGGATCGTCGTAAAAATTTAGTTTCTAGAGATTCACATACAGCACCTATTTACTACTGTATGACTGCGGATGTATGTACGTACACTTCCTCTTACTACAGAACGAAGACTGCCAAAATTTCAGGCTAGATGCTTACATTGAATGGTTTGACTTTGTTTCTATGCCTATTGCAGATTCATGACTAGAATGGAGGTGATCTTTTTGCATCAGGACAAACATTTCAATGACACTGATAATAAGTTTCAGAAAAAAAGGAACACGTTTCATAGTAAAAAGCGGACAATTCCTAGACGAGGAAATCTGCGGGGGCAACGTACGGAAAATGTCGTAGTTCAAGAAATGCACTGTCGATTCTCCCGGTAAAGAAACGTGGTTATTGCTCGGCTCGATGTATCGTATGACTATTGAGTCTAGCAATGTTACTAACATCGGGCAATAACGAACAATAGGAAAAACTATTTTCGTATTTCGTGTAGATATTTACGATAAGATGTTGAAACGAGACTAGCTGGACGCTACGCAGATGCCTTTGAAAATCTTTCCCTTTAATATCTTTTATTCACTCAACGATTTCGTTAGTATACATTTTTTCGCTCCAATCTCCAGGTACTTGGTGAACTTTATACCTTTATACCTACTCACCAGGTGAACTTTATACCTTAGAGAATCTAGGCTATAGTTTGCTCTATGCCAACCGTACGTAAGTCGCCGGGCTTTCCAGGAATTAAAAGTGGTCATTATTGTATACTCCACGCGAGTCTGCGCATGCGCATTCGCAACTACCTCAATTTCGGATTAAGCTATGGTTGCACCTAACCTCAAAACGTGCACGTTGTTACGTAAAGATTCGCGTGCAACACGGAGGCAAAGGTCTTTTCGTCCGCGTGCTTGCAATATTCGTCTTCTGTTTATATGTATAGGACATATATGCTACGAGTTTGCCCGGCGCATAAGTGTAGCTGTACTTGCCCTATAAATTTATCCATTAATCTTTTCTTTTTGTTCCTGGACTTTCCTTTACCATGTATGTTATGTTTATATTTGTCATGGTAATACTTTTTATATTGTAAAATTGTAATATAGGGTAACGGCACCGATAGTGGGACACTTAGGACATCTATCAAATTCTACTTCGTATTCCGATCGTGTTAAATCATTTATACACCTCAGGGATATAAACGGCGGTTTATTTCCCTGTTCCAGCCGGAAAAAACCACTTTATTTCCCTTTGGTGTATAAAATATCGTATGCACCACAGGGCAAACGTTGTTTTAGACTCGTGCGATTGTATCCCTCGGCTTCGCCTCGTGATACAACCTCGCACTCGTCAAAAACAACTTGTCGCCCTTAGGTGCATAATATACTATTATACATCCGATTTAAGCATCAAATAAGGCGAGGTGGCTGAAATTACCACCCTATTGAAAAAATCGGCGTCGATGTGACGTCGCACCAACGTCACATCGACGTCCTAAAGTACGTAAAATCGCGTATAAGCTCGGTAGTATGAAACGACGTCGGAAACTAGGCATGAATTTGACAATAGGAAAGACGTCTTGGCGACGTAACTTCCGACGTCGTTTACTACGTCGCTTACGATATAACTTCCCACGTCGTTTACTACGTCGCTTACGATGTATGTATGATCGTACGTTTGATCAGCTATTTAGCTCGAATCATCAGCTATAAGTTAACTGGTAAAACTTACGAAAATAAGTTTACTCATTATTTATATGTAGTAAATTTATTGTTTTCAGGAATATATAATATTCAAAAAAAATTTGTTTTCATTATTTTTCTTTCATTCAATATTCATAATTCATATGAGTGTCATAACTGGAACTAAATTTGTTGCTATAATTGACCTCCGTCCACTATACGACTTTGAAGTCGAGTTTAGTCGAGGAGGATTTCGACTCTGTGGTAACGCGTAAGTGTAGCCAACACGGTGCAAATTTACTCGCGAGAACTATATAAAGACAGCCAACCATCTATCGGTGCGTTACGGTACCACAGAACGGTTTACCGAACAGCTATGGGTATCAGCCTTATTCCTATACCCGCTACATACATATCGGGTACCGTAACGCGCCGATAGATAGTTGGCTGTCTTTATAGTTCTCGCGAGTAAATTTGCACCGTGTTGGCTACACTTACGCGTTACCACAGAGTCGAAATCCTCCTCGACTAAACTCGACTTCAAAGTCGTATAGTGAACGGAGGTCAACAGGAACAAATTTAGTTCCAGTTATGACACTCATATGAATTATGAATATTGAATGAAAGAAAAATAATGAAAAAAAATTTTTTTTTGAATATATATTCCTGAAAACAATAAATTTACTATAAATAATGAGTAAACTTATTTTCGTAAGTTTTACCAGCTAACTTATACCTGATGATTCGAGCTAAATAGCTGATCAAACGTACGATCAGACATACATCGTAAGCGACGTAGTAAACGTCGCGGGAAGTTACATCGTAAGCGACGTAGTAAACGACGTGGGAAGTTACATCGTAAGCGACGTAGTAAACGACGTCGGAAGTTACGTCGCCAAGACGTCTTTCCTATTGTCCCAAATTCATACCTAGTTTACGACGTCGTTTCATACTACCGAGCTTATACGCGATTTTACGTACTTTACGACGTCGATGTGACGTTGGTGCGACGTCACATCGACGCCGATTTTTTTTCAATAGGGCAGTAGTGGGCCGGGGTCCACCATTAGTGGTCCACGTGAAGTGCCAGTAGTGGGACAGGTTATCGAAATGAATGAAATAGAGCTACCGCACGACTCTATAGGTATGCTTGTATATTTTCATTGTTTGGGAAGACAGAGCATCTCGGCTCCCAGGGATCGGCTGCTACAGATGACAGCTCGTCGCGTCGTGATATTATAATGTGGGTATGATGCGAAATATGAGAAACATTACCCAAAAAAGTGAAATGAAGATGGAATTTTTAACTGAATTTACATATTCGGCTTCATCTTATGGGAATTGAGAGTCAGTTTATTCGGAAAATCAAGTTTTCAGGTTAGGTTGCTTAACTTGTTTCACGGTCGTATACACAGGTCCGGAAACTCCCATGGTGGGGGTAAGGTTCTTAGCGAAGCTCGAAAGTTTCCTGCATCGGCCGCCGAAGTTCTGGCGCTGGTAGTAACCTAGTACAGGGTTGGAGTATAAACAAAGTTCCTAACCTAGAAATAGTGCTTTGTGCATACTACGAACAGGGCGAGGTGTTTAATATCAGTTTTTATTTTTGAATCTGCAAGTCTCGGCATTGAAAGATGCCGTGGGCTTGCTGTGTGCCGAATTGCGAATCAAAAAAAAAAAAAATGATCTCGAAGCAAAAGTACTCGACTTTTAAAGTACCGAGTGACGCGACCCTCCGTAATAAATGGATCGCGTCAATTCCGGGTGTTAATTTTTTACGATCAACACAAAGAGTTTGTGAACTACACTTCACAGAAGATGTGATACGAAGGGAGTGCGTCAAACGCGATGGAAATGGAAACCTGCTTGTAAAGGTAAAATTACATTCTTCTATTCTTCGAACAGGACTTTGACATATCAACACAATGTTCAGAGCACTGTCTTGCAGTTCACATATCAGTAATGACCAGTGCATCCATCTAAAATATAATTGAAATGAAAGTCACGTTAATATTTACGAAATTGAATAAATTTATCAGGTTCCACTTAAATGTCCGCGATTACACGAAACAGCTGTACCCACACTATTCGCTGAAGGGCTATCCATTAAGAGTTGTCAACGATCCGAAGGAGGCAATGAAAATCAACAGCTGAACGTACAGACTGACCGTGAGTTGATACCAATTTTTTTGTAAATTTGCATAAACAATGAATCAGTTACTTAATCTGTGGATATTCCTGCCCGCGAAGTAATTCGACAAACGTTTCAGTATATCTATTACTCCATGTGAAAAGCCCATTCTGTGATAATAGCATTATTATTCATTTTTTTGTTTCAGTCACTGATGTGTGTAATGTAACGAATCCAGAGATTCTTTTCCGTACGCCACGGGGTGGATGTGAAAAAAACCTGCAGGTAGCAGACACAGAGAACGAGGAAGAATCCATGGAAATAGACGTAGTTACTGAAAATTGTGGTCTAACGACTTCAGAGGCTCTCTCTTTGTCATTGGGTGAATGTGAGGAAGACCTGCAGGTAGCGGAAACAGAGAATGGAGAAGGATCTATGGATATACACGTGCAATGTGACTCGAATGATTCTCCGCCACTTACTCCATGTGCAGATAACGTTCCAGCTAGTCAGTCTCACGCAGTCTCGACTAGTGTAACTTTCGACTCTGTCACCTTTGTCTTCAACGCGAAATGTGAGCAAATTTTTACTACGGTGGACCTCCCCGTATGCATTAATTTAATTGAGATTGTGTTGCCAACCTGCCATTTGAAGAGTTTATTCATTTTACATGAAAACTTGAAATATAGAAGGAATCACATTATTTTCCAGCTATGCTTAATTTGTGTAAGTGTTAATTTCACGTTCGAAACCTTCTTCCACAGTACGTGGGGCTTCAGTTGAGAAAGATGAAGAGATTCCCATCGCATTGCCGAAGCCGTGGAACGTCTGCAAAACGATGGACAGAGGAGAAGAAGCCCTTGTGCTTACTTACCCTGTGAAGATCAGTCATAACGGGTGCGACACACACAGTTTTGAGAAAACTGTCGTACTGCGACCTTCCGGAGAGATAGGGTACGAAGTATATTCAATGCTGGCAAACATCGATGGAACCAAACTCCCACGTCTTCTGGATGATATTGAAAATTTGCCAAAAATTTTAGTATCGTTTAAAAATATGCGTGTTTGTAAGGGGATTGAAATCAACGATCTCAACGTTGTGCCAGGAAACGCAGCACTGAAAAACTGTAATGGTACTAATTGGCGCACAGAAAATTGTTCTTTATTGTCAGTAAATAAAGAAAGGTGCGTCAGTTGCGGGCGTTTAGCGAAAATTTGGTCGCAAAAACTGAGAAGGTTGAAAAAAATGAAATCATTTCAACGCATCCCCAGACCTTCAAACCCTGTCGATCAAACGAAATTGAAAGCATTGCAAAAGAAGATGAAGCAGCGGAGAAACACCGCATATCGTTTGAAGCACAGACTTGATTTATTGGCCAATTCCATTGCTGACCAGCAAAGTAAAGTCGCAAGCATTACAGACAATGTGTTGCAAATCAAGTGCTCTTCTCTTGATATTCCTGAAAATCAAAGAATACTAATAAAAGAGATTATCTCTGCTGCGCAAACTGACGTGAGAGGTCGTCGTTACTCAGATGAGTTCATCATGCTATGTATGCTCATGAACATAAGATCCCAAAGTTATTATGAATTTCTGAGAAAGAACGATGTCGTACCTTTGCCATGCACGAGAACTATTCGCGATTATTTGTCCTTGATGGGTAGCAAATGTGGGTTCGATGAACAGTTCTTCCAACTTTTGGCAAAATCCTTCAAGGCAAAAGACGTACAGGACCGCCACGGTGTGTTGATCTTAGATGAAATTACTCTGAGAAAATCGATTGCTGTTTCTTCGAAGACCTTGACCTACACTGGCCTAACCGACTTTGGCGAAGATGGACCGACAAGCTCAGACACGAAAGATTTGGCAACCCATGGGCTTGTTCTCATGTATCAGTCAATCAGGGAGAAATGTACCCAGCCCATCGCAGTTTTTGCTTCCAAAAATGCTGTCGGCGGTGAAGAGTTGGCGAGACTTATATTGAGAGCAATATGCCTTCTAGAAAAAGCTGGTACATTGATACACGGAGTAATTGCAGATGGTGCTTCTACCAATCGGAAGATGTGGAAAATCCTAAGCGTCCGCGGTGAACTTGAAAATACGAAGAGTTCGTTCACACACCCTCTCGACGACGATCGAAGCGTGTTTATGTTTTCTGATACACCACATTTAATCAAGTGTGTTCGCAATAGACTACATAACAAGGGTAGTTTACGGGTGTGTGATCAAGATTATCATTCTCAGTTAAATATTCTATGTCATCGATCAATTTTTACAAGAAGTTTATTTATTTTTGAAGGTAAATCCAGAGGATGGCTGCGTTAAATGGGACTACTTCGTTAAATTATTCAAGGTTGACAATTGCCAACCTGGTAACGCCAGAGTATGCCCCCGGTTGTCTAGAAGACACATTGATTTAGATAATACTGCTAAAATGCGCGTTCGATTTGCGACTCAGGTATAATCAATTTATCATTTCTTTGCAATTATCCCAAATACAACTAAATTACCCTTACTTGTTCATATTAAGATAAATGGAAATAGATGTATATCTTCAATCAAATAGTCTCAAATGATTTTGATTCGTCAATGTGTTTGGAGAAGTTTTTGGGAAAAAATGAAACCACCCAAGAAGGAAAAGCTTGATTGTTACAGATTTTTAGCAACTCAGTTGCTATTGGCTTGCAGTTTTATTTGAATCACAAATACGCTGAATTCAATGGTTGTGAGGCAACCATAGACTTCTGTAAACGAATGAATGACATCTTTGATGCTCTCAATCGAAAGCAGCCGAACGAAGGACTTACGCCAGAATCACATGATTTCAAGGTATGTTAATTGGATTTCAATCATTTTGTACCTTCAATATTCACTTATGTTATTGGGAATGTTGAGTGTAGATACTGGAAGATGCACTCGAATGGTTGAACCAGTGGGAAACTCGCTTGATAAACAATGTCATTCGGTCAGATGAATTCCTCACGACTGAAACAGCACACGGACTTAGAGTAACGATTACTTCTACGTTAGACTTGTGCCGATACTTAATACAGAAGTACGACTTCAAATATTTACTATCCGGCAAAGTAAATCAAGATAATTTGGAGGTATTGCTAGCTGTCTTCGTATTCATTCGAAACAGATTCATTTCAATGTCATTGACCTTGTATATCATCATTTACAGAAATTCTTTGGTACGATTCGTCAAGCTGCTGGAAGCAACGAACACCCAAGTTGTCCAACATTCTTGCAACTGTATACCACCAAAACAGACCAGACCAGCAGGGACTTGTTTTCGCCCTCGCTTCGCAAGTGGCTTGTTACGGCACTTATCTTCCCGCACCTTGATTATTGTTGTGCTGTTTACAATGACCTGCCTGCTACACTAGACATTAAGCTTCAGAGGTTAGAAAATGCGTGCGTGCGCTTTGTCTGCGACGTTAGGCGTGATGTACACATCACCCCTTTCCGGCTCGGGCTCAACTGGCTGACGGTCAAAAATCGGCGCCTCTACATCATTGGCTGCCTTCTTTATGTCACACTCTCCAGTGGCCGACCTTCTTATTTAGCGCAGTCGCTCCAGTTCCTGCGTGCTGTAGCTGGACGTGTGACGAGGTCGTCTCTTCAGCCGCAGTTGCTATGCGTTCCCAGATACCGTAGCTCCTCTTATGAAAGATCTTTCATCGTGACTGCTTGTCATTTCTGGAATTCTCTTCCCCTTGAGGTAACCTCCGCTACCTCCTCGTCCGTCTTTCGATCCAAGCTTTATGCACATCTTCTAGAGCTGGAGCGACGTGCGTTTGATACTCTCTCTTAATTTGTTATTCTTTGCTTCTGTTTCCTGTTTTGTGTGTCAATTTCTTCTCGGCTGCTTGCTTGCTCTTAACGGACCTGCTTTATAGTATGAACACTTTATACCTACTCGTCATTAATTATTATTACTTTGCTAGGTTAGATTATTATTATTTAGTTATATTATTTTTGTATTATTATCTAGATTTTATAATTTTGTACTGCTGCTTACCTACTCTGCACGCCCTAGGGGACTTGTCCCATGGGCGAATGAAATAAACATACATACAACTGTATACCACCAAAACATGGGAATTGCACAGTAGAAGAAAGAAGGTGTCAGAATGTGATAACAATCACAGACATAAAGGAAATTTTCCAAAGATCTGAGTCGCGAACTTCCACAGCCTTGAAGGATTTGAAAACCAAATTAGACGACATAATCAAACACGAGGACTGGGAGGCACACGAAGTCATCGAACACGACTATTCCCTTTCTCCTGTCCTCGAATGCATTATTTATTATGTCACAGGTTTTTTGTTACCAATTTCTTCACCTCATCACTGCTTCAATCCAAATGCTTTTAAAAAGTGGATCATTAACTTATCTTCTACTGACAACCTCATCCAATTGCATGACGAAGATGCATGAGTTCTGAAGCTTTGTTGTAATTGTTCGTAGTTAACCCTAGCAAGTCATACTTAGGTCCCGGAGACTGACAGCAACACTACATTTTTAGCTTTTCCTTATTACATGCTTTTGAAAACAAATGTATATCATTGAAATGATTAATTTTTAGGGTTTGGCTCGAGAGGGTATCCACTCGTGAAATAGTTGGGACAGTCATCTCATGAAATACTTATGAAAGGCCATGAAATACTCATGAAATACTCATGAAATACCCATGAAATACCTGTGAAATACCTGTGAAATGCTTGTGAAATGTGACATGGTTGGGACACCACATTTTGGAGTGGTTAGCCCGTCGGTTTGGCTAAAGTGTAGTCGTTTAGATTAGAGTCTGGTGTTTCGATTGCACTACGATTAAAGCTCAAAATACACATTCATTGGAGGGATAGAGAGTAATAAAAAGTCGTCAGTCTCCTAGACCAGGTGTCGTTGGCTAGGGTACCGAAAATATGAATGACGTGCGAGGGTTAGTACTAAATGTCTACTGCTGCAGCATGTGGTCGTATTCAATGTGTGTTCCTGCTACACGTTTTTATGTGAATCTACCTCCATCTGAATCGTTCTACCATAAGAGTTGGAATTAGCCGCCGGGAGTAGAAAGTACAGTTTTATTGACTGTACATATACGCTATCAAAATATCACATGAAATATTTGCAATAAGTGGATGTTTGTAAATGACACGATAACACTCTACTTACAGGTTATCTTTGCAAACAAGTTTTGAAAAAACAGGAATTTAAGGAATGCAAAGTTTGTAATTCTGCTCTGATCGACGGCGAAATCCAACACTCTGTCACACAATTAGTTGATATGAAAACACGAGGAGGTTTAATACATTCTAATCTACACTTTTTCAACTTGATACACTTCACTGAAAAATCTTTCTCAAAACATGCTTCTAATTCGAACGTTTTCAATCTTACGCTCGATGAGGTTTTGGACAAGTACGAATTTACCTATCCTTGCAAGCAGCACGCCTCAGATATCTTGGCTTATGCTCTTTTCTATTATATTAGACTGAGGATGCGCCAGTACAGCCACCAAGAGAATTTGAAGGTAAAAAAAAAATTTGTAGTTCAAAGAAAAATGTCCAAACTGGTCAACCAATAAATCTACATATATTTCGTCCAAATTGCGTTATTCTTTCAAATACATTTATTCATATTACTATTGCAATGTTTATGATAAATAACAGCAGGTTACAATTGCCATATCACTAATTTTAAATTGATTGTTTGGTAATACGGATTAAACTTCTTCACATTCTTCCAGTGATATAAATATTCAACTATATAATCTTGATCACACAAAACTTGGAAGAATAACTTGGAAGACTAACAATTAATTCTTATTTGGCGTTGTAATTTCGACAATATCCTTCAACACAGCGATTTGTATCGGAAATTCCAAGAAAAACAATGAAAAACTAACGAAATCTGCTTCAGTAGTTTTCTTGACATCATTGAATCACGGTCAGGTATCATATCATTTATTTATTTACTTATCAAAGCTACGCAATCGAATTTGTTGATAACAAACTATAGGAAAACTGTGATCTGTACAAAAAAGTAGGTTAGGAACTTTGTTTATACTCCAACTCTGTACTAGGCTTCTAGCGCGCCTCAGCACCCGTGGCAGCTGGCGAAAACACACTTAGATTCGCTAAGAACCTCACCCCCACCATGGGAGTTTCCGGACCTGTGTATACGACCGTGACTTGTTTGACCGATGGCAAAGCCTTACTATATTAATCGTTTACATAATTAACAATGGTTCGCGACGTGCAACAAACTTATTAGAAATACGTGAAATTTAATCAATTTAATTTAAGTAATTAGCTCATCGTCGCAGCCAACAGGTACGACGTACACCAAAGACTGATAATAACACTGAAAGAAGACTTATCAAGTAGGTGTAGGATGTAGGTGTTCTCTGTTAGTGTCTTGAATCTAAATTCTTTTAAGCCCCGCCGACTAAATTAGTAATTCATTTCATTTAATTTAATTTCATTTATTGCATAAAAAACAAATACAGAGTGGGAAATAGAGCACATTAACCCAAGCCGTATATGCCGCGAAGCACGATGGGTGCTTGTTTGCGGATGAGGCAAGAATTAGTGTGATTACTATCCTTGAGAATAACAAAAAACTACACTATAAACTTAAAAACAAAACAATCGATAATAATAATAAGTACATGATTCTCGAATAGGTGATTTATAGTAATTAACACGGGTCCTAGGTAAATGCACCTCATTTGTATAAATTCAAACCACGATAGGTATAGAATATAATGCCTACCCAGCAAACAAATTTATGTACTAGTGCCGTACCACGTCTGTCGCGGATGTTACATGCGATGTACCAGGTTCGGTAAATGAGCGGCACGTGTGCTACGTAATGTCCGCAACACGCCAATGTTATAGGTACATCGCACGTATGCAACAAAGATACATACCAAGTACGTAACAATTACATCGCAGGTACGTTATCCGTGACGTACCACCAACATCGCAGTTACATCTCCGGAACGTACCTCAATGAAACTACCACGTACGCAAAATATTCAAATAAAAATTGGATTTTAATCCTCATTCGCGCATTTTTAAAATATTTTACAGTATACTATCAACTTTTCGTTTACTCTGGATCAATTAAAATGTGTTTGTGGCTCGCTGCAAGAAATTCCGCTTCTGTCATTCTTTACCGGGATTCGAACCACATTCAATGGCACCCGTCCGTCTCACTAGTCAGGCGCTCTACCCACTACGCCAAACTGTCTTAGAAATTCTCAACCTTTTTCTCTTATTTAATTCAAGACTCAATGAATCACAAATTCGATATATCTTTTATTAAGTGGAAAATTCAATGGATTGACGGCGCTGATGTACTGTACACAATCAAACTTGTTCAGCAGTTCCGTTAGTAAACCCAATAAACCCAATGTCAGTTTCAAGTTAACCAGCGCAGTTTTGAAGTTTACTATCACCGATCGTAAATACTTTGAGGTTATGTTCATCACTTTGACTTGGTGGAATAAAATTGAAATGTTCTGCAAAATGTAAACTACTATTATGGATAAATTGCGAGAAGGAATTCCAGGTCTGTCTTCTTATTCAGTAATTTGCAGAACAACAAAGATTAACTTTTCAACGCGACCTGTGATATCCTCGCCCAGAGTAACACCACCAATAGACAAAGCGTCGAGGATTATCCAGAGAAAAGTAATTAAATAATTGAACCGAGGGAAATTAAGTTTCATTTGGAAAAATAATCCGAACAACAGTAATGATTTGGAATGTAAGAATGATATTGAATGAACCGGAGAAAGAAAAATACAATATAACTTCACTGAACTTTGGTTTTATTTTCCCCCTCGGTTTGGGTGTGTCAACTTTTTACATGATCTGTACGTAACTGTAATGTAACAAAGCCATCGTGCAAGTAATGTAGCTGGTACATCTTTGCCATCCATTATATGGTATGTACCACTGTTTCCTGAATGAGAGGTCTCTGGTACATAACAGCAGTATGTACTCGATACGTTCGTGATTAAGAGACCTGTGATGTACCCGGTACATTAAATTTGAATGTAGCAATGTTTCGTGAATGTGACCTCAAAATGATGTACCAGCTATGCCACTGTTTGCTGGGTAGGTAATAATGCCTCAGAATAAATATACCCATCATGAACGAGTCGAACAGATGGCAACGCCCGTCAACAGGGGCACGGGCTAAGCGGACATGGAACGCTATACCGAAGGAAGACAAAAGCACAGAAAATCACATAAATACCCTACCAACCATTGATAGGCTCATTTATGTACCTTGCTGTCTCTACTCGCAAGGAAAATATTTACACCGTCAGCCAGTTTTATTTGAATTCTGAGAAGGTGCATTGTAGTGCGGCGAAACGAGTACTGCGATACCTATGAGGGCCTATCGACCATGGTCTGATCTACTGAAAAGAAACCGACCAATTGACTGCGTTGGCCGACTATGATTAGGGAGGCAGCCAATGTGTACCTATGACAGAGTCTTATACACCCAATTCGTCATTGGGCCGAGGGATTACTTGGGAAGCACGAAAACAGAACGTCATTGCTTGCTCAAGCACAGAGGTGCAAGTCCTGCATCGGTTGAAACGGTTCGCATTGCAACGCCTCAGTTTCTCGTTACTTTTCAACAATGAAAGGTAGTGTACCAATCCCTAAATTTTTTTTTCAAAATTTTTTCCCAAATTTTTTTGGCATCAAAAATTATTCGAAAAACCAATCGAGTGAGCGAGCGCAACGCCAGTTGGTGGAATTTCATTTTTATTTCTTGTACTTGGTAGTTGTATCTGATTTCAAATCTTGTATAGAAAGAATGTTTTGAAAGACGGATTCTGTTGGAACTTTTTTCTGTTGGAAGGTATTTCCGAGGAAAGACTTTTTGTGAAAGACGAATTTTTGTTGGTGGGTATTTTTGAAGAAAGACTTTTTGTTGGTAGATTTTTTTTTGAGATACTATACAGGGTGTCCCAAAATTAAATGCGCAAAATGATAGGGGTAATAGAGGGGGTCGAGCTGAGTAAATTGACCCCAATAACATTTGGTCCGCGAGGTCGCGTTCGCGAGATACGGCCGATTAAAAAGTCGCGCTAGCATTGGTATTTAGCAGTCAAATTCGCAGCGGAGATCGTTCGGCAGTCTGGTATTTAGGCACACTTAATCACTAATACGGTTAACAATCATTACCAGATTAATAATAATAAGCTCAAAGACTTTATTCGTTGAAATTTGTTCATGAAAAGGTCGTGCGCACCTCAAACCAGAATACCGACTGATTTTCTCAGCTCATCTTTCTCAGGGTTAATTTACTCAGCTCAACCCCTATTACCCCTATCATTTTGCGCATTTAATTTTGGGACACCCTGTATATCGACGGGACCTAAGGAAACAGGCGTAACAGGCAGTCTAGAACGGACTTAACTCAGAAAATTCTATTGTGATTCTTTTGTTATTTCCTGAGTTACATCTCAAATTGTGCCAGAAGAACGTGACATATCCTATGCTTAAGCACAGGAGATGGGAGAATTTGAGATAGCACGTTCTTCTGGCACAATTTGAGATATCACGTTCTTCCATACTGCCGTCAATGTGTACGATGTCGTAGTATGGTTCGGATTTGATCGAAGAGACTGATTTTTCAACTAGCACAATTGAGCCTATGGGTGCAATAACGGCTTAAGTCGACTTAAGTCGTTTTTTCAAAGACGCGGCTCTAGGCGTTCTATATAATCTTAGCTACGTACGCTGTAAGTCTTGGATGTCCTCGTCTTTTGTTAACGCTGTGGTGACCAAAACAAGCGGCGCGCGCACCGTGCTCGAGTTAGCCGGCAGCCGAAACTCGGCTGGCGCAGCGAGTACCTTACAATTAGCTAATCCACGCGCCTAGCTCCGCTATACCGCTACACTTTATATGCCTGTTTGTCAATCGTGTAAAGTTTTAATATTTTCTATGAAATAATGACTCAAGTCCTACTCTGTATATGGGGCATTCCATGTTAACTCGACCAATGATTTTCCCTCACTATTTTTGAATCGCTTCATAATTTTTTATACTATTTTCCTATCTCAAAATGGCACTCCCGAATTTTTTCAGACTTAATCCACAATCCGTTAATTTTTTATTAATATTCGAACCCATCTCAAAAAAGTTTTTTTTTTATCTGAAAAAATTCTCAAAAATCGAGTTTTCCATTCCAATCATTCTGCTACCTGGCCCATGATGGGATGTTTTTTTTTTTAATTTTTCATAGCACTTTAAACATTGTCAACAATCGTGCAACGTTATGAAAAATCTTTAAAAAATTCTCAAAAATCTAGTCTTTTATTCCGATCATTTTGAGACCCGGTCCATGATGGACCAATTTTTTTCGATTTTTTATAACGTTGCAAGATGGCGTTTCGTTTGTTAAAAGTGTTGGATGCTAAAAAAAGGCAAAAAAATTGGCCCATAAGGGATCGGGTGTCAGAATGATCGGAATAAAAGACTAGATTTTTGAGAATATTTTGAAGATTTTTCATAACGTTGCAAGATTGTTGACAATTTTTAAAATGCTATAAAAAATAAAAAAAATAAAAACATCCCACCATGGGCCAGGTGGCAGAATGATTCAAATGAAAAACTAGATTTCTGAGAATTTTTTGAGATTTAAAAAAAAAACTTTTTTGAGATGGGTTGGAATATTAATACAAAATTAACGGATTGCGGAAAAAATCCGAAAAAATTTGGGAGTGCCATTTTGAGATAGGAAAATCGTATAAAAAATATGAAGCGATTAAAAAATGGTGAGGAAAAATCATTGGTCGAGTTGACATGGAATGCCCCATATACATGTATAGCACAGCATTGTATACTATTTTTAATTTTCTTACATTATTTTATAATTGTAATCATACTTTTTTTATCCCAAAAACGTGTTTTGAAAAATTAAAAGTTGTTCTACGAAAAAACGACTTAAGTCCTACTCCGCATTTCCGTGTACAGCACTGCATTGTACACTATATTCAATATTAATCACGTTTGTTTAACATTTTTAGGTACCCCACCTATGTGAAAAAATAAATGTTCGTTGAGAAATGCCTTGAAAAAATTGAAATACTGACTGTTGATTCTTTACCTGCTTTTTTTCTGCCGAAACTTAAGTCGACTTAAGCCGTTATTGCACCCATAGGCTCAATTTTAGCATGCTACAACAAGATACGTCAAGATTGAGTGATAAAGTGCTGAATAGACTTCAGATCAAAATTTTTTGCTACTATAGTATAGACCGATAGACTATTTGAATTCATTGAAATTTCTTGCATTACTGGTTTTTAAATTAATATTCAAGGACAGGGCCATTATTATGCTCATTAAAAATTCGAGCATTTGTGACGGACTCTGCAATGCACTAGATTACAAAATTTTGCACCGAGTCAATTTAACGTACCTACGAGCAATAATTATTACTGGACACCGGCAAGGTAATACTGCGTTTACTCTCAAAGTCACACAAGACACAGGAGAATGTTGGATTCTAACTTTCATCTTATATCGCAAACAATTCCCGATTACGTTAGCATTCGACACAACCGTATATAAATCTCAAAGTTTTGAAAGAGTAGGGATATATTTCCCAAAACCATTACTAATTATATGTGGTTTTTACGCGATGCAATAATCCGCAAGAATTATTTGTAGAAATTGATACCACGTAGAACTCACAGATGTGAAAAATATTGTTTGGGAAAAGATTTCACAAACATTTGGATTCCAAGTATATTATAAACATTTTTGAGAGTGTCTTAGATTATTTTGATGTTCTTATGAACTTGGGTCTCGAGATTTGTTTAAAAGTCTTTTCGAAATTTATAGTAGGTACAAAATGATAGTAGATTAGGCCTAATCCGGGGATACCACTAATCTACTACTATAACTCATAGTGTTGAGGAAACGATAAGGTCTAAAGGGTATAGCCGAATAAGGGGGCAAAAAGTGCCCTTTCACCAAATAGACGACGGACTTCATTTTCAGTTGGGCCTTGGTAAAAAAGGTATTCATGCCAAATTTTAGCCTTCTACCCCTTCTGTCGCGGTAGTTATGGCGAAAAAACGTGATTTTCGCGTTTTTTTTCTATCTTTGCTAATTCATCGTATAGACCTTCACCAAAATTCATGGCCATGTATTAACATGTAAGAAGTGTAGAGAAAAATGTTCAGAGGTTCGGCACTGCGGATTCGATCTTTAAAAAATTCCGAAAGATTTAAATACGGTGTTCTCAGTGGATTTTCACGAGGCACTAAGTTCCAATAATTTTTTTTTACAAATGTCGATCACTTCCGTCCAATTTCTCATATTAGCCTTCGCTTCACTTCTGGTGCGTCATGCTGAAAAAAAATGAAGAAACCTTTGGGAATTTTTAAAAAATCTGATTTCGTACCCAAGGAAGTGTAAAATATCTTTTCGCATGTATTTTGATCACCTTCTTCTGTACGAATTTTTTCAAACCAATAGTTAGGGATTTATGGGCTATACCTTTCGCGTAAAGAGTTAGGAAGAGCAAGAAACTGTTGAAAAAAATTTGGAAAACTTCAAAAACTAGAAGCAAAATGAATGGTACCCATACAGCAAAGCAATGTTGCAGCAATGTTGCATATGGCCCATTACCATTAGCAACATTGCTGCAACATTGCTTTGCTGTATGGGTAGTGAATATGCACGTGAAGGGATATTCCTCTACTTTATTGAAATTAAGAGGGTACATACACCTCAAAATGTCGAGAAAGTCAAAACTGCCAAGTCATTTTTAATATTTTAGAATGTTTTTCACACAATTTTGGGAGCACATTTCTTTTTGTCTACGATGCACGAAATAAAATCTATCGGTGGATCGATTCAAGTTTTTCTGGACCTAAACTATTCAGTAAAGACGCCTTTTCAAAATGAACAGAAAACTTTTTGATCCGATCAAAATTGTACCAGGACTTCCCGCACTTGATGCACAATATACTATTGTATAATCATATCGGGGCTTGGCGTGCAAAGTGCACAGGGTGGCGAATCAAGAGACTCGGTAGAGTCTCGCGCCAAGTACATTAAAAAAAAGTTTTTTGATACGCTGCATGAGACTCGACCCGAGACTCTTTACACGAACGGGAGCTGTTCGCGGTGGTGGGGGAAATTTTTATTTTCTTCCGATTTCTTTCAATATAGATACGTAGAATTTTTTCATTTTCTTCTACTCTCTTTTTACTATATATATATGAAAGATTATATAATACCAACCCAAATCGGGGGGTATAGGCGAGCAAAGCGCGCAGAGGGGCAAACCCCCCTATAGAGTATATATATGCTTTGCCACCCTGCGCGCTTCGCGCGCCAACTCCCCGATTCAGATTGACATTATATAAAAATAAATAGATTGAAAATTCAACATGCCACGAAATAAGAGTGACATTTTTTCTAAGTCGCTACACTGTATGCTTCGAAAGCCAAATAGGATCTCAAATACATATAAACATATAGTTCATTACGTTTCATAATAAAATCGTTAAAAAAAATTATACATTTTATATATAGGGGTTTATGGTAACTCTGGCCATACTTCTAGGGTGTGTAGGGGCTACCTAGACAAGCCTTTTGAGGTAAGACACCCATGGTTGGAAACTCATCCTAACGGCTGTGGAGGGTTTTCGAAGATTTGGTACCACGCGCTTGTTTGTAGTGTATTGACAGGGTGTCTACGTCCTTGGAAAACCTGGTAGTCCTGGAAATTTGAGGGATTTTTTTTCTCCCGCTGAAATTTTCAGGGAATATTGAGTTTTACATGGAGTATTGGGGAATATTGGGCACCGGTGTTAAATTGAAAGAAAAAATTAGTCTAGTGTATTTTAAGAAATAACAATAAAAATCTCGATGCACCTGGAAAAATGAAAGATTCACCTGGGATTCTTAGAGAATATTAGATCCTGACTTGAGTAGATACCTTGATTGAATCTGATGAGATCACTTTCGACCCAATGTTTCATTCATTGATTTGTTATTTTTCTGATTGTTTATTGTTTTCTTCAAAGATTATCGTTCTGTTGATCTTACAAGAACTTTGTGAATAAAATGTTGTGTCGAAAGTGATCGATCACATCTGATTCATTAATCATTTCGCTACGAACAAGCGCGCGGTACCATATCCTTCGAAGCCCTCCACAGCCGTTAGGATGAGTTTCCGACCATGGGTATCATACCTCAAAATGCTTGTCTAGGTAGCCCCTACACACCGTAGAAGTATGGCCAAAGTTAACATAAATATCCTGTATATTAGAAGGCAGGAGAAAACACAAGGATGGAAGAAATGTATATAATACTAGGGGCTTCGCCCCTGCGTGCTTCGCGCGCCGACCCCGCTCGGCGCTACGCGCCTCGTTGTTTGGTTATTGTTTCCTTCACCTGGGGGATCTGAGGGATTCTTGACAGTTAAGGAGGTTGGCTACCCCGCTCGCGGGGCGAGCTGTGAGAGGGGTAAGCCTATGCTTATACACGGGCCCGGTTGGTGGTTCTCAACCTCATTTGAGAGCAACGAAAAACAAAATTTACTTCGAAAAGAAGACTTTTGATGAAATCTTGATGTAATATGCATCACTTGTTGTTTAATTACGTTCGTCAACATCAACTGTAGGTACTGTATTTTCCGATTTTTAGTCACAAAAATATATTTTATGCGATTTCGTTCGAGGATTCTAGGTTAATGTCTCTACAAAACGCTCCATGTTTTTCACTATGGTTCGCAAACGAAGCTGGCAAGGATACTTCATTTTTCGCGAGAATCTTCTCAAAAGTATCATTAACCATGTAGATGTTTTTTTATAGAGATCTCTACGTTTTCGCCCCTGCGTTCAAACGATAAACGACGTTTCTTCACGATACTCGTCACGTACCGCCATAAGCGCCCGTGTATAAGAACGTAACTTTGATTAATGATTACTCGGAAACGAGACTGACGAATTAATTGAAACTTGACAACAAATTGTATTCCACATCGATGAACACCTCACACAAATTTGAAGCGATTCTCTACGTTTTGATATTAGTCCCCAACCTCCTTAATAATACTTGATTATTCTTGAATTAGAAGATGTACGCGGACCCTCTTCGTTTTGGATATGCGTTTCAACACCACGTACTGATGAGGATGAGGGACCGTCATCTTCTGAAAACTTTTCTTCCGATTAAGTTAATGGAGCGTTCGATTTATAGCGGAACGTTTTTGATTGAAATCTTGTCATGTCGTTAACCATGGAAATTGAAAAATCAGTCTCTTTGATCAAATTCGAACCATACTACTATGACATCGTACATATAACTGAAAGTGGTGTGGAAACGATAATATGTAGTTCGATTACAATTCTGTCATGTCTTTAAGGGCATGCTGGACTCAGTCTTTTCCGTATTTAAAAAATAATGAAGCCTGATATGAACGGGGGGGTGTTAAATGGGTTCCTTGGACGATTTGTAATCAAATTGGTAGCTGCATGAACGTGTATCTTACCAAAATCGAGTAAAATAAGCCTTTTTTGTGTTGCGAAGCGTGAGAGCGTCACTTGTTTTCACTGATATCACCGACTACGCATCACAAGGGCGAAAATGAATGCAATAGCACCCTCGTCAATATAATTCCACTCACATATATCGCAAAACTTGTTCGTTTCACCCAACGATGAAGCCTCAGAATTGTTTCCAGAAAAAGACTGTAATTGTTGGTATAAAGCAGGGGCCGCGGCCATGTTGGATCGTTTCGCGTTGCGTGTCGGGCCCGTCAGCGCTCCTTTTTCGACGCGCGGGCGCAACGGGAACCAAGCTTACAGTTGTTGCCAACCTTCGTCGCGCGGTCCTGCGTTTCACGAACCGCCGTTCCTTGTTCAGCGCTATGACAGCTGAGCGGGAAGTAAATTAGTCTAATTGTAAGTAGTAATGTATTAGATGATGATAATTAGATGAAGTTATGGAGACGGAAGCCATGTAACCCCGAGGGGAACATTAAATAAACATACATAAACATACATAAACATACATAATAGTTATAACAATGCATTGTTATTATTATTATTATTATTATTATTATTATTATTATTATTATTATTATTATTATTATTATTATTATCATTATAATTACAATTTCCGAAATAATGATAATAAGAATTATAATAATAATAATTATTATTATTATTATTATTTTATTATGATAATAACAATTATTATAATGATTATTATTATTATCATTGAAAAAAATTTACTCGAAAGTGGTGACATTTGAGAATGAAAATGAAAACGTGTGCGCCATTTTTTTATTTTTTTTTATCTTGACAATTTCGTGGAAATCGGAATTTCAATATCTTTCCAAAATAATAATAATAATAGTAATAATATTGATAATAATAACAAATATTATTATGATAATAATTATTATTATGATAATAACAATATGATAATAATTATTATTATCATTGCAAAAAATTTACTCAAAAGTGGTGAAATTTCTGAATGAAAATGAAAACGTATGCATTGTTATAACTATTATTATTCCGAATTATATCCGTTTGAATTCCCGCTCAGCTGTCATAGCGCTGAACAAGGAACGGCGGTTCGTGAAACGCAGGACCGCGAGACGAAGGTTGGCAACAACTGTAAGCTTCGTTCCCGGTGCGCCCGCGCGTCGAAAAAGGAGCGCTGACGGGCCCGACACGCAACGCGAAACGATCCAACATGGCCGCGGCCCCTGCTTTATACCAACAATTACAGTCTTTTTCTGGAAACAATTCTGAGGCTTCATCGTTGGGTGAAACGAACAAGTTTTGCGATATATGTGAGTGGAATTATATTGACGAGGGTGCTATTGCATTCGTTTTCGCCCTTGTGATGCGTAGTCGGTGATATCAGTGAAAACAAGTGACGCTCTCACGCTTCGCAACACAAAAAAGGCTTATTTTACTCGATTTTGGTAAGATACACGTTCATGCAGCTACCAATTTGATTACAAATCGTCCATGGAACCCATTAAACACCCCCCCGTTCATATCAGGCTTCATTATTTTTTAAATACGGAAAAGACTGAGTCCAGCATGCCCTTAACCATGGAAAGATCCCAGAGGGTGGCAAGGCATAAGGGGGAGAGGGGCGGTAGGTGCAAGCCAAGGGGCCGGAGGGGTGGAGGCTGTGAAGGGAGTCTCGGAGGGTCGACTGTTGAGTTCCGCGGGGCGGGGGGAGGATCAGTTGGCACGGAAATCGTTCCCATGGAGATCGGTTGCTCTGGTAACCGTTTCCTTAAACAGTGGAGGCCGCTGATTCTGGGTAATCCACGGGGGTTTCGGGGAGTTTCTGTGGGTTTTGGGAAATTCCTTGGGGAGGGGTCGAAATCTTGACACGGGGGTGGTGGCGGCGGCGATATATCTTCATATAATATAGAACGATATCAATATTTCTTGTCAATATTACCTCTGCCGGCAGTCTGAGTTGCCAGAGTTTGTATAAATAATGTTCGGCAATCGAAGCTTCCATCAAAATCCACCAGGGGCGCGTCGATAGGGGAATCTCTACAGAATGAGTAGGACCCGTGGATGACGTGGGTAGTCAGAAGGACGCCATGATGTAACTCGTAACTCACTATGCGCTACCAAGGTGCGCAGGGCTATGGGAGTAGAGTAGGCCCATACACTGATATGAATATAGGTGCGTTCGGTATTTACATTTGGAGCAGAGTAGAGTAGAGCCGGGGTAGAGCAGAGTAAAACTCGAGCGGAGCCAGAGCGAGTAGAGTGCGCATATAGTCCAGTCGGAATATACATAAGGTCTATTCAATCATTATACTCAGCTAAAAATTTTTTGACAGCTCAATTGGATACCCAGGAACATATCTTGAAACGCGCGAGGACCGGAAGTTGCGATTTTTTGAGTAAAAAATTATTAAAAATTGAAAACGCCCGATTTAGAGGCCATCTTTTTATTTGTTGATTTTAGCGAAAAAAGTGTGGGACAAAAGTTGTAGATCTCATTGTTTACTACAAAATTGATCTCACGAAAAAATCACGTAGCATTGTTGGTTTAGCTGTAAACTGCAACAAAAGACGAAACCTCAATTCTTTTGTTTATTGCATGCAAGTCAGTGAATTATCAACGCACATTATTGAAACTCACCGTGAATGTAGAACCATCTTTCTGCAAGAGGAGCGCGCAAAGTTGGCCGTGCTATATCAGATAGTTTAGCAACAATGAATTTTCTCCCGAAATCCGCGCTTCGTCCATAGTTTCCCTAACGATTTTCTGACATGGTCCAAATAAATCATAGTTGTAGTTTTCACTACCTTCTTTCAGTATTTGATAAGAAAACATAATTTTTTTACCAAAAAAGCACGTTTTTGGCGAAAGTAAAATTTTCCCCGATAAATAAATGTAAATAACTTTGTCGATTATCAAGTTACCGCGAATTTTCTACAATAATCTGATAGGTCTTTCCAAGACGCTTTTTTTGAAACAAAAATCATCCCTTCATTTCTATTAGAACCGGAGATACAAACAGGTTTACCTATTAATTCATAATTATTCATCTAAGCAACATTTTGGGATGAATCAAAATCGTACGTGTTCCTGAGACATTCGGGTATGATGTACGATTTGTCTCATATCCCTCTTGTGAAGTTATTTCATTGCAACGACTGATTGAACACAGCCGAGCGGCCGAGATCGCACCGCCGGCCGGCTCAGTCCCAGCGAGCCGCGCGGTGGGGAACCTTCCGGCCAATCGCGTTCGACGTCGCGCCGCCGGGTTAACAATTTGAATATCTCCGTTAATATTGGTCGTATGAACTTGGTTTTTTTTTCAATTCGGGCTAGTTTTTTCTCACCAATCCGATTATGTTGTCCGTTATGAGCATCGACCGATATTTGTTGAATTAATTATCGTTTTTCTCTGATTTCAGGCTTGAAGTGCTTATAAATTACGTAATATTATTGAAATGAAGGTTTCAGCAATAGACAACAAAATTTCATCACATATATATTTTTTTCTATACACATTTACATATATATTTTTACATTCATTACAAGAATTTTAACAGGGATACTAAACTTAGTAAACTACATCACACTTCACTACTTTAGGTTCTACGTTTTTTGGAATATTTGGTACCGTGAACCTCGTCAATTGGTCTTTTGCCCGATCGACTTGTTGAGGGCTCCAGAGGACAGTCTAACTCTAATTCTAATGGGTAATCGTCAGCGTCGTCGCTGAGTTTTAAGAGAGAATAATCCTCGAATTCATCGTCGCTCAATATTATATCCGGCTCCGCGACATTCGAGCAGGATTGCCCGTTGCACTTTTTGCATAAAATCGTGCACTTGAGGCCAACTTTCCGACATGTACAGTTCGTCGCACATTTACTTTTGTCACAGGCACACGAAATGACGTTTAGTAAACTTTCCGGTATTGGCTCCTTCCTGCAGGTAATTGGCACCAAGATGTTATTTGTTTTTTTCCAACCCCATTGCAGGGGGTCTTTGGTGTGATCACCACGCCATTCGCATACCTGCAGAAAGGTGCGCAACACCTTTATCCGAGAAGATTCCGAGAAGAGGCATCTGCCCGAATGTTCTCAAACCTGCTAGGGTTCTATAGTTCTATTCTTTCTACCTGGGTTTTACGTATACCTGCAATGCCCAGGTACACCGTAGTTTCAAATATATTGCTGAGAATATCCATACAAGTTGGTGCACAGAGTATAAATAACTAAGGCACTCATCATATTAATCAACAATCATAGAAAAAATTGTATGATTAATTATAAGCACTTCAAGCCTGAAATCAGAGAAAAACGATAATTAATTCAACAAATATCGGTCGATGCTCATAACGGACAACATAATCGGATTGGTGAGAAAAAACTAGCCCGAATTGAAAAAAAAACCAAGTTCATACGACCAATATTAACGGAGATATTCAAATTGTTAACCCGGCGGCGCGACGTCGAACGCGATTGGCCGGAAGGTTCCCCACCGCGCGGCTCGCTGGGACTGAGCCGGCCGGCGGTGCGATCTCGGCCGCTCGGCTGTGTTCAATCAGTCGTTGCAATGAAATAACTTCACAAGAGGGATATGAGACAAATCGTACATCATACCCGAATGTCTCAGGAACACGTACGATTTTGATTCATCCCAAAATGTTGCTTAGATGAATAATTATGAATTAATAGGTAAACCTGTTTGTATCTCCGGTTCTAATAGAAATGAAGGGATGATTTTTGTTTCAAAAAAAGCGTCTTGGAAAGACCTATCAGATTATTGTAGAAAATTCGCGGTAACTTGATAATCGACAAAGTTATTTACATTTATTTATCGGGGAAAATTTTACTTTCGCCAAAAACGTGCTTTTTTGGTAAAAAAATTATGTTTTCTTATCAAATACTGAAAGAAGGTAGTGAAAACTACAACTATGATTTATTTGGACCATGTCAGAAAATCGTTAGGGAAACTATGGACGAAGCGCGGATTTCGGGAGAAAATTCATTGTTGCTAAACTATCTGATATAGCACGGCCAACTTTGCGCGCTCCTCTTGCAGAAAGATGGTTCTACATTCACGGTGAGTTTCAATAATGTGCGTTGATAATTCACTGACTTGCATGCAATAAACAAAAGAATTGAGGTTTCGTCTTTTGTTGCAATTTACAGCTAAACCAACAATGCTACGTGATTTTTTCGTGAGATCAATTTTGTAGTAAACAATGAGATCTACAACTTTTGTCCCACACTTTTTTCGCTAAAATCAACAAATAAAAAGATGGCCTCTAAATCGAGCGTTTTCAATTTTTAATAATTTTTTACTCAAAAAATCGCCACTTCCGGTCCTCGCGCGTTTCAAGATATGTTCCTGGGTATCCAATTGAGCTGTCAAAAAATTTTCAGCTGAGTAAAATGATTGAATAGAACTAGGTGAAATTTCTGTATATTCCGACTGGACTAATAGGGTCACGTGATGCGCCGGGATCTTGCCCCCTCTCTTTACTCTACCGCTAGAAATCGGGTGTTTCGAGTTAACTCTCTTCAGTGGGATGGGCGATGTTCAAAATGAAAATCGATTGATAAATAATCGATGTTTAAAATACATCAATTAATCGATATTTTGAAAAAATCGAAACATCGATTATTTTTTTATGATTGATTTTTTTTTTGCTCTTTTAAGTTCGAAAACAATATTTCAAATGTTACTGCATCTAATCTTTGTGATTATGAGAATATCGGAATCCAATGCACTGGAAGTATGGTAATATAACATAAACCGAAAAATATGAATTACAGTCGATAAAGTAGAATTGAATAAGATAACAAAGTTCACATTAAAATTCAACTACCAAAATATTAACATCCACTGATAGATAAAAAGTGGTGATTATTATATGTAGTGGTGTATGAAGAGTGTTTAGAAGCGAAGTATTTTTCTTTTTTTTTCTTTTTTTTTGTTGTTGTTTTTCATCAACCGATGTTTGTCGCCGGTTCGATAAGAAACATCGAACATCGATGAATCGGCCCGCAAAAACATCGACCTAAATAATCGATTATTTGAAAAAAATGATCGATGGTTTCGATTAATCGGCAAACATCGCCCATCCCTACAAGAAGCTTAATAAAGCTGCGCTCCTACCGCCCTCGCGCATTACCGAACGCTCTAGAGTGAATATTATAGCGCGAACTGATCTGATATACCGAACGCATCTTATACAGTGAGTAAACGTGCATGGATGCGGGCCACTCGGTTTGGCAGAGATGGCGGCGGCGTGAGCTTAGACAGCCAGTGGTTCTCGGGGTTCGGACCCGCACAGAGAGGGATTTCAACCATGCCTCGTTCAAGCTAACTTGGTTTTAGTTGAACGCGCGGAAAAAGCGCGATTCAAATTTTTTGGTTAGATTGAGGTTAAGAGCAGTGTTGGGCAGCTGCAAATTACGTAGTGCATTGCAATTTATTACATTCAACAATAATAAATTACAATTGTAATTTATAACAACAATGAAAGAAAATTGTAATTTACAACAATAATAAATCACAATTGTTATTACAACAATAATAAATTACATTTATAACAATAATGAATTACAATTGTTCGCTCAACACTGGTTAACAGTATTATAGGAAAAATGTTCTGATGTTTATGAACCATCAAAAATGATCAATGAGATTGAATTCTTTCGCCTTGGTTCTACCGAGACTAGATTATTCGCCTCGAGTCTACCGAGCGTGAACTCTCCGTCAACGTTTTGGGTGGACGCAGACCAGATTCTGCGCCTCAAGCCAACGGAAAGTGACTTCTCTGGCGATGCCTTGGGTCTACGGAGACTAGATACGGAGACTCTAGATCCTTCGCCTTGAATCTCCGGAGAGTGAATTTTCTGACGACGCCTTGGGTCTACGGAGACTAGATTCTTCGTAGACCTAAGGCAAAGAATCTAGTCTACTCTTAACAACTGTTGAGCGAATTTGTAATTTAATTTATTATTGTTATAAATGACAATTGTAACTCATTATTGTTGTAATTACAATTGTAATTCATTATTGCTGAATGTAATCAATTGCATTACGTAATTTGCAGCTGTCCAACACTACTCTTAACCTCAATCTAACCAAAAAATTTGAATCGGGCTTTTTCCGCGCGTTCAACTAAAACCAAGTTAGCTTGAAATCCCTCTCTGTGCGGGTCCGAACCCCGAGAACCACTGGCTGTCTACGCTCACGCCGCCGCCATCTCTGCCAAACCGAGTGGCCCGCATCCACGTTTACTCACTGTGGGTATGTTCCTTTTTTCACTGCCAGTAGGAGTGACCGGGGACAATAGGCGCACTTTTCAGATTTTTATTTTTAATTTTTTTTTGGTTGCATGGAATCATTATAGATATAATGATATAGAACACGAGTAACTGATTTTAATGTCGACCAAAATATAAGGAAAAAATCGATCAGAATTCATCAGATCATCGACCAAAATTTGTGTGCCAACTTGCCCCGGCTACGGGGCACGATGGCGCGGTATGGCAGGTAAGTAGGCTTCGAGGTAGAAGTGATATAAAAACACTTTTTGGGTATATGCTCAACATTAATGTTTTTTTTTTAAATAAAAATCTTCAAAAACTTTAGACAACGATATAACAGACTTATATCGTCAACGAAGAACTCAAAATAAAACTACATTCGGTAACAAAAACGTATATTAAAACACTTGCGCCAACTTGCTCCGAACGCGTTTCCAAGCAACAACAAGTACACAATCAGACAAACGCGAAAGGACATATAAAATAGGAATCACATCTATTAAATAACATCCTAAGGTATGTGTCAACACACCCTCGCATAGGTACGTATGCATTCAGGGACTCAAAATTAGTTGGATGAGGGGACGATGAAAATTACTTACTGCTTCCTAAAACAAATATCAACGAATATCTTCTGTCACAGTCCCTCGGCCGTATTGTTTTTTTTCATAGCAGTTGGAATACCACTCGACGCGTAACATGCCGAAACAACAGTGCTCCCAACCACATGATTAAGAAGTTATTAGCTTTGCGCCTACTGCCCCGTGCGCCTATTGTCCCCGGTCACCCCTACTTCAATATGGGGGCGTCAAAGCGCGCTGCGAAGATCGTTCCGAAATAGATTTCAGCGATTGCCGCACTGTAAAACGGAACAGTTTGCAGTTCGTTTTTTCAGCTTCAACTAACCTCAAATGTAAATAATTATTAAAGTTGAGTACGGTAAAGACATGACTTGAGATAATTAATCAATTAATTAATTAATAATAATCATGATAATAATAATAATCGTAATGAGGATTACTTCTTCGAATTTGTCCATAATAACAGAATAACGGAAAGAAATTGAGGTTATGAGTTAGCCAACGTGCCATATCTCTCGAAATTTAACCGCCAAATCTCCCCTTCTTCGGCTTCTTCTGACGCCATATTGGTTTCGCTGCAACTGCCTATGGGTCTTGGGGGCAGCAGTCACAGCACTTACTACGTCATCAAATGGACGGATTTCGTGACGTCATCGAAGTTCCACAGCGCACTGCGGCCGCATTTCGGAACGGATTCGCAGCACTGCCAGTACTGGCATTGCTGCGAATCGGCCGGCCATTTACGATGACCCGCTAATTTTGTTGAGTAGTATATGTATGGAGCGATATTTTAGCTAGAGTAGCGGTGAATCAGTAGAGGGGGCTGACGGACTGTACGTATTCGGGTAATCTTACGTCCTAGGCTGTAAAACTACCCGAAACGTACTCCGCAATCAGCAGCAGTGGCACTAGCAGACGCGTCGTTGCTATCAGTGGTCGTTGCCCGAACGCGTACTCCGTGCATGCGCATTAGCTTCCTATCCGAGCGCACTAGAGACACGGACACATTTTTGTCTACTGAACCCTTCAACCTAACCTCATTTAAAAAACCGCTAAACATGCTCTTGTTATATAAAGTATCGTGTGCAACAAGGAGTTAACGGCAACATAAGGAGACAAGTTACAATTGCAACAATTTATCCCGTTAGTAGAACTATCGAATAGCCTGTTGAAGAATTCCCATTACATTTCAGGAGGTCTCTGTGACTCACAGAGTACGGACGTGTTATTAACGCTGCTCCTAGTCAACAGTGAGCACCGCGATACTCTGTCCTAAGTCTCGACTCCTATCCTGTGTGCCAGTGCGTGCGCGATAGACAGTGCGAAATAAGTGCGAAATAAACGAAAACTCGGCCTCATGACCAATGAACAAACGATCGCAACAGCCCAAGCGTCGCTCGGGGACCCACAATCCCAACCAGTTAATATCTCCAAACACTCAATACCTAACCACGAAGCCGCATCATTTCAACCTCATGATTTGCCTGACTGGCAATCAGTAAACAATAGAAAGCGGACACGAACTAGCCCAGGTGTCTCAAGCAACCACAAACGTCAATCAATCATCAGCGACTACTGGTTAAATGACCCAATAACCACCGAAAATCCCTTCGATCTCCTGCAAAATGCCAACAACAAAGAAGGAATCTCCGAACCTGCAGCTAAAATAATCAAATCCCCACCGATTTTTCTAAGCGGAGTCAAAAACATTCGTCCTCTACGGGAGCTCTTGTACGCAATTGCCAAAGATGAATACACGCTAAAAACAGGACAATGACCAAGTAAGAATACAGCCAAAGTCCTCCACAAAGTACCTACCCATCGTTGAAGCGCTGAAAGAAAAGAAAACCGAATTCTTCACCTACCAAGAGAAGCAAAACAAAAACTTCAAAGTAGTGCTAAGAAATATGCACGCATCAGTCGACGCGAGCGAACTGACACAAGCAATAGAAGTTTAATACCAACACAAGGTCAAGGCCATCTCAAATATACGACAGATCAACACGAAGAAGCCCCTACCCCTCTTCTTAGTAGAGCTAGAAACCAGCGACAACAACAAGGACGTCTACGAAATCAAACACCTACTAAACACAATAGTAAGCTTCGAACAGCCGCGCAAGAAGAGAGAGATATCTCAATGCATGCGATGCCAAGCATACGGACACACCAAGAGATACTGCTATAAGACCCCCAGATGTGTGAAATGCGCCGAAAACCACCTAACCTCCGACTGTCCTAGGAAAGAAAAAAGCGACGAAGTAATATGCTACAACTGCGGGGGTAACCACCCAGCAAGCTATAAGGGCTGCACTATCCGGAAACAGCTACAACAGCAACTGTTTCCTAAATAAAGACAAAAAACATTACCTTCAACTCCCGCCCCGCGAGGAACCGTACACGCAGCCAGCGCAGTGCAACAGAACATCTCCTACGCCCAAATGGCGAAATGGGAGCCAAGCAAGAGCGAACGCACAGAACCCGAACAACAAGAAAACTCAACCCCCTCCGTTGTATGTACAAACCAACAGCAAACTAGAAGAAACGATACTGCTACTAATGACGAGAATCGACTCTATGTTGAACCTCCTCACAGCCCTGATTGCGAAAGTGAAATAATGCCCCCGGAACTGAAAATTGTAATCTGGAATGCAAACGGCCTAGTCCAAAGAGGCCCAGAAGTCAAAACTTTTCTTCAAACACACAACATTGACATCATGCTAATATCTGAAAGAAACTTCACCAGAAAAAGCTATCTAAAAATACCAAACTACTCGATCTACACCACAGAACACCCGGATGGCACAGCCCACGGCGGAACTGCTGTTATCATCAAAGCTAGCATAAAACACCACGAAACCGACAAATACAAATATGACTTTCTACAAGCCATCAGCATCTTAGTAGAAGATAGGAACGGACCAATCACGTGCTCCGCCGTATACTGTCCTCCTAAACACACTATTAAATCGGACCAATTCAACCAATTCTATAAATCGCTAAGCAATCGCTTTATAGCATAGCTGGAGGAGACTACAACGCAAAGCACCCTTGGTGGGGCTCAAGGTCCCTCACACCATCCCCCAGAGGACGGCAGCTCTACTCAGGTATACAGCAAAACCACCTACAGGCAATATCTACCGGGGAACCAACGTACTGGCCCGCTGACCGTAGAAAAACACCGGACGTGATCGACTTCGGCGTCACCAAAGGTATTCCCGAGACACACCTGAGAGCGGAATCATGCCTAGATCTCTCCTCCGACCACTCTCCCATAATTATAACCATGAGCTCGCAAATCGCCCCTAAGCAAGCTAAAGCATCCCTGTACAACAAAAAAATAGACTGGATACTCTTCAGAGAAATCTTCAACGAAAAAATTAACTGCAACATATCGCTGAAAACCGAAGAAGAAATCGAAGATGCCATCGAAAACGTGAACAAAAGCATACAGGAAGCGGCATGGAATTCATCTCCATCGAACGGACCCCCAATTGCTCAGCAAAGGTGAGAACCATGATAGCAGAAAAACGAAAGCTGAGAAAGGTGTGACAACAAACCAGAGCCCCACACGATCGAGCCAAACTCAACAAAGCTGTGAAACAACTTAAACTTACCCTCGAATAGGAAAAGCACGCAGCCATACAGCAGCACCTGGAAAACTTAACAGCAACGGAAACCACCGACTACTCGTTATGGAAAACGACCAGGAATATTAAGCGACCTCAACAACCGAACCCCCCAATCAGATTAGAGAACGGTAAATGGGCAAGAAGCAACGAAGAGAAGGCCCGTACCTTTGCAAACCACCTCGCAACCGTCTTTCAACCATTCCCCTCGGAATCAACCCCAGAAGAAGACAACGAAGTCAGCACCTTCCTCAACGCACCAAGCCAGGACGCCACCCCAATAGAGAGCTTCAGCGTGAAAGAAACGCAGTTGATCATCAGGAACATCAAAATAAAAAAAGCTCCAGGCTACGACCTGATCAACGGCAAGGTTCTGAAAGAGCTTCCCCAGAAGGTGGTCAGGCTGATCACAATCATTTTCAACGCAGCGCTAAGACTCAACTATTTCCCCAGCCAATGGAAAGTAGCGCAAATAATTCTACTCCCCAAACCAGGAAAGAGTCCGGAAGAAGTTACGTCCTACAGACCCATCAGCCTACTCCCAGCCCTATCGAAAGTTTTTGAAAAACTTATCCTGAAAAGACTGCTACCGTTACTACAAACGAAAAAAACTATCCCAAACCACCAATTTGGCTTCAGGCACTAACACGCAACCATTGAGCAAGTCCACAGGTTAGTCAAAATAATCGGCGAAGACTTCGAAAAAAAGAGATACTGCTCCGCAGCTTTTATCGATATCTCCCAGGCCTTCGACAAAGTAGAGCATTCGGCACTGCTTTTAAAAATCAAGCAGCAACTCCAGCAAGTTATACCTGCTCCTGAAGTCGTACCTCAGCGACAGATACTTCCAAGTCAAACACGATGAAGAATACACCGACCTGCGCGTCATCCAATCCGGAGTAGCCGACCTACCAACAACTCCGTCAACGACTACAGCCACCTTCGCTGATGATACAGCCATCCTAGCCTCTCACCCTGACGCGGCTGTAGCCTCACAACTCCTACAAGCAAACCTGAACAAAGTCCAAAAATGGCTCACTAGTTGGAGACTGAAAGCAAATGAAACAAAATCTACCCACATAACTTTTACACTTCGAAAAGAAACCTGCCCACCAGTATCTTTAAACAACAACGCGATTCCTCAAGCAGAGAACGTTAAGTATCTTGGCATGCACCTAGACCGCCGACTTACTTGGAAAACACACGTATGGACAAAACGAAAACAATTGAATCTGAAACTGTACAAAATGTACTGGCTAATAAACCGAAAATCCAAGCTCTCAGTAGAAAGCAAAATACAGCTATACAAGTCCATCCTCAAGCCAGTGTGGACCTACGGCATCCAGCTATGGGGCTCGACGTCGAACTCAAACATAGAGATCCTAGAAAGTTTTCAAGCCAAAGTCCTGAGGCACATCGTCGACGCTCCATGGTTCGTCCCCAATGAGAGAATAAGAAAAGACCTAAGTATTCCCCTGGTAAAAGAGGAAGTTAAAAAAATACGCAACGAAATACAAAGACAGGCTCAGCCTGCATCCCAACCTGCTAGCACAGCAGCTTCACAGGAACACAAGGAGGAATCCCAGGCTCAAGAGATTCCAGCCCACCGATCTGCCTAATCGCTTTCGCGAAACCTAACTCCGTACCTCAGCACCCATAACAGTAGCTGAGCCCACAGCTACTCACCTAGCATAGGTGTGAACCGATGGGCAATCACCTCCAAGCCACATGACTTACATAAAATTTACTTATTGTCGAAGCAGACAGATTGTAAATACTCTGGGATAATAATAAACATTTCAGGAGAGCTGAGTGACGATGAGCTTTTATTCGGTTCAATTCATAACAAAACATAACAATTCATACAAAATTAGGCATAAGAGTGTCAGCCTTGCGAGGTAATTACCTCGCTCGGAATAAAAGCTCATGCTCACTCTCAAAGCTCACTCAGCTCTCCTGAAATGTGATGGAAATTCTTCAACAGGCTATTCAATAGTTCTGTAAATGGGACACCCTGTGGAATAACTTTGCACTGACGTTATATTGCTGAAGCCTAGTTGACATTCTGAGAATTAGTAACGCCTGATAAATTAATACAAATGAAATTGCTATACAGTATTATAAATAACTGGAACGAATTCGAATACGCAACCATTTAGCTCCATTTCATAAAATGCACGAGCCACGAAGGTCAATTACTGACGCACGACAATAAATGTCGGTTGTCCGGCGGCGAGCGCAAGTAGTTTGATACAGATATATGCGAATGTATGAAAAGGCTTGCAAGGAGGTCAAACAGGGCTAACTGTATTTGACACGATTCTCTTGATCAACGGAACAAAATGGCTGTGGTATGATACCAAGTCGTGAATCAAGATAAATCTGTTATTATTTCGAAGAGTAACACGAAGCGAAGACAGCAACTACGAAAACATAGACACTGCTCCGAGCTTCACCAATAATACCTACCTAAATTCGTATAAAGTGGTCTTTTACGAGTGATATTAGAATCATAGTATCGAAGTGGAATCGTACATAGCATAAGCATGATGCGAGCATATCGTGTGTCGGCCGAATGTCATACACACCACTGGTTGCTCATGGCAGGCGAGTTCAATTGTAATTTGTCTGTCATATAGTGCTCGATAGCTGACTTTTTTGCCTGGTTTCATCAGTAGCGGCAGGGATATTCGCCAAAATCAGGACCAACAGAATCCAGGTTCGACTGTAAAAGGAATGGGTCATCATTAATTTGCTTCTATATGCTGAATAAGACAATCCTAATAATGAAATTGGGTCAGAAGTCTGCCCGCAAGCTTACTAAAGAACTGACTGTAGGCGCTCGCTTCCGCCTTTGACTATACCCTGTATAAAATATCCGATCGAATTATATCTGATTTTGCAAATTTCCTGATAGAATTTTATACGTTTTCTATCTGTATTAAATCTGCATTGTATCTGACCGAAAAAACTGTACGTGGATTACATATGGATTCATCGAAATTGTATCCGACTTCAGAAATTTGCTGTATCGGCATGTATCCGCTTGTATCCGCATTCTACACGTATAAATATTTTCGAAGCAATGCGAACGGTCTGGCTCGGGGAAGCGAAAGAACAAGATCTTGAGAGATTCGAAGCATTCGTACAAAGGTCCGACGAAGCGATGCGTTTGCAACGACGGATGCGCGAAATTATTAATCAGCGAAAAGTAAAAATATTTCCGAAGCAATGCGAACGGTCCGGATATTGTATGGAGCGTATACGTACGTACCCGTTTCTGTTCCGTGCAGCAATTATAGCAAAATCCGCAGCAAACATTTATTTCCACTTCCTGCAAGTCTCATAATAGTAGGTAAAGTGGATCAAAATCCACGAAATTACCAATAATTTAAAAAATTCAAAGCATTTGAAATGAGTAAAAAAATTAAAATTGAAAAATTAGCATGGGAGACAGACTAATAGTGCAAGTGCAGACGGGGTACTATAAACTATGACCGGACATAGTGAAACACGGTATATGTGTTTATATCGAAGAATACAATGATAACATCACTATTCACTATACGGGCTATTCCACGTGAAGCGGATCAGTCACCTCTCAGATATTTCTTTAATTGTGCATGTCGATTGTGTAGGGGGAGTTAGATTTTTGTGCCAAAGCCCGATTTTGATAATGCAGAATTCGATTTTTTATTTGCAATAACAAATTAGAGACCCTTTTTTTTCAAAAATTCATAACTCCGCCAAAAATTAAGTTACATTCGATTTTCTTTTTTTTTTTATTCACGCGGAAAGCTTTATAGAATTGAGAAAAAAATACAAAAATGAAAAAAACAATTATTATCAATTGTTTATTTAACAATTAATTTTTCAAATATTTTTAAAACACTGAGCAACACGACTAAAAAATTCTAAGAAATTCTGACATATACCTTGTACTATACTATAATCTGTGAATTAATTTCAGAGACGTGTTTTTTTTCGTTTTCGAGTAAAAAATCGTTCAAGGTGTCGATGCGTCCCAATTTGAGGCGCGCCGCGACTCACGGAATGGCAAGCGACCGGCAGTTAAAAATCTGAAAAAAATACTGTACCTTCACAACGGCTGGCTTAAGCGATAAGCAAAGTTTCAAAAACGTGTTCTCTCCCGTTTTTTAATTACTGAGATTCAAAATATATTTATATCTATAATTCGTACTATAGTACAGAATTTCTTAGAATTTTTTAGTCGTGTTGCTCAGTGTTTTAAAAATCTTTGAAAAATTAATCGTTAAATAAACAATTGATAACAATTGTTTTTTTTTCAATTTTGTATTTTTTTCTCAATTCTATGAAGCTTTCCGCGTGAATCAAAAAAAGAAAATTGCATGTAACTTAATTTTTGGCGGAGTTATGAATTAAAAAAAAATAAGTTCTCTAATTTGTTATTGCAGATAAAAAATCGAATTTTGCATTATCAAAATCGGGCTTTGGCACAAAAATCTAAGTCCCCCTATACAATCGACATGCAAAATTAAGAAAATATCTGAGAGGTGACTGATCCGCTTCACGTGGAATAGCCCATACATTCAAATAGTGAGATTGATCCTAATTGTAATACATCCAAGGCCGGCAACTTGGCCTTGATGACGGGGCAGGGGGGGGGGTCTAATGTTTCCCAATATTTTACAAAATGTAAACTTGACCGATCCCGAAAAAGTTTTTTTTTTATCTTAAGAGATTTCATAAAAAATTATTTTCGACTATTACTTCCTACTACTACTTCGATTTTTTTTTTCAATCTATTCATTATTCTTTCGGTTTGTTCCAATCTGTTTAATGTCATACTGATAAATTGGAAAAAGAGGCTTATCATTTTTTACTCCGCCCCAGGGCCCCTACTGCCCGAATGTCATATAGCGTTTTGATCAGTACACTAAGGACTACCTATGGCTAAATTTTCATCCCAATTGGAGTGTCCACTTATAGTAACTCTCCTTGTGAGATGCGCAGTTCGCATCAAAAGTCAGGAACTGCGCATGGCAACTATTGGACAAAATCTTTCCAAGGCTAGTCATATAAAGTGCCACTGTCCGGACCGAAAACAGGCGTGAAAAAGTGACTTGTTTATGCCTGTGCCGAAAAAACGTAGTTTATGCACGAAGTGTTGAAAAAATTATTTCCCACTTTTACAAATGTACAAAATCCACACAAAACAGTCTATTTTCTATGGCCTGCACTCTTGCATTACATGTGAAATCTGTAAATATCTCAATATACAAACAATAATCATAACAACGACATAATAAACCTAGATCTAGATACCATCGAGCAACATATGACATTTTTATGAGTTTTTTAAATTCAATACTAGCTAGTTGAAGGGGGAGGGGGGATGTACCATCCACAGTTTCATTCTGTTACTCGGAGTCGGTTAACGACAGCAGTCAAACCCCATCTATCAGATGCGGTCCATAGTATACATTGTGTAACTCTTTCCACTGGAAGTTGTGAGAAAACAATTTGACTAAAGAAATATTGAATATTATAAATTCCGTAGGCCCGAGCGAGGTTTTTTCATCATATATTTTACATACCACCAATACGTAAGCTTCCGAATTTGAATTTAGGGATTTTAATTTTGATATTGAACGAGAAACTTGATGATTTTAAAAAATGGTCTGTATAGGACCAACCAACGATAGGGCGGGAATTTTTCTGTGTTGATAACAAGTTGAGATTTGTTTACACTATAAAACATAATATTGTCGTGTATTTCAGTGAGCCTGTGAAATCAAATCGAACCCGTGAAGGTAAATCAGGATCACTATTCTGCGAAGGTATCAGAGCTGTGATGACGTCATCTGTAGATGCGGCGCGAATGGAGGACGGTAAGCGGGAGAAAAAAATTGAGACCTTTGATGATATTCTCCCTCACATTGGGGCCAATGGACGTTATCAATGGCTCCTTTTTCTTCTGCTCCTACCGTTTGCATTCGTCTACGCATTTCTCTACTTCACTCAGTTCTTTCTCACTCTTACGCCTGACGAACATTGGTGCCATGTGCCGGAGTTGGAGTTAGGTGAATGGAATCTGACTCAGGCGGAAAAGTGAGCATAACATATGATTTACTAATGGATACATTCAAATAAGATCCGTACGGGATTGCTCAGCCTACCGTGTTCACTTATAGTGCGTGAAATGGTGGAGGAAGCGGGGGGATACGTTGGACTACCAGGTACATTGGACCGTTCTATAGGAAATAGATCACTTGCCCTATACTTTCATGTATCAGAAGTCCAATTAACCTTGTGGACCAATATGTCTGACTTCCCCGTACCTAATGTAAATAATCTGCGTCAATACATAAAGTAATAATAATTTAACTTGTGATCAAATAGTAGTATATTGTGCATCTAGGTAGAAAAGGACGTTTTCGTCCTACCCCCCTTGAAAACGCCTCTTTTCATACATGCGAAGCGGGTGGAATCTGAGTTATTGTGACTGCTCGGCGAGCGGGCGCACATTTCCATTACAGCCAGCTTCGAGCGGGCGGAAAGTATGAAAATGCGTGGTTTCAAGGGGTGAGGACGAAAAGTATCGTGTGCACCACGGGCGGAAGGCGAGTTTCACTCGGGCGGCTACCTTCGCACTCGTGAAATCGCCTTCTTTCCGCCCTTGATACACAATGTACTATTTTATAACACGTTTATGAAAAGTTGGGTATTGTCAGTTCAGCGGGACAAGAGCGGCCGATTGAATGCCGGGATTGGAGGGTTAGGTTTGCGCATGCGCAGTCTATAGGGACCGAGCGAGGTCACAAGTGGCGCCGATTAGTGGTCAAATATCTAACGAGTCGCAGGGCCTTATATCTACGTTGAGAGGCAGACTAGCGGTTATTTGTTGACATTTGTCTCTTGTGTACTAGAGCCAAAGGCGAGTTAGGGCAATACACGCTCGTGAGCGAAAACGGTCTGCCCCTGTAATGAACATAAAATTTTTTTTCCATACATGAACGGAAAGGCTGATTTTGCTACCTGTTTTCGATCTTACTGACCGGGAAGTCTCCTCTCCGCGCAAGTCTTTCTTCCCACGAAGTCCTTTCCTCCTTGCTTTTATTTCCGGTACCGGCCGCATTACACTGTAGCCACTTAACCTGACATGGCGATTATTTTAGGTTACGTTCGTTAGTCGCTAGCGATTCGGTTGACTATTCATGCTGTCCGATGGCGCGGTTTCGAAAGCGATGTGACTGTACCAACTAAGTCACACCGAGGGAAAAAAACTGGGAGAAAAGACTTCCCAGTCTGTAAAACCACTCTTTGCTCCCAGAAAACAGGTAGCGAAATCGGCCTTTCCGTTCATGTGTGAAAAAAAGAGTATAATGAACTGTTGTAGGTACTTTAATGAATTGAGGCACTACTCTGTAGGAATTGCTGATCACCCTATTCAGCGCTTCGCTAACTGTGTAAACCGTCAAGTTTATAAGTGGCCGGTTCCATCTCAAATCACCCAGCAAGGTCAGGATGAAAACTAAACGATTCAGAAATAGTCGATTACGTGGCAAGGGGCGAAACCGAGCGAATGCAAACGAGCGTGGAGATGGCTGCACGCCAGTGCAGTTTCGTAGCCTGCGATGCGGGTTTGCCATAAGACGCTTGGAAACCCTAGGGTTTGTAATAGTTATTTGTGTATCAAGGGCGGAAAGTACTATTTTTCCGAGTGTGCCTTTTGCGGCACGAGCCGAAGGCGAGTTGCTGCGCGCACACTCGCCAAAATAGCATTGCGCCCGTGATGCACACGATGTTTTTCTCATCACCTGGTCTGCAGAAATGCCTCTTTTCAGACCGAGTGAGCGGGCGGAAAACAGGATTTTGCGCCCTAGGGCAGGAAAAAGTCTCTTTCGCCCGCTCAAGAGGTATGAAAAGTGGCATTTTGCGACCGGGTGTGAGAAAAGTACTTTCGTACCTGCTGGCCTGCATACCGCCATTTTCGCCACGCTTCACAGGCTACGAAACCCCCTGTTTTCGAAGCTCGTATGGTGAAAAAATGTATGTCATTTTTCAATGATATAAGGCGAGCCGTATTAATTTTGCTATACAAAAGATTCGTCCTTGTACGGCTATTCTCATTTTATGACGAAAAAACTTTCACGAATCGCGAAAAATTCGTTTTTTGTTCAAACGGCCGTGACTTTCCAACCAATAGACAGATTTTGAGGTTTTTTTTGTTCACAATGTGCGATGATGTAGGAATGAATCATGGGTGTAACGGTCCAATTAACCAAATCAAAACGTTTATTTAGGACGTTTCGGTCAGACCATGGCTGACCATCTTCAGTTAAATGGCAACTACTGATTGCGCATATGATGTTATAGTTAGTTAGTTATATAGTTAGTTTCTGTTCGGCTAGTCCTCAAACTTTTTTTCGTTCTTCGGAGGTAATCGACCTCACTGGCAATGCTTGTTTTGGTACTCTTCAGTTTATGTGTACCTGCGTATTGTTGGTACTTTCAGTGTATATGTACCGCGTGGCCGTTCCCAGTCGAAACGCATTTGCCCCTTACACACCCATTCTCATGTGGAAATAAGCCTGGGATTTCCTTTATCCAATCTTTATGATTATGAGAATATCGAAATCAGATTTACTGAAAGTATAGTAATATAATATGAACCGAAAAATATGAATTACAGTCGATAAAGTAGAATTGAATAAGATAAACAAAGTTCACATTAAAATTCAACTATCAAAATATTAATATCCACTGATAGATGAAAAGTGGTGATTTTTATATGCGTGGTGTATAAAGAGTGTTCAAAAGTGAAGTATTTTGGGGATTTTTTGTCATTTTTCTTCAACCGATGTTTTTCGCCGATGTTCGATAAAAAACATCGAACATCGATGAATCGGCCCGAGAAAACATCGACGCAAATAATCGATTATTTGAAAAAAAATAATCGATTGTTTCACAAGTGTTGGTAAACTCCTTTATTAATCAAAAATTAGCCAGACCAAGTAGGTAAAATTGCTGAAATACGCTGCTATTGTCTAAGGGTGCATCGTCTTCAAAACGCGGCATTGTCTTGCGAGATGTGGTGCGATTTCCTTGGCCGGACTGCAGAGTCAGAATTGACCTGGCCTGGGTCATTCCCTCCCACGCAGATGTGCGGGAAATACCAACAATGCAGCCTATAAGCGATTCTCAGTACCACTTGAGGTCAGCACTCGCGTGAAGCGGATCAGTCACCTCTCAGATATTTTTTTAATTTTGCATGTCGATTGTGTAGGGGGAATTAGATTTTCGTGCCGAAGCGCGATTAATATAATGCAAAATTCGATTTTTTATTTGCAATAACAAATTGGAGCACCTTTTTTTTCAAAAATTCATAACTCCGCCAAAGATGAAGTTACATGCAATTTTTTTCTTTTGACTCACGCGGAAAGCTTCATAGAATTTAAAAAAAAATACAAATAAAAAAAAACAATTGTTATCAATTGTTTATTTAACAATTAATTTTTTAAAGATTTTTAAAATACTGCAACTAAAAAATTTTTAAAAAATTCTGACATACAATTCGTGACCAATTTTCAGAGGTTGCCTTCGAGCAATAGCCACGGTCATCATAATTCGCGAAAAGAAGACGTAAACAAAGAGTTTGCGAACACTTCACGATGTTGGACATGAGATAGCTCCGAGGGAATACTGTGTTTCACAACGCCTTAAGCGATGAGCAGGTTTCAAAAACGTGTTTTCTCCCCGTTTTTTAATTACTGAGATTCAAAATATATTTATATCTATAATTCGAAAACGGGAGAGAACACGTTTTTGAAACTTTGCTCATCGCTCAAGGCAGGCGTTGTGAAGGTACAGTATTTTTTTCAGATTTTTGTCTCATGTCCAACATCGTGAAAATGGTTCGCAAATAACGTTGTGTCGCCACCGCGGAGTAGCGGTGGCCGGCAGCCGGTCGCTTGCCATTCCGTGAGTCGCGGCGCGCCTCAAATCGGGACGCATCGACACCTTCAACGATTTTTTACTCGAAAACGAAGAAAAACACATCTCTGAAATTAATTCACAGGTTGTAGTATAGTACAAGGTACATGTCAGAATTTTTTAAAAAATTTTTTAGTTGTGTCGCTCAGTATTTAAAAAATCTTTAAAAAATTAATTGTTAAATAAACAATTGATAAGAATTGTTTTTTTTATTTGTATTTTTTTTTAATTCTACGAAGCTTTCCGCGTGAGTCAAAAGAAAAAAATTGCATGTAACTTCATCTTTGGCGGAGTTATGAATTTTTGAAAAAAAGGTGCTCTAATTTGTTATTGCAAATAAAAAATCGAATTTTGCATTATCAAAATCGCGCTTCGGCACAAAAATCTAACTCCCCCTACACAGTCGACATGCAAAATTAAAAACATATCTGAGAGGTGACTGATCCGCTTCACGCGGAATAGCCCAAATATTTGAAAAACTTAAGTCATAATATTCGGACACGCAGGACCGAACAGTGTCGATTGGTAACACCAAGCTTTGACAATGGGCCATTACACCACAGTCAGTGTGAACTTCTATAGACGCCGGCTCGGTGTTGGTTCGTTGTCAGTTTTGAAATGACATCGGTTTCTAACAGTGTGCCCGTCAAATAAAAATGGTGCAATTCACTTGTTGGTTTTGTTAAAATAAACATGCACCTGAGCGATCCGCACTTGCGTCGGTATGCAATTCATTCAAATTATCCCTCGGAGGGCCTTCTGGGTGTACAGCCTCCCAGTACTTATTTAAATGATAGGCATTCAAAAAAAGGTGGACCTCAGCGGATCACATTTGGAATCGCCGATTTTTGAAACAGGTAACGATAACGAGTCTTCATAATGGGGACTCTATCACTCGAAGCTGTTCATTTTGTAAAGGAAGGCGATCAAATCGAGTCAGAACATGTGTTTAGTGTCCGACGTTTCGGGGCAGCAATTCGTTGCCTTCATCAGGGACTTTATGAAAAAAAAGAGAAAAGAACATAGATAGTACATACAAAAAGACAACAAACAAAAAGATAACATTGCATGACTTAAAAATTACTTAGGACTAGGGCTTATCCAAAAACGTACTAACCATAATCACGATTAGCTCATGACAACGCGACGTTAGAAAGGGGTTAGGTGACTGTTGAACCTAAACGCGAGCAGAGACACATAGATGAGATAAGGCACATTGAAACACTAACAAATAGATTAATAATAGTAGAAGAACCTGGTCGGAATAGTCAATGCGTTGTAAAAGGTCGAGGAGATGACCCAGATGTCATTGTAAAAACCACTATGGGAGGTCACACATTAAAATTGGAGGATTAAGACCAAACGGTAAAAGGTTCGACACTATCGAGACGGTTCTATTATAATATTGTGAAGTTAACCGAGCATGACCGATCATAACACAGAACGTCGGATGATGTGATCGATTGTAAATCGAACTAAGAGTTATGAAAGGCCGGGAGAATTCAAATACTTGTAATCGTAGGTGACTCCTTCGAAAGGGGAACTAGACGAAATTAAGTGCGGATTAGGAACAGCTCTTGGAACGGAGTCTCTGTAACATGGTGGAATAAGGCTGGTGGAGTTTTTTGGTATCTTCCTTGATGTTGATAGGGTTCGCTTGGAGGTTAATATGTAGCATCTCAGATGTGATACGTTTTTGCCAAACCTGTTCTTTGTCCAAAATTCTAGCGTTATTCCAATTAAATGAGTGCTTATGTTCAATCTGGTGTTTTAGATACGACCGAATGGTACTTTGGATGTTTGTCGATATTCGATTGGTGTTCCTTAATTCTTACTCCTAAAGCTCGTTTCGTTTCACCGACGTACGACGCTGAACAATCGTCACACTGGATCTGATATACTACGTTGGTTTGAAGAGTTCTGGGTAGTTTGTCTTTTCCTTTAGTCACGACGGAGCTAAGGTTGTTATTAATCCGAGGTAGCAATTTTATGTCATATTTCTTTAGCGCGCTCTCAAAACGTTCCGAAAAACCCTTTACGTAAGGTAGCGCTAACAACCGTCTCTTGTCGAAGGAAGAATCAGTAGGAACCGACAAGATTGAGGAATTGCCATGGGGATCTGTTAGGGTGATCAACGGGGGGAATAACCTGCGTGAGGTTATTCTCAATTTCAGAGTGTAAACTCTTTTTTTAATGAGATCTTCGGTAAAAGTGTTAGGATAACCATTTTTTGCGAGAAAGGCTCTAACTAATGCCAGGTTTTCAGCATGGAATTTTTGGTGTGCTAGGGTGATAGCTCTGTCGACCAAATTTAGGACCATTCCTTTCTTGTGGGCCAACGGATGTGCAGAGTCAAAATGGAGGAATCTACCCGAGAAAGTCGGTTTCCGGTACCAATTGGTGATGATGTGGTTAGAATTGTCCTTGCTAATGCGTACATCTAGGAAGCTGATACAATTGTCCTGTTCGAGCTCTCGTTAGTGAACTGGAGTCTCGGATGATAGATTAAACACCTCTAGGTTTTTTCCACCTGGTTCTTGGGGACGCAGGTGATTATGTCGTCAACGTATCGAAAGAAAAAGGAGGGTTGAATCCCAAATTAGTCAGACACTCTCTTCCAGGTCGACCATGACCATGTCAGCGAAAACGGAGACACGGGAGAACCCATAGGAGTGCCGAAAGTTTGTTTGTAGTACGTGTTGTTGAACTGGAAGTAAGTATTTTCCATGAGGAAACTGGACACCGCAATGAGTTCGCTGAGGGGATGGTGGAATTCCTAGCGATAAACGTATACCTATTCTCCAACGCCTTAGTGACCAATTCAATCGGGACGTTAGTAAACAGTGACGTAACGTCAAGAGTAGAGGGTGTGGTCAGTGGGAACTGAGATGGTCTTGAGATGCTCTAATAACTCCCAGCTGTGTTTGATACGAGAAGAAGGTTTCGGTATACTCTTGAAGAAATTGCTGAACTTGGACAGATGATAGGTGGGGCTGCCAATCGAGGAAACAATGGGTCTCATAGGATAATCATCCTTGTGGATTTTTGGGAGCCCATAACATCGCGGAAGTTCTGTGTTGGTTTGTGTCAACTCATTAGGGTGGTAAGTTTTATAAAAGTTGCTATCATTCCAGCGGGTCAAGATTCGGTGGGATGCTTTTTTAACGTGTCTAAAGGGTTCTTCTTCACTACTCTATACGTTGAATGATCGGACAGAAGAGTGGTCATTTTTTGTAGTAGGAATCCCTGTGCATGGCTACCGTAACGTTTCCTTTATCTGCTAAAGTGAAAAAGTACCGTTTATCTTAATCCTCCAATTTTAATGTGTTGACAATTTCCCCATAGTGGTTTTTACAATGACATCTGGGTCATCTCCTCGACCTTTGTGCATTGACTATTCCACCAGGTTCTTCTACTATTATTAATCTATTTGTTAGTGTTTCAATGTGCCTTATCTCATCTATGTCTCTGCTCGCGTTTAGGTTCAACAGTCACCGAACCCCTTTCCCTAACGTCGCGTTGTCATGAGCTAATCGTGGGATGGTTAGTACGTTTTAAGGATAAGCCCTAGTCCTAAGTAATTTTTAAGTCATGCAATGTTATCTTTTTGTTTGTTGTCTTTTTGTATCTCCATCTATGTTCTTTCTCTTTTTCATAAAGTCCCTGATGAAGGCTAAATTGTTGCCGAAACGTCGGACACTAAACATGTTCTTGACTCGATTTGATCGCCTTCTTTTTCAAATGAACGCTTCGAGTGATAGAGTCCCATTAAGGCAGAGACTACAGGATTGTCAACGACTTCCCTTTCAACACACCCCACCACCTATGGTAAGTTTCTTTAAACACGTCACGGACAAATACGGCACCTCAGCTACACTTTTACCGTCAAAGAACGAGCTCATCTCATGAGAAAGATCACGCGATCGACTGGCCAGCTACGGTTCCTTCTTTGGACGGTGCAGAACGTACGACACACGTCCAAAACATCTAACTAACCTGAGTCGATCCGTCAGCACACTTCCTCTCGATCGGACAGGCAACCGACGGTTAAGCAAGTTGGTAGCTGATTCACAAATCACACTATTTGAACATCGAGATAGAGGACTTACACCATTTAGATTATATGAAAAAGAAAATCAGATCCTTAGACAATTTCTCTCAAAGATCTTCTGCCTTCAACAATTATTAATGATTTTGTCAGCCTTCAAGAAATCAACGATCTCTGGGCTAGACATGTGGTCTCTCCGACATGGACAAGTTCGTTCTCCTTAACTTTTAGCCCTATGGTTGTTGAGAGCGCTAGATTGGAGATCACTGACCAACTTCAAGCGATTCAACCCACATCCGCCATGCCTCCTACATCAGTGAATAGTTGGCTCGTCAACTTAACAGACGTCAACCTCCCAGAAGATATAGCTAGATTTGGTTTCCTTAGGGTCCCAAGTTCGCCCTGGACACACTTAGACCAAAGCACCACATCGACATAATTAAGGCACATGATAAATTCACACAAATCGCCTGAACACAGGATGAACTCCGTGGAAAACTCATTGACATAGTCAAACCGTTACCACAATCCAACACACAGATCAAGATCGAAGACCGCATCTTCGCGAAAAAATTGTTCAACACACGACGTTTTCTCACAAGTAACCCCAATATCTTTTTCACTTTAGCAGATAAAGGAAACGTTACGGTAGCCATGCACAGGGATTCCTACTTACAAAAAATGACCACTCTTCTGTCCGATCATTCAACGTATAGAGTAGTGAAGAAGAACCCTTTAGATACGTTAAAAAAAGCATCCCACCGAATCTTGACCCGCTGGAATGATAGCAACTTCTTTTATAAAACTTACCACCCTAATGAGTTGACACAAACCAACACAGAACTTCCGCGATGTTATGGGCTCCCAAAAATCCACAAGGATGATTATCCTATGAGACCCATTGTTTCCTCGATTGGCAGCCCCACCTATCATCTGTCCAAGTTCCTCAGCAATCTTCTTCTCAAGAGTATACCGAAACCTTCTTCTCGTATCAAACACAGTTGGGAGTTATTAGAGCATCTCAAGACCATCTCAGTTCCCACTGACCACACCCTCATTTCTCTTGACGTTACGTCACTGTTTACTAACGTCCCGATTGAATTGGTCACTAAGGCGTTGGAGAATAGGTATACGTTTATCGCTAGGAATTCCACCATCCCCCTCAGCGAACTCATTGCGGTGTCCAGTTTCCTCATGGAAAATACTTACTTCCAGTTCAACAACACGTACTACAAACAAACTTTCGGCACTCCTATGGGTTCTCCCGTGTCTCCCGTTTTCGCTGACATGGTCATGGTCGACCTGGAAAGAGAGTGTCTGACTAATTTGGGATTCAACCCTCCTTTTTTCTTTCGATACGTTGACGACATAATCACCTGCGTCCCCAAGAACCAGGTGGAAAAAACCCTAGAGGTGTTTAACTCCTATCATCCGAGACTCCAGTTCACTAACGAGCTCGAACAGGACAATTGTATCAGCTTCCTAGATGTACGCATTAGCAAGGACAATTCTAACCACATCATCACCAATTGGTACCGGAAACCGACTTTCTCGGGTAGATTCCTCCATTTTGACTCTGCACATCCGTTGGCCCACAAGAAAGGAATGGTCCTAAATTTGGTCGACAGAGCTATCACCCTAGCACACCAAAATTCCATGCTGAAAACCTGGCATTAGTTAGAGCCTTTCTCATAAAAAATGGTTATCCTAACACTTTTACCGAAGATCTCATTAAAAAAGAGTTTACACTCTGAAATTGAGAATAACCTCACGCAGGTTATTCCCCCTTGGATCACCCTAACAGATCCCCATGGCAATTCCTCAATCTTGTCGGTTCCTACTGATTCTTCCTTCGACAAGAGACGGTTGTTAGCGCTACCTTACGTAAAGGGTTTTCGGAACGTTTTGAGAGCGCGCTAAAGAAATATGACATAAAATTGCTACCTCGGATTAATAACAACCTTAGCTCCGTCGTGACTAAAGGAAAAAGACAAACTACCCAGAACTCTTCAAACCAACGTAGTATATCAGATCCAGTGTGACGATTGTTCAGCGTCGTACGTCGGTGAAACGAAACGAGCTTTAGGAGTAAGAATTAAGGAACACCAATCGAATATCGACAAACATCCAAAGTACCATTCGGTCGTATCTAAACACCAGATTGAACATAAGCACTCATTTAATTGGAATAACGCTAGAATTTTGGACAAGAACAGGTTTGGCAAAACGTATCACATCTGAGATGCTACATATTAACCTCCAAGCGAACCCTATCAACATCAAGGAAGATACCAAAAAACTCCTGCCTTATTCCACCATGTTACAGAGACTCCGTTCCAAGAGCTGTTCCTAATCCGCACTTAATTTCGTCTAGTTCCCCTTTCGAAGGAGTCACCTACGATTACAAGTATTTGAATTCTCCCGGCCTTTCATAACTCTTAGTTCGATTTACAATCGATCACACTCATCCACGTTCTGTGTTATGATCGGTCATGCTCGGTTAACTTCACATTATAATAGAACCGTCTCGATAGTGTCGAACCTTTTACCGTTTGGTCTTAATCCTCCAATTTTAATGTGTGACCTCCCATAGTGGTTTTTACAATGACATCTGGGTCATCTCCTCGACCTTTTACAACGCATTGACTATTCCGACCAGGTTCTTCTACTATTATTAATCTATTTGTTAGTGTTTCAATGTGCCTTATCTCATCTATGTGTCTCTGCTCGCGTTTAGGTTCAGTCACCTAACCCCTTTCTAACGTCGCGTTGTCATGAGCTAATCGTGATTATGGTTAGTACGTTTTTTGGATAAGCCCTAGTCCTAAGTAATTTTTAAGTCATGCAATGTTATCTTTTTTGTTTGTTGTCTTTTTTTTTTTGTATGTACTATCTATGTTCTTTTCTCTTTTTTTTCATAAAGTCCCTGATGAAGGCAACGAATTGTTGCCCCGAAACGTCGGACACTAAACACATGTTCTTGACTCGATTTGATCGCCTTCCTTTACAAAAAGATAACGAGAGTCTTCACAGATTTTTTACTGAACGTTGATCTCACCCGAATAATAAAACCATAATACTTCGAGTAATAAACTGTTGATGGGGCTGCGCATAGTCATTAACTGTGGTACCAACCTTTGAGGAAACTCGCAAGCCGGTCAAACCTTTACGTTCCACGTTGGCGTTGTTTATTAGAAATTTACTTTACTTTCACAGATTCCAGAATTCGTTGTAATCCCTAATTTCACTTCCCGTAATTATCCACCCGTATATCTCTTCTCTCCGATGTGGCGATTTACTTCTTTTAAGAATCGTACATGCGACGCTTCGTTTTTAGATACTAGAGGCTTTGCGCGCTTCGCGCGCTCTTTTGATTGTTGATTGTTTTTTCATTTTCTATGCTCCGTCTTCGATCAAGCCCAATTCTAAACATGCTGATTGATATGTTTGACACAGAACCCCATTTACAGTTCTTAAATTGCTAAAGCTTTTTACATTTTTAACTGATAGTTATAATAATCTTAAATGAAAAAGTTCTACTTGTGATGGACTCACAGAATACATACGTCCAATACATTTAAAGTTTGATTTTCGACGTTCCCAGCGCTGAACGGTTTTATTGTTGACTTGGTATTTCTTAAAAACGTAATGTAATGGGATTTCTGTATAATAATAATTTTCGGCTAACTTATCGCGTGTATTCAATGAAAAATAGTCTATTAGCATATTTACTTTTTCTAATGCAGATATCATTTCAGTTTGATCACCACCGTCTGAAATAATGATATTTTGTTCATTTGGTAAATGTACCAGTAATCGTATGATTGTATGACTTTTATCTTGAAGACGTTTACTTAAAATTCTCCAACATGCTTCTACCGGCCCTACATATCGTGCTTCGACGTAGGCTTTAATTTCATTATGATTGATCATGCTTTCATTCTAAGCGGAATTATCTCCAATATTTATGCTCGCAGCATCGTGTCCTTTATAACAGTATTTGAATAAATATTTTACAGTCTTTATACTTGAAACTACTTCGACGTTTGTATGACAATTAAATATTGTACTTAATTCGGGCGAATACGGTACAACATTGCGATTATCAACTTTAAAACCACCAGGTCGCTCATAAGATTTATCAGAGTTTGTGCGGCGGTAGGTGGGATATCCATCTATGTCAAGTATTGTATGATCTACAAATTCTTTAGGATAATGTTTTGAACATTTGCCATTTATTATACACCAATCACCACACGGTCCGTGAATCATATTTTTCATAACTATATCATGCAGAGTTTTATTTTCTTGTGGATCTGGTATTTCTGCTGATATATAGCGATTAACGATTTCAGATGTTGTAATTTTGCAGTTATGTTTAAGAGTTACTAATAAATGAATGTGAGGCAAACCGCGTTTTTGAAATTCAATTACATATACGTACGCTAAAACTTCTCCGAAGATTTTCTGTCGGACAATCAAATCTATTAAATATTCTTTTTTTAGATGAAAAACTCGTGCACACAAATCCGGTCTATCAGCTTGCTGCTGTCCTGGTAATAAATTTTCGTTCAATTCACGCCATTTCGGATTACACGTCATGGTAATAAAAAGATCTGGCTTTCCATATTTGCGAACAATAGCCATCGAATCTTGATAATGCTGCATCATATTCCGTGGTGACCCAACAAAAGTTGAGGGAAGAACTGTTATTTTTCCTACTTTGGCGTGTGAATCGTGTGCAACGCTTTCTAAATAGTCCCTCAGTCCTTGATATGTTTCTGAACGCAATGTTTTTTGGTTATCAATACAAAATCTTAATCGATCTTGTTCTACTTTTACATAAGTGTCTACAATCCACTGTTGGAATAATCGGCGACCTGATAAAAATATATTGAATTCATTTTCACGAATAGCTATAATCTGTATTTAATATATGCAGATCTGTTTACACGTTTATTTTTAGTCACATTCCGATTGATACGAAGTAAATTATGATGCCAACCTCTTGTTCCGTATGGGTGGAATAATGGATAATTCCAAGGCTCCACGTTTGGATCTACAGAACTCACGGATTGTAACATCTTAGTATTTTTATTTCGAATAGTAACGTAAGATTCTGGAACATCTCCATTAGCTGTAGTAGAGAAAATAGCCGCAACTTCGTCACATCTTTGAGAATTCTAACGATTGTGATCTTGTCCTGGTTTCAATGTGAAACATAAATGTAATTTCTGGTAAATTTTCGTCCACTGAATTAATGAGTTGTTGATTTTGTATTTCTTCTCTCATCATTCCATAGGATTGTGCGAATATATTATTATCACGGATTAATCTGTCAAGTAATTGCATAGTTTCCATGTCAAGTTCAGAATTATTCTGCAAACGATGATTTAGGGCTTCTTGTGCATCTATAATGAAAAGCTGACCGTACCTTGGGCTTTCGTTATTACCAGGATATAATGCTGTATTTATTTGATAATATATTTTTCCTTGAATTTTGAAACAATACGGACCAGGTCTTTGTTTCTGTAAGTTCAATAAGTTAATTAGCATTAAAAGACGCGAAAGATAAAGAGTTATTATATAGTATCTAATACGTTTAAAGAAACTTCGGATGTGTATTATCAAACAATTTCTTCAATTCACGAGGAGGGTTTGGCAAATTGTCTAAATATACTTCTCCATGAGCACAACAGTCTCCAAATGATAGTTTGTTAGACACTTTTTCCCCTTTAAAATGCTTAGCACCACATTTAGTGCACAAAACATCCATTGGCCCTGTGTAATGTTGACCATTATTATCATAATTCGTTTTCGTTTTCTTTATGATTTGATACGTATAATCCAAATTAATTACAGATTCATTACGTAGTATATCTAATTTCTTGCAATTTGAATCGAAAATTGGCTTAATGTTATCTAACTTGTCTCTTTTTTATGGATTCTCGGTACTTTTTGCGATTGTACCATTTCGACGGCCGCTATTAATATTGTCTTATGTTTTCGTTTCCATTTGGAAAAGACCTATCTGAAAATGGCTCGGGGTAAAAGACTTAAGTCCTGTGTATAAGCATAGGAGATAAGTCTTTTACCCCGAGCCATTTTCAGATAGGTCTTTTCCAAAAGGAAACGAAAACATAAGACAATATTAATAGCGGCCGTCGATTTGTCGTATCTTTAAGATTATCAATCGCGATCTCAACCCTGTTTTGTGATGTATTGATCACTTCATTCTTTTCTGTAACGGATCTCGTTTTCATTTTTTTATAATATTGAAGATTGGATTGTTGTTGAGTTACTTTTCTGTTTTTTTGTTCCAGCAAGTGATATTTTTCCTTGATTGTCCCTTGGCTTTCATTATTCACATTTGAAATATCAACCCTGTTTTGTGATGTATTGATCACTCCATTCTTTTCTGTAATGGATGTTGTTTTCATTTTTTTATTATATTTAAGATTGGATTGTCGTTTATATACCCTTTTGGTTTCTCGTTTCAGTAAGCTGTATTTCTCCTGTGTTGTCTCTTGGCTTTCAACAACGCTTTCATTATTCAAATTTGAAATGTCAACCGTGTTTTGTAATGTATTGATCACTCTATTCTTTTCTATAACGGATCTTGTTCTCATTTTTTGATAATGTTTAAGATTGTATTGTTGTCGACTAACTCTCTTTTTTTCTGGTTCGAGCAAGTAAGATTTTTCCTGTACTGTTCGCTGGCTTTCATCATTCCTATACGGATTTGTTCCATCAGTATTTATTGACCCGATTTTCTCGAAATCTGAGTGTGTGATCAATCCAAGCGATCTCCCTCTTTCAAATAATTGCATATCATTACTTTGATCAATATTTGTAGTAACCCTGATTGGCGTTAAATCATATTGCTCACAAAAACGTTGATTACTTCCAGAAATACCGTTATTCAATACTGAGTATAATGATTGCATTGAATCTACCAATACTGAGCAAGCTTTTCCATCAGAACACGGTTTCGCGAAATTATCCCTCGAATATGAATCAAACATCCAAAATTGGTTATCAAGTTTCCCAATTGCTACTGATATTCCGTTAATCGTTAGTATACCACACATAAAATTTGTGAACAGATAAACTAACGCGTTTTTCAAATTAGGCATACCAATCTCACTGTTATCGTCAAACCGATGGCCAAATATTCCCAGATAACAAAATGCCCACACAGTCCATGCATAGTGCGCGCACGCGTGCGGGTTTATCCGCATAGCGTGCGCGCAGGAGAACATACAGATGCGTCCTCATTTGATGGATATAACGCTCGCACGTCGTGAGGACGCACGCGTGCGGGCATTGTGCGGTTGCTCATTATTCCGATAAAACGACGTAGGGATTGTACGATTGAGGTAAATTTTATTACGAAAAATAATAACGTGGTGAAACCATTAAAATAATTTGAAAGAAAAAAAAAAAATTCCGCTCGATGCCCACTGTGTTTTTTTGTCCCAACCGGGATTCGAACCGTGTTCGCCTGACCGCTCAGATGTCTAGTCGTACGCCCTACCTACTGCGCCAAACTACCTTATGACAACTAATGACTTCATGTGAAATATAATTCATCGGTCAATACGGCCAACAATACAATTAATAAGTACTAAATTTACCAAAATATACAGAAATTCAAAATACTGTGTATGGTAAAATATTATTAATCGATCATCTTATGTCGAATACCCCGACGGCATAATGACCGCACGCTGTGCGTCGCACATGAGGGGTACACTACGTGCCAGATAACAATTGTGCGACGCACGAAACTATCACGACGTGCGGCTCACGCCGTGTGGGTGTTATGAGTCGCACCTGATCATCACGACGCGTCGTGCGGGTGTTATGAGTCGCACCTAACCATCACGACGTGCGACTCACGACGTGCGGGTGTATGAGTCGCACGCGTGATAGTTAGGTGCGACTCATACACCCGCACGTCGGGAGTCGCACGTCGTGATGGTTAGGTGCGACTCATAACACCCGCACGATGTGAGTTGCACGTCGTGATGATCAGGTGCGACTCATAACACCCGCACGGCGTGAGCCGCACGTCGTGATAGTTTCGTGCGTCGCACAATTGTTATCTGGATTGACTTGTCCAATGTAACGGATTTGTTACAGTAGACATTACCAGAGCTGTAGCAGCATTAGCTGTGCATTGCCTTCCCCTACTAAAGTCGGAAGAGATCTTATTTCCTTGATTAATTGACCCTCTTATTATTTTCTTGATAAGAAATTGATTTTCATTTTCTCTTCGTGAAATATATTCCGTGAGCTCCGGATTCATGCTTTTCGTCTAATTTATACTGTCCTTATTTTGTTATTTCTACTCTTTGTGTATTACTTATTGACTTTCAATATTCGTTCGTCCTTATTTTGTTATTTCGACTCGTTATGTATTACTTTTTAACTTTCAATATTCGTTTGAATTAACGTAACTGAAAATAAATTAGCACAAAGCAACTCCCGATAACCGCGGCAATTTGTGTACGCTCGATTACATGTCTTACTTGAAATTGGAATCAAACCGCGGCAATTTGTGCACACTCGATAACCGCTCTTATCTTATCTTACACGAAGTCGGCCGAACCTCGTCTTACGTGAAGTTGGCATCTCATCTTACATGAAGTTGGCAGCCCGTATCGAAAATATCGATAAAACCCATCTACTTTTTAGTAAAGGATATCTAACTCGGCGATCCTCAACGCTAAGTCGCTAATTCTGTATAGCTCTAACCACGTAGATCGTTTGAGAGGCTGCTCATGGCAGTCCAGTTTTGTGCAATAACTGCAGGGATGTCCTCTAACTACAGCAACAACATTTTGATTCGCAGTAAACTGAGATCGATTGCTATTAGTTTCCAAAAATAGACTGAAATATTCAGCGAATTCAAAATTTTTTGTCAGAAATCCATTCTTATTGGGGACTATAATTCATGAGCAAATTTTTGGGGCACAAGTTTATAAATAGTACATTGTGTATCAAGGGCAGAAAGAAGGCGATTTCACGAGTGCGAAGGTAGCCGCCCGAGTGAAACTCGCCTTCCGCCCGTGGTGCACACGATACTTTTCGTCCTCACCCCTTGAAACCACGCATTTTCATACTTTCCGCCCTCTCGAAGCTGGCTGTAATGGAAATGTGCGCCCGCTCGCCGAGCAGTCACAATAACTCAGATTCCATCCGCTTCGCATGTATGATAACAAACATAAAAAAAAAAATACAACCGAATTGAGAACCTCCTCCTTTTTTGAAGTCGGTTAAAAATACGCGTTTTCAAGGGGGGAAGGACGAAAAGGTATCTTCAAATACCTGAAATCCTCGTGGTATTCACTTCTAAGAATTCGGGCAACTGCTGTCGGGTAGGCGGTGCGAGGGGTAAGACCACACAGGCATGATTGATGGTTCTCAAGCAGAGTGAAGATTCTTGCTGAATTATTGATCCAATATAAAACCTGTATTCCTTGTTCCATTTTCACAAAGTGAACCGTTATCAGCTATTGTACCGCAAAGAAGTTTTAAAAGACCTTGCGGAGAGAGCAAGTTGAATTTCGCCCAATTACATGGAAGAAAATTGAATGTCCAATAAACAGATGAAAAGAAGGCGAATCTCGTGCGTCTAGAGCGAAGCCTTCCAATATAAACTTAGAATATAAGCTAATCAAGTTAAGCTAGATACGTATTCGATGATTATTTGTTACATGACTATATGTTATTCCTTTTACGAAACTATTCATCATTTTCATCATTATTCGCAATCGACGCAAATGAGGAGAATATTTATAGTCGCAAACGTCTTCTATAAGAAAGTACCATACACTACCTTGTAATTTTCGGAATATTTTCTGGATTCTAGATTTGCATTCAGACCCAAAGCTGACACTGAAAAGCTACTGAAAGATGGAAATGAATCTTATTCAAAGTGTCAAATGTTCGATGTGAATTACACGGAAGTATTAGCATCAGGTATCAGGACTGCAAATTCCTCGTGGCCGAAAACGTCATGTCGCCACGGATGGTCGTTCAATTATACTACCGTTCCTTACGCATCAATTGCTGCGGAAGTAAGTTTCAAATGTATCACTAATCCTAATAAAAATCTACAGGTTTTACCCGTGGGGTAAGAATCTGAGGGATTGAAAATACTTTTCTATGATTTTTCATTCATTTCGATTTTTTCATATACATTTTTCACCAGGTATTTTGTTGTTTTAAACAAACGCTTTGATTTACCCACCACCTATACTCTCCAAACACCCCAAAATAGAAGCAATCTCAATGCTGAAAGAACATAGTACGTGAAATTAATCAACAGATTTTGTTTCAGCTGGAATGGGTGTGTGACAAAGCTTATTACTCTTCAGTAGCGCAGTCCGTCTTTTTTGTTGGTAGTATAATCGGTGGTTTTATTTTTGGCTACATAGCTGACCACCATGGTCGGTTGCCTGCCTTGGTCAGTTGCAATGCGATTGGTTTTTTCGCCTCGATCGCCACAGCATTTTGTAACACTTTTTGGACGTTCTGCCTCTGCCGCTTGATTGTGGGAACTGCATTTGACAATTGTTTCAACATCCTCTTTATCATCGGTGAGTTCAGATTAGAGGTTGGGTTGGGAGAACGGAAAAAGGAAGTGAAGTACAGATACTATATTTTTCACAGTGATTGAGTATGTTGGTCCAAAGTATCGAACTTTCATGGCAAATATGTCGTTTGGCATCTATTTTACGGGATCTTCGTGTGTTCTGCCTTGGCTTGCATATTATATCGCTGATTGGAGAGTTTTGAGTGGAGTTACCGCAGCACCACTGGTTATAGCATTTGCTTCACCCTGGTTAGTCCCGGAAAGTGCCAGGTAAGGTGGTCTAAGGATGTATTATTGCTACAGATCTGAATGGATAAAGTTCGAATTTATTTCTTTTCTTGTAGATGGTACATTTCAAGTGGAAACGTTCCCAAGGCCATTGAGATGTTGAAGAAATTCGAAAAAGTCAACGGGAAAACTGTTAAACCTGAAATATATGAAGAATTTGAACAGAGCTGTACTGAAATGATGAGAAACGACAAGTCACATAACAAGTACACTGTACTAGATCTCTTCAAGAAGCCACGCCTTGCCTACATTACAATTATGCTAATCATATATTGGTAAGACCCACAATCAGAAGTATTCAAACCTGACCTACGCGTCGTCACTCAAACTTTGAGTTTTCACTGTGGAATAATATAGAGGAAGGTGGGGCGAAACCGCCAGATGGGATAAAATCACCCACATGAACACAACTAAGTTACTCGCATTTTCGAATCAAGAAGTAGGTATCGTATCAAACTGTGTGCAATGGGACTCTGCTGACAGTAATAAGAAATTTTTAGGGTGGGGCAAAACCGCCCACTCAAAAAGAAGTGGACAAATAGCATTTTTACGTCGAGGTGATTGAGATAAGACTCTATGTATATGTAGCATGATCCACTGAAAAAGATGCACAATTTTCTATGTCTTGTGTTTTGCACTATATTTGTATGTACCTCGATTTCTTTGGGGGTGAGATACTTGCCCCACCTTCTCAGTTTTGCATCGTTTTCAGTGGAACCACGCTGTATGCAGTCTTATCTCACTCACCTTAACGTGAAAGAGCCATTAGGCCACTTTTTTGGAGTGGGCGGTTTTGCCCCATCTGGCGGTTTCAGCCCACCTTCCCCTCCATACATTGGATAAATTCACTAACTTTAAATCATAAATACTTATCGAATACAGTTTTTACGATCGATAAATATTTTCTGTAAAGAAAAGGATACACACACCCACACGAAAAGTACGGATCATCGCACACAATAATACATATTTTTAGTGAAAGCGAAAATGCAGTGAAAGATTTCAGGAAGAATGCTTGTATATCAAAGAATTCATTATTACGAATCTTGAGCTTTGTTGCGATGGAAACCTAAATCTTGAAAAGATTTTTTCACTTTCAGACGATTTAGAGAGTGGCTTTGAAATAAATCGTTCATACCTCAAATGTAAGGACTGCCACAGTCTATTGTACATATATCTGTCCTCAGGCTTCTTATCATCCTCACGTTTGATGGCCATGTGTGGAACATGAAATTGTTGGATCCAGATGTGTTCACTTCGTTCTCTCTAGCCGCTCTAACCGAACTTCCAGCTGCTATTTTGCTCACTCTGTTCCTAGATAAATGGGGTCGACGGTGGATGGGTTCTATTTCGATGGTTATTTGCGGAATTTTTTCCTTCATCGCTATAGTAGTTCCATCTGGTAACTACACCTATATACCTAAAAATCTTGTTAAGAATAGTTCAAAATCGAAATCCTTCAATTATCGAAGTAAATATTCATTCAACACACAAGATTTTCTGAGACCTACGTATACGAGCGAGTCCTTAGGATGCACGTCCCAAAAAATCTTGTGATTGAGAAGTGAGCGTATATTATTTTCCTTCTTTTTGTTGTAGGTCCTGCTACTGTTGCGATGGGAATTGTCGCGCGCTTCGGGGTTAATATAGCTGCGAATATTGGATTCCAGTACGCGGCAGAAATGTTACCTACGGTCGTTAGAGCTCAGGGTGTATCTCTGATCCATATTATTGGATACTTCGCCCATATTATCGGACCATACGTTGTTTATTTGGTAAGTTTTTTCATTTCTAAATTTCGATACTTGCTACGTATAAGTATTTCGGCCATTATGGCACATGATTTGACCCGAAGTTTTTTCCAATTCGTGTGTATAAGTCCACTGGTGCCACCAGTGTAACAATTGGAAACTGTCAACCCCTGTAAAAATACAAAAGTATACCGAAAGTAAGTGAATACAATGAGTATCGAGAATACCTTCCGTAGAATAGAGTTATCAAGTGCTGTTCATTCAATCACTAACAATAAGTCCAAGTTATGAAGTATACAATCATGTCTTAGTCTAATGTGCTATTGTCTATACTATTAGTTGTTGTTCAGAAAGTAGTGGTTAAAGGAATGAAGTGTGGGGTTCCGATAGGGCGCAAGAAAGCTAGGCAAGGGGCACGAAAGAGTGCAGCTGGGGGGCCACGTGTGGCTGACGATGCATCGGGTGATGCAGCGTCTCTGGTTAGAGCTGAGAATCTAGACTTAGAGCGTCAAGAAAAAGGAGAGTGCGGAGTAAAATATTGAATTACTCTAGGCTAATAAGTAAAATCCACTAATCTACTATATCGACTCGTGAGGTGACGCATGTTTGTTACATTTTAACTCTGGCCCTCTTTACCTCACTATGAGCCCGAAAATAAAAGTATTTCCAATGCATTAACTATTACCTAATAAAGAGTGATAGGTTGAGAGAGGCATATGGACCGTACGTCCAGTTGTAACATGGGTTGTACGTCCAGTTGTATCAAAGGAGCATCTGGGAATATTTTCGAATTTGTTGTTTCAACCATTTTCTTGTTATAAATAACACAAATTTCGATTAGAATACATCCTCCGATCTACTCGAATCAAAACACAGATATTCTCCATCCCACAACTTTCTTTTGAGACCCAGCCGCTCGTGGGTAATTCACTCTCTCTATTACTTTACCTACAATAAAAATTGGAAAATCGTTTTTCAGTGCCCATAAATATTCCTGTGAGCGATCAGAATCTAGATTAGGGGAATTCGTGTTTAAAGAGATCATACCCCTGCAGGTACAAGAACCTCTCGCTCAGAACATTAATGTAGTAATTAAGGGGAAACGCTAGTCGATGTCACACTTGGCATTTCCGAACACACTTTTAGCGGCCAAAACACATTCGATTGATGTGAAATTGATAACAGTGACGCAAAAAAAGTGAACAAATAGCATATCAGAGCTAGTTTTTCGATAATCGAAAAAAAAAATGCAGATTTTTATCAACATTGTTCTGTAATTGAAAAATTATTGTTTTTGGCGTCTACCTCTCAAATATGCGAAAAAACTCTCAGATACGCTGTCGGGGATAATGTATTACAGTGACTGACATCAATACACGTGACATTCATCAAGAAACAACCGCGAATCGTGTGTTTAGAATAATTGTAGGTAACGCTATATGTATATGACGATGACATTCCAAACATCGAGATATTCGGGTAAAGAAAAATGTGAAAAATAATACCCCGTGCTCTGCTAGATGGCGCAGCAAGAGAATTTATATTCAGACGAGTGGCGCCTCTCGTGTCCCATACGCGTACTGCCCAATCCCTATTTATTTTGACGTTGAATAAAATTTTTCAAATTCATCACTTGTGAAAAATTTGATATTTTCTTCAAAATATGATGAATGGTTATCGACTCGTCGTTTCATTCAATATTCTAGTGATGAATATTGAATATATTATTGACCAATTATCATTTGTCAAATTCCTAAATAATGGTTTCTACTCGTGACGATGATTGAAATCAGTCAAAGTTGATAATAAGGATATTATTGACCGCAGAAAAAAAATGAAATCCAAATGGAATCAGATACCTATACCGATGGGCAGAAATGTCGTTATGCCAGCAATTTTATTCTGAAATAGTTATTGTGGTGGAAAAAAAAACGACAGGGGAACGATGAAAATATAATGAGTACATTAAATTTCTTGAGGTTTATTAAATTCATCACAAGTTTGCAATTTACTGTAATACATGACGATCGTATCGGTAAATTTCTTTCATCATTTAAAAAAATTCTGTACTCAGCTTTGGCGATTGTTTACATGTTCCACTCTTCCCTCAGAGTATCCTTTCAGTATTCCAGTTTCTAGTGTTCCGTATAGATAGTATTATCAATAAAAGAGTCACTCAAACTCAGATTCCGAAAACATCTTTTTTGAAAGTTTACGAAAGTTAGCTTAGAAAGTGATAGTTGATTTTTTCTTGACTGTAGTAGTGTAGATGAAGAGGATATCATGGGTGTACCAGCCAGTCCAAACTGCTATAGTATATTACATACCTAGGCCAGTAAAATAAGAAAAGTCTCAGATCACATGTAATTGTTGGCCGAGGCGAAGCCGAGGTTGACAAACATGTGGTCTGAGGCTTTACTTTTTACTGGCCAAGGTGTGTATACTATTTTTCTGCTCGACGTAGCCGGAATGTGGCAACTTCGTTTAGCGCAGCGGCCAGAAACTGCAATACCGACGGAGGGGTAAGGTAGAGTGGTTCGTTGTAACCACTCTATCTCCCGATAGATGGCGGCCTGGTGGTTGCGCCATCTTCCGATAGATGGCGCTGATGATTGAAACATCGACTAGCATTTCCTTAAATATCGCAAACGATCACTCCGGGTATACCAAAAAGGTACTTTCTTAATAAGGTTTTTACAAGTCGTTAATTTCTGCAAATTGATTTTTTTTTAAATTAATTTATACACCTCAGGGATATAAACGGCGGTTTATTGCCCTGTTCCAGCCGGAAAAACCACTTTATTTCCCTTTGATGAATAAAATATCGTATGCACCACAGGGCAAACGTTCGTCGCCTTTAGGTGCATAATATACTATTACTTGGCAGTAGTGTCCGGTTGCATTGCTTTTGTAGTCGAAATAATTTTTGTAGGCAGATATTCTCGTAGAGAGACTTTTTGGATAGTTTAAGATACTTTCGTGGGCGATTACCACAATAATGTACTTGGCGAATGTACTTGGCGAAAGGTTTTTGCACCAGGGGTATGGCATTTTCGAATAGCAATATCTATACTCTGGTGCCTGGTCGGGGATATTTCGACGCGTCCTAATGAAAAAGAGCCAACTCGCCAGGCCAGTTAGAAAAGAGCCAACTCGCCGAAACACAATGGAAATTTCTATAGAATTCGGCGAGTTGGCTCTTTTCTAACCGTACGGCGAGTTGGCTCTTTTCTAACCGGCACGGCGAGTTGGCTCTTTTTCATTAGGACCCGTCGATTTATGGTCATTGGAAAACGATTTTTCTGTTCTGATGGAGGTGAAGTTACAGGTAGAGTGAATTGCCCACGATCGACTGGCCGGGTGTCCAAAATGAAGTTTTCGGATGTAGAACACTCGTATCTTGTTTTGAGGAGATGAAGGATGTACAGTGGGTTCTCGTTATAAGAGACTGATCAGTTGGATAGGGGAATAGGATTCCAAGAAATCCGTCGCCGAAGCATTTCAGCCACTACCTGCCTAGAGAGCACGGGTCGGTCGGTAGCTTATAACGAGGAGTCCGAGCCAAAGTTGGGATACAATACTGTAGCTGCGGATGGAACCGAGCTACGATTAATTAAAAGGGTTCTCTCAAAATGATATCAACGAAGCGTTTTTCAAGAGATCAATATTCACAAGGAAGTATTTATTCAGAAAGACGTGTTATCTCAATCAAGTCTGAGACTGGACTGTTTTACAATAATGCTGGTCGTCGAAGCGACCAGAAGATTCAGCTATTTCTTCTTCAGATATTAAACATGAGAAGATATTCGTCAAAAGCTACACATCTAGTGTATAAGAAGTGAGGGGTTTCTTCGTAACACTGCCCCCCCCCTCTAACGAAGAGTCGTCCCGACTCTGAAAATCTCCATCGGGACCGACGCGATGGGTGCTCGCTTCTCTCGAGAGGATCGGAGCTGCGGCTCAAAGGTATGGTTCGATCTCTCGACTACCACGCGACATTCGTCTTCACTCTCGGGGTAAACCGCAGAAAACCCCGAGAACGCAGTGAAACACCAACTCTTGTCCGTGAACAGGAACTCAGGAACTCAGGAACTCAGGAACCAGGAACTCAGGAACCAGGAACTCAGGAACCAGGAAAAACGAGGGTCTCAGGAACTCAGGCCTGGAGAAACTCAAGACTCCGCGAAACGTTGGTCTTGGGCCCGGAGAACGAAAGAACAAGGATGTCACAGGATAGGGCAGGCCAACGATCACAGGAGATCCAGGGAAAGACGGGGAGATCGTCTAGAAATCAGAGGACAAGAATGAATCCTCAGATAATACGGGGAAATTCAAAGAATTAAATGTTTTCCATCGTTTCTCAGCGAAACGGGATTTAATTATCAATACACACAGTATAAATAGTAAAAAACAGAATAAACTCCGGAATAAAAGAAATTGGAACGATCATAGCTCATATCCAGTTTAAGAGAGTCCGATCTTCCAAAAATCCATGAAGAGATCCGTGTTTCGCTGAAGACGTGTAGAAATCCGTGTCTTTCCGAAGGTAGATTGAGATCCGTAGATTAAGACTGCTGTAAGAAACACATCTTCGACCAAGACCAGGGATTTCTCAATCATCCCATCAGGTTGAAGAGGATAACTGTAAAAATGCCTAACACAAATAGGTTGAGAAACGAAGCAATCCGAGCGACGTTCAGATAATTCAGATCCTGAGGCAAAGCCATGAGCTACTCTATCAAAACACTCGTCTCGAGGTCTCCTTTAAAGTATGAGTTTAAAATGTTTAAAGATCATTGTCCTTTAGGAATTATCGTCCCATCGACTTATTGACGACGCGAGGGCACTAGGTTCGTAAACAATAATTATCCCATCGACTTGTTGACGACGCGAGGGCACTATTGTCCCATCGACTTATTGGCAATGCGAGGGCACTACGTTTGTAAGCAATAACTGTCCCATCGACTTATTGGCAACGCGAGGGCACTATTTTCCAATCACTTTAATTATGGTTTGGTTATCGTGTTTTTTAATTCCCATAAGTAATCCCCATTCCTCTAGTATAACCTCCTTTGATAAAAACTGTCCTCAGACTGAAGAAATGACACACACTTCAAATCAAAAACTGACGCCAACTTCAAATTATTGAACACCGCCACATTCACTCATCGTATTCAGTCACAGAGTTTGAGTCGAAGGATCTATCATTAACTTCACTCAAATCACTCATAACCTGATAGAAAGAAAATTAGGTTATAGGCTATAGAGGTTAGGCTGAAAGAGAGGCCAGAAATAAGGGTTGGATTCATCATCCGAAACCCCTACTTCCTCTTATATAACTGATTCGTCAAAAGTTGGAGTATGATTATTAGGCAAAATTCTGTGTAAATTATGTTAAGGTTTTTTTTTAAGGTGGAAGATAGTCTTCGTCCCTTGTCTACCTGCTTTTAGTTTCTTGGTTGGCTCAGATTTTGATTACCTCCCCGACTATTTTCGCGGAAATTACAAGCGGGTGTTCGCGAACTTGAAGGTGAATTATAGAGATGTTGATTTTGGTCTGAGCCGTCACGACCGTTACTATCCCGGTCACGCCACGAATTCTGTCTATCTGACTGACTTCTATCCAAATTGTCGATGTGACGTTTCAAAGCGAAACATTTTTGGGCATCATGACCTGTCTTTTTGCAAAAAATGCAAGTTCCAATAAAATTTCGATTTTGGTAATTCGAGTTCTCGCGGTTGGAAAAAGAAGGATTCTGCTGCGGCCAAGGAGTGGAAGGCTGTTTATTCTGAGAGGTTGAGGAAGGAGGAGAGGGTTTCTCCTCAGCGATCTGACGGATCCTCTGAGGTCCTTGATCTTCTCGATTTAGAGCCTCTATCTCTAAACCTCTGACAATTGCTTCTCGAAGAGTCGGGGGACCCGCCATCTTTAAGGCATGTTTTGTCATAGGGTCGGAGATGGCATTTAAGAATCGCGCACACGCGATTTTATCTCGACTGGAGCTTGAACAGTCCGGTAGGGCGCTGCGAGCCAGCCGCTCGAGGTCGTGACCAAGGGTAGCAAGATCTTCCCCCTTTCCCTGACGACGATTCTCAAACTGGGTAAAATACAACTTCGACAAGTGTTCCTCTCCAAAACGCAACCTCAAAGCGATACAAATTTTGTCATAGTCTCTCGCGTCTTCATCTGTAAGAGAACTGAGAGCGCTGAGGGCGGTTCCTCTCAGAGACGCGGTCAAAGTTGCCGCTTTCTCCGCTAAATTCCAGTTATTTATCTCCGCGATCATTTTAAACTGTCTCTCGTAAATTGCCCAAGGAGTTGACCCATCGTAAGTACTCGGCCGTACTGTTTGTGTACTCCTAGCGCGAGAATCTGAAGTGAAAGTCCCCGGGTTTTGACTGTCGAAGCTATTCCCTAGTGTGCCCGAATTTAATAACAGCTTCTGTAAGAACTGTATTTGACTTTGATCAGAACTCGCCTGATCCTTTTCGCGAGCGTTTTCATAGGAACACTCCGGATAAGAAGTTGGAATGTTTTGAAACTCATTATCATTCGTTTGTAAATTTTTCGCGGACAGCGCAGTAATGACCCTCTGACTCGCCTCCGTGACCAGTCTGTTCAAACTCTCGCGATTCAAAGTGATATTCTCACTCTGTGATTTTCCTTCTGAACTCTGTTGAACCTCAAAACGTCGGGAATCCTCAACTCCACTCCTGGCGCAAGATAAATGAGAATAGTCTCTCGGAATTGGCACGTTAAAATTCTGAGTCGTATCATTAACGCTCAGGAAACGAGAACTGGCTGCTGCTGGGTTCGACTGCTCAGGAACATGGTCAGGCTCCGCTCGTGCTTGGCTAACATTAGCAGAAAATATTCCTAAATCAAGTGTAACGGAGGTGCCTCCTCACTTCATAAACACTTTGTGCATGACTTAAAAGATATATCTTCGCATGTTAAATAACTGAAGAGAAATAACTGAATCTTCTGGTCGCTTCGACGACCAGCATTATTGTGAATATCAGTCCTGTTACAGACTTTAAAGAGTTAACACGTACATATTTCCGCTCATAAATAAATCCTCTTTTTCCTGAAATATTTATTCTCACGCTTCGTCTTAATCATTTTGAGGGAATCCTTTATTATTCTGAAGCACGGTCCCATCCGGAGTTTCATTGGTGTCAGAAGTGGGATCTTCTCAATCCGATTTTGACGATTTGTGAGTTTGGAGTATTGAAGTACTAAGAGTGGAGTTGTGAGAGCAGAGAGAGTATAAGCATAAAAAGGAAATACACAAACACAAATAAACGCCAATAACATGATTCACGGGGACAATTCCGAGTGTTCTGCACCGCCACCACAGAAGCAGCGACGTGTGACTAGAAGCATTCGAGGATTGCCGTCCCTCCTGTCGGAGATCGACGATTTGGCTGCTCGGGGACCGACTACATCCCGGCAACCCGATGCCGCCACTCAGGACTTCCTGAACCAGCAAAGGTGTAATCAACTTCAGGGCGAAATAGATAAAGTCCGAGAGGAACATTTGGTTATACAGGTACAAGACGAAGAAGAACGGCGCCTTGACCTGGAGATTCGGCGTCTCGAACTTGCGCGAATCCGCGAAGAGCGTCGTCGGGCCCTCGAAGATCAGCGAGCCGAGCTCGAGCGCGATCTGGACTTGCAGCGGCAGCGTCTGGACGGAGAGAGAGAGGAGCGTCTTCGCGCTCAGGAGGAGTTCCGTGTCCAACAGGACGAGATTCGCCTACGGCTCGAACGCATCGAGAACCGCGAGATCCAGGCCCCAGAACAACAACCCCGACCAGTCCAGATGAGTTCTTCCGCTCCGTTGGATTTAAGCCGGAGGAGTCAGGTACTCGCAGGAGTACCAAGGTCAGACCCCCAAATACTAATTGGACCCGGTGCAAGTGGAGCGGTGCTACCGGCATCGCTCACACCGGTGCGGCAGAGCGATGAACGTAGTGGTAATACACTACGGAACGATTCTGCCGCGAGGCTTAGAAATCTGAGGTGTGTCGACGAACAGCCGAGATTTGAGTTTCCGGGATCGACACACATTCATGATGATAGTGTTGTTCGGGATTTTACTTGTGCCGTACCCCTCAGTCTTTCTGAGAATACCCCATGCGCCAGGGGTGGTTGCGAGCGTTTGGCGCGTAATTTCAGAGAAAAGGATTTGTTTTCGGGTGCTCCTCGAAACCTTGACCGCGAAGCGCAGGAACGGAATATCACCCTGGACCGGGCGAGTCTCTCTAAACTCATTGCTGAAGCGAGCAAACAGGTTATAACGGCATTAAATCCAAAAGACATCCCCGAACAAAACGTAGAATCTTTGAGCTCACCGATTCTGCATCGGACTTTGCCGGTGGAACCGCTTCGGCCGACTGAGTCGGCGACTTCCGATCGGGACCAGATAAGTTTCCTTCAGAAACTTATATTGAATTCAAATCTGCTTGGGGGCTCTTCGGAGTCTCGCGTGAGGAGCTCGCAGACAGTCCGACCGAGCTCCTATGACGGATCGTCACCTTGGGCGATCTACGAGCGACAATTCGAGATGATCGCGGAAATGAACAATTGGACCTCTTCCGAAAAGGCGGTAACCTTGTCCGCGTCGCTTCGGGGAAATGCCTTAAGCGTCCTTAGTTCATTAACTGACATTGATGCCCGCGATTACAATAAGATTTGCACCGCTTTGAGACTCAAATTCGGAGAGGAGCACCTGGAAAAGCTGTATTATACTCAGTTCGAGAACAGGCGCCAAGCGAAGGGAGAGAGTTTGACTACGTTGGGTCACGATTTGGAGCGTTTAGCTCGTAGTGCTCTGCCTGATTGCCCCACGGCAGTCAGAGATAAAATAACTTGCGGGAAGTTCATCCACGCACTTTCAGATTCAGTATTAAAACATGCTATCCGAATGGCCGGACCCTCGACCCTTCGTGAAGCTATTGTGAAAGGCCTTGAAATTGAGGCCCTGAATCAGGAGGATTTAGGGTCTCAACGGATCCGCCAAGTGACTGAGGAAAAAGTCAGCACTGCGCGGTCACCTCCGGACGAACCTCCGACCACTCCTCGGCAGCAGTCGTCGCACTCTGACTCGCGGACGGAGCAGTCCCGACAACCCGCGAGATTTGTTAAGACTTGTATGTTCTGCGGGAAGAGGGGGCACGACGTTCAGTTTTGTTTTTCCCTTAAAAAGCTCATAGAGGAGCGCGAGAGGGGGCGTTGTCAATCGAACTCTTGGCGCGGTCGGGAGAACGCGGGTCAGGATGGATCAAATCAAAATCAACCTTGGCAGGGTCAGCGTCGCGAGCCTTGGCAAGAACAACGTCGCGGGCCCCAGCCTTCGGCTAGCGACCAATTGAACACTCAAAATCAATCAAAAAACTAAGTTCGAGTAGTTTTACAGGGCAAAAGCTATCTCAATTCTCACCTCTTTCTCGCCCTATCCCCACACAGTTCGTCGTACGTAGTCTACGACAATCAGGGCTTTACGCCAACGGATCAGTCAACGAGGTCAAATGTCTTTGGGTTATAGACACAGGAGCTGAAGTGACCGTGGTTCGATCCGATTTGTTGAGCTCGATTTCAAGACCCTTTTCTCATGTCTCAACCTTACGGACGGCTACGGGAGAGTCGACTCCCGTGTGAGGCAGGGTGGTGGTTCAGATAGACGTAGAAGGTTGTATTCGATCTTCTCATGAAGTTTTCGTGGCGGATATCGAGGATGATGGGATTCTGGGGATAGATTTTCTGTCAAAACACAAATGTTTAATTTCAACCGTGGAAAATACTCTTTGTTCTGAAGGGAAAGAAATTTCTTTACAAACCACGCGGTTTTCACTTCCTTTGCATCACGGATCGGGTTTTTCTTCGACTGTCAGAGGTCTTGGACGAGATAGTCAATTAGAATCCCAGACTCCTTTACCTACAATGTCACAACCAATTAACGTCTTCGACGAGATAGTTCCTGTTCCTTGTGATTCACCAGATATAATCGAAGTGGTCGAGATTCCCGACTCAGCTGTCCCTGAGTATCTGCGGAAACTATTGGTAGATTCTTCTGTAGAATTAGACACCCGGCATCAAAAAGGTTTGATCTCCTTGTTGAACGAGTTCCGGAATGCTTTTGCGAAAGACTCTAAGGATATCGGTCGGTGCACCTTGGTTAAGCATAAAATCAATGTAGGAAATTCACAACCTATTAAACAGGGAGCTCGAAGGTTACCCCTGAATGGTAGACAAGAAGTTGAGAAAATGGTCACAGATATGCGAGGTAGTGACGTCATTGAACCTTCTTCAGGACCTTGGGCCTCACCGATTGTTTTGGTCAATAAAAAGGATGGGACTAAGAGGTTTTGCATCGACTATAGACAACTGAATGATATAACAAAAAAAGATTCATACCCTTTACCTAGGATTGACGAGACTTTGGATCTCTTAGCCGGAGCCTCTTGGTTCTCAACCATAGACTTGCAGAGCGGCTACTGGCAGGTTGAAATGGACCCTGAAGACAAGGAAAAGACCGCTTTTGTAACGGGGTTAGGTGGCCTCTGGCAATTCAAAGTCATGCCTTTTGGATTAAGTAATGCTCCAGCCACGTTTGAGCGCGTTATGGAGACGACCTTACAAGGTCTAGTAGGGAAAATATGCCTCGTATATCTGGACGACATTATAGTTTTTGGGAAGACCTTCGAGGAAGAGATTCAGAATTTGAAGAAAGTTTTTGAGAGATTATTAGCCGTGAATTTGAAAATGAGTCCGAAAAAGTGCCATCTTTTTCGAAAGGAGGTTAAGTTCCTAGGACACGTAGTTTCTTCCAAAGGGATTCAGACCGATCCTGATAAAATTAAAGCGATTCGAGACTGGCCTCAATTGGCATCTAAACTTGATGTACAAAGTTTTGTGGGGCTTTGTACTTATTACAGACGGTTCGTTAAGGGATTTGCGACCATCGCTAGACCCTTACATCATCTCACCGGAGAAAAAGTGAAGTTCGAGTGGACTCCTGATTGTGAGGATGCTTTTCGAGAACTGAAGGTTCGGCTCACCACGCCACCTATTCTAGCTTTTCCTCTTCCTGGAATTCCTTTTATTTTAGACACCGATGCTTCCTTAAGCGGCATCGGAGGCGTATTGTCTCAGGTTCAGGAGGGTTTAGAACGAGCAGTCGCATTTTACAGTAGAGTTCTGAGTAAACCAGAGAGAAATTACTGCGTTACTCGTAGAGAATTGTTAGCCATTGTGAAAACAATAACTCACTTCCATCATTATTTGTACGGGAGGAGGTTTTTGATTCGCACGGACCATGCTTCGTTACGATGGTTACTTTCCTTCAAAAATCCTGAGGGTCAAGTGGCCCGTTGGCTCGAGAGGTTAGGCATGTATGATTTTGAGATTCAGCATCGCCCGGGGAAACTTCATGGGAACGCTGATGCACTTTCGCGCAGACCCTGTGGGGAAGCGAGAGACTGTAAACAGTGTGCGAGGTTAGAAAGACAGTGTGATTCTTCTCCAGTTATTAGGATCGTAAACTTCCAGTCAGACTTGAATGAGTGGAAAATCGCTCAGGCTCGGGATCGAGTTTTACAACAAGTTAAGAGTTGGAAAGTTGCTGAGATTCGGCCTGAGTGGCAAGATGTTTCACCAGGGGATCAAAGTTTGAAAGTTTATTGGGCTCAATGGGAATCTCTGTTTTTAAGAGATGATGTGCTTTACCGGAAATGGGAATCCCCAGATCTTAAAGAAATTAGATGGCAGTTGTTAGTGCCCAAAAGTAGAATAACTAAGATTCTGGCCGAATACCACGATTCTCCTGCTGGCGGACACTTCGCTTCGAACAAAACTCTTGGAAGGATTAGGGAGAGATTTTTCTGGGCTCGCTGCCGCTCCGATGTAGAAGATTGGTGTAAGACTTGTGACGTCTGTAACGCCAAGAAGGGTCCCCGTGGTCGTGGAACCAGTCACATGCAGATTTATAACACCGGAACGCCTTTTGATAGAGTAGCTATGGATATTCTTGGTCCCCTTCCGGTAACAAGAACTAAAAATCGCTATGCGTTAGTCATCTCTGACTATTTTACTAAGTGGCCGGAAGTAATTGCCTTACCGAATCAGGAGGCCGAGACCATAGCTCGTGCCTTTGTAAAAGAATTTGTGTGCCGCTACGGGGTACCTTTGGAGTTACATACGGATCAGGGGACGAATTTCGAATCCATTTTACTGGCAGAAACTCTTCGCGTCCTGGGGTCCGGCAAGACCCGGACCACAGCTTTGCACCCCCAGTCGGACGGAATGGTCGAACGATTAAATAGGACGATATTGAGATATTTATCTGCTTTTGTGGATAAAAACCAAAGAGATTGGGACGAATGGACTCCGTTGTTCCTTTTGTCGTACCGCTCAGCGATTCACGAGACCACAGGGCTTTCTCCTGCCACCATGTTGATGGGGTGGAATCTCAGACTTCCTTCTGATTTAGAAAAAGGAGTCCCTCCGTCTCATACAGGTTCTCCGGTTGACTTCGTTGTCTCTTTGAGAGAAAAACTAGATGAAATCCACGATTTCGCTAGGAATAAGATTGAGGTTAATTCCAACAGGTTGAAGGCTAGGTATGATCTTAGAGCAAGAAATCTGAAATTCGAGGCTGGGGATAAGGTTTGGCTTTTTCAGCCTCGTCGAGAAAAGGGCAAGTGCCCTAAGCTTCAGAGTAACTGGGAGGGTCCTTACGTCATCTTGACTCGCATCAACGATGTGATTTATAGGATCCGTCGCCACGACATGACCTCAACTAGAAAGAGGGTAACCTCCAAACTCAAGCCTAAGGTTGTTCACTTAGATCGTCTGGCTCCATACGATGAACGAGGTTCGCCGAGTGATTCCGAAAGAGGTCTGAAACAATTAGAAATTCGTAGGATCTTAGAAGACCGATCCATTCCAGTTTGTTCTCCGACAACGGTACAAAGATCGAGTGAGGCTTGCAGTTTTGTCCCTTCTTCTTCTTGGTCACCGGAGTTGCCCTTGGGATCTCATCGACGGAATTCAGAACCTTTCACTATTATCGTAGAAGGAAATATAGGTTGCGGGAAAACCACATTTACCAAAAGATTTCTTCAAGATGAAAATATCCTCACTTTGTTAGAGCCTTTAAATGAATACAGGGATGTAGGCGGTGTGAATTTGTTAGAAAAGATGTACGCTGACCCTGTCAAGTATGCGTATCAATTTCAGCATCATGTTCTGATGACGATGAGGGACAGACACCTACAGCGGACAACTCTGCCAATAAAAATGATGGAGAGGTCGATTTATAGTGGAAATTGTTTCGTCGAAGCTCGGAAGAGGTTAGGTGGTTTTGAAGACGTCGAGTCCCACTTATTAACTAAAAATTGTAAGATCTTTACCGACAGCTCCCCTGATTTTGATGTTGATTTGATCGTTTATCTGAAATTGTCCCCCGAAGTATCGTTCGCTCGCATTAGGTCACGGGCGCGAGAAGAGGAAGCGGGTATCACTTTGGAATATTTGTCAGCTCTACATGACGTCCACGAAGATTGGTTGATTAAACAGACTTATTCTTCCGTTCCGGCTCCTGTGTTGATTCTAGATGCAGAGGCTTCGGCAGAAAGTGTTTACGGAGGTTTTAGCGAGGTTATGCGCGGTTAGCTGTCAGCTAGGGTTATGTCGCTCTCACTTCTTCTTCTTCTTTTTCCTTTACTGGCTTCGTCCGTATGTGGCTTAAGCCACGGCAAGTGCCAAGTGTCGCTCTCACTCTGAAGTGAGTTGTGAGCGATGTTCAACTCTCACGTCGGAAGAGATCGACTCTTCCCTTCGGTGTCTCTCGGGTTTTGGTGGTTTTATCTTTAAAGTAGTCGACTATTTGAATGAAAGCGCGTCAATCGTTTGAAGCGTAGATCAATGAAAACTTCTATGTCTTTGGTTTGAAATTTGATTATGTTTTTTTGAGGTATATCAACGATTATTCTTCCTCTATCTTTTGCTATTCTTCGATTCCTCTTCTCCCTCTGCCCCCGTCCAGTCCAGTCTGAAATCGTTCCCACGCCTCTGCGGCATGTACGTATTTGGCGTGTGTACATCCACGGTCCCATCCGGAGTTTCAACGTCGGCGAGAACTCGAAGTTCGACGGCTTGAGTCCGAAAACGAACGAGAGGAACGCCAACAAAATCTTGAGATCCAGAAACTCCGCATCGAACGGGAACGAGAGGAACGGAAACGTGACCTCGAACTTCAACGTATCGAGCTGGAGCGGGAGAAGGACGAGCGACAACTTGATGTCGAGCTTCGTCGTCTTGAACTCGAAAGGGAACGCGAGGAACGGAAGCGTATGATTCAGCGAGTTCAGTCCGACCTGCAGCAGCAGCAGGAGGACTTGCGTCAAGAGGTACGGCGTCAGCACGAGGAAATGCGGCTTCGGATCGAGCGGGTGGAGAGCTGTGGGACACGAGTTCCGGAGGAGACCTCCGCTCCGGTTCCGTCTAGCGGAGCCGCCTGTCCGATGCTGCTTTCCCAAAGACGAGTATCTAGCGGAATAATAAGGTCAGACCTCGAACTATTAAATAGCTCCAGTACGAGCGGAGCGATTCTTTTGGCATCACTCCCGCCGACACACCAAAGCAATGTCCGTAGTGGAAAAACACTACGGAACGATCAAGGTGAAAGTGCGAGGAATCTGATGTGTAGCGACGAACCCCTGCGACTTGAGATTCCAGGATCGCTACACACCCAAAGTGAAAATGTAGCGGCTGATCATGCGACGGTGACCCTGCAAGCACGAGAGGAAGTTCCGTCCAACGCACCTCGCACAGAAAATATTCCTAAATCAAGATTTCGGCTGATCTCTGTGCGAGGTGCGTTTGACGGAACTTCCTCTCGTGCTTGCAGGGTCACCGTCGCATGATCAGCCGCTACATTTTCACTTTGGGTGTGTAGCGATCCTGGAATCTCAAGTCGCAGGGGTTCGTCGCTACACATCAGATTCCTCGCACTTTCACCTTGATCGTTCCGTAGTGTTTTTCCACTACGGACATTGCTTTGGTGTGTCGGCGGGAGTGATGCCAAAAGAATCGCTCCGCTCGTACTGGAGCTATTTAATAGTTCGAGGTCTGACCTTATTATTCCGCTAGATACTCGTCTTTGGGAAAGCAGCATCGGACAGGCGGCTCCGCTAGACGGAACCGGAGCGGAGGTCTCCTCCGGAACTCGTGTCCCACAGCTCTCCACCCGCTCGATCCGAAGCCGCATTTCCTCGTGCTGACGCCGTACCTCTTGACGCAAGTCCTCCTGCTGCTGCTGCAGGTCGGACTGAACTCGCTGAATCATACGCTTCCGTTCCTCGCGTTCCCTTTCGAGTTCAAGACGACGAAGCTCGACATCAAGTTGTCGCTCGTCCTTCTCCCGCTCCAGCTCGATACGTTGAAGTTCGAGGTCACGTTTCCGTTCCTCTCGTTCCCGTTCGATGCGGAGTTTCTGGATCTCAAGATTTTGTTGGCGTTCCTCTCGTTCGTTTTCGGACTCAAGCCGTCGAACTTCGAGTTCTCGCCGACGTTCTTCTCTCTCTTGTTCTTGGGAAAGTAGCCGTTCTTCCCGTATTCTAATGACTTCGGAATTAACCTGGTTGTTGATTTGCCGTTGTACCAGCTGTTGATGTTGTTGGACCAACTGCTGAACCGGGGAGATCAGAGGAACTTCCCCTTCAACAGGCGTCGCCAAAATCGGAAGTAAAGCGGGAGCTGAGGAGGTTGCAGGCCCTGGGGTTGCTGCAGGTTCTCCTCTGGTTTCTCCCGTACTCGTCGACGCTCCACGAGCGTTCTTGGCACGTCTCTGCTTGCGAGGCGGCTGAACGACCATTTCTTCATTTTCTTCATCTGAGGTATTCGTTCCTCGTCGTGTAATCACCATTATTTCTTTGCGCTTTTTCTTTCTCGTTGAACACTTCCTTACACACAAATTCGCTAATATCGGATTGAGAAGATCCCACTTCTGACACCAATGTAGCTGCGGATGAAACCGAGCTACGATTAATTAAAAGGGTTCTCTCAAAATGATATCAACGAAGCGTTTTTCAAGAGATCAATATTCACAAGGAAGTATTTATTCAGAAAGACGTGTTATCTCAATCAAGTCTGAGACTGGACTGTTTTACAATAATGCTGGTCGTCGAAGCGACCAGAAGATTCAGCTATTTCTTCTTCAGATATTAAACATGAGAAGATATTCGTCAAAAGCTACACATCTAGTGTATAAGAAGTGAGGGGTTTCTTCGTATACAATACGTACGCAGGTATAAGAGTAGGGGAAGCTATAAAAATGGAACGAAGGGGAAATCTCTTATAACGCGGACTCTTATACCGAGAACCCACTGTATACTAGGCGAAGTTTGTGATTTTCATAACAAGAGAATGGTTGTGGCGAATTTTTTTTTTCTTTTTTCTAATAAATGCTCCTCACACTGGAAAAAAAGTTTGCTGTTTCCAGCGGAATGAAGTTTCGCCGAGAACGATCAGCTACTGTAGCGACACGTTTGGCACTGACAGGAAACTTTCGGTCAGCATAGAGAACTATCCTTGGTTTAGCTGTGACACGTTTGTTTCTCGCTGAGGGAGCGATACACTCTGCCGAGAGCGCGATGAACGGCTACCGCAGCTATATTTCTCGCTGTATGCACGATACTTACTCTCGCGGCAGACACAGAATAGGGTTAGGTTGCCGTAGCTGGGAAGTGGCGCTGCTATCCGCGCGAACCACGTGACAGCTAAGGCAACCAGAATTCTTGCTGTCGGAGATAGAATTTTTTTTCAGTGCAGATATAGACCTACATCGTATTCAAAAATTCTAAAAATAAAAAAATATTGAGTCAAATCGTGTGCAATAATAGCTGGAACACTCCATATATTATTACAAAAACTCTAGGAATAAAAAAAAACCAAAGCATTTCTCAAACAAATTTGACGTCAGAACCGAATTGAAGATCGAATTGAAAATACCCAATTGAAAATTTTCGCGAATAACGTTGAATCCATCAGCATGATCGTTCTTCGGAAAACTTTTAGATAAAAAAAAAAAGTAAGAACGACATACATGACTATGTCCATTGAAATTTTGGGAAAACTAGTTATATACACCATACGTTTTCAGTCAGAAGTGTCTCCAGCATTACCACTAACCGTGCTCGGATTGCTTTCTATCGTCGTGGCTGTACAGGCTCTGTTTCTGCCCGAGACTTTGGGTCAAGACTTACCTCAGACGCTACAAGAAGGTAACGACTTTGGGAGAGAACAAAGCTTCTGGTGGGTGCCCTGCTTATCCAGGTATGAAAATATGGGAGATCGTGAAAACGATTATGAAGTTTAAAAAATGACGTTCGGAAGTGAGTTTCTGTATCAATTTCAGTACTCCTTTATATTTTTGTCTGTGTGGTAGAATGGTACACGGCAATAATGGTCGACCGAAATTTGACACACAGCGCAAGCACACTGAAAGATGACGCACGGAATATCTGCTCACCAATCTAAATGGCACACGCCAACTAGGGCACGAGAAATGGGATATGCATAACTCAAATACCAATTTCAGAAATGTTCTCGACGTGTGATATACGGACAATGGTGGGAAGCGACACACGACATTTCGGCACACGAGATACAGTAGAACCTCCGAATAGGGCCGCTCGAAAGCGGTTAGGAGAGTACGATTCTTGGAGCTGATTTTCCACGACCAACAGCTCGCGAGCACGACTCTACTGGGCCGTGGGCAGACCTCTGAATCGGGCCCCCCGTGTCTGTGTTGTGTTTGAGGTCTCGATAGCGGCCCTGTTCAGAGGTAAGTGTCCAAGCACTCGTGAACAGAAATGTAGTAGAGAAAGTGTTCGGATGAAGATTAGGAGAAGTGGCCCTATTCGGAGGTTTCACTGCAGGCCGGTTCCATCTGAAATCGTCCAGCAAGGTGGGGACGAAAAATTCAAACGATTCAGATAAATTTCATGCCATTCTTCAACTAATTTAAACAGACCCTGTCCTTTTATTTTGGCTTAAAAAGAATTTGTCCCTCCTTATAACGGCTATCGTTATGTTTTGATGAAAACCCACTCTTAAAAAATCTCGAAAATTTCGTTTTCTGAACAAAGGGGCGTAACTTTTCACCCAATGAATGGATTGTACGCGTCTATTGCTCAAAATGTGTATATTTTTTGTCTTCTTTCAGGCTGAAAGTTGAGCACAACCAATTGAAAACTGAACAAGTTATTCAAGATAAAGTAAAATGATGCAATAAAATTCAACCACGATTTTCGGCGACTTCATATTTTCTCATTTGGTCGCTGATTTTTTTTCGAATAGCTCCCAAAAAGCACCAACTTTTCACGTGAGTTACGTTAGCGACCAAACTCGTTGAAAGGAGTGAAGATTTTTTAAATATCACGAGTTTCCATTATTTCCGGGCAGCTTAACGTTGTTTACTAGAAATTATTTTCTGCCTGTCGCTTGATTTTTGTTGATGTCAAGCATATGGATACAAGGAAATACATGGGTATAGACTATATGGAGTATTAAATATTCAATCAAATATGAAACTATATACCATGAACGTACCGTACACAAACATTAAGAGTTTAGAAATATATTTCTGTTGAAAACACCACATACATGAACGATCAACAATACATTTAGATAATTTTCTCAAATTCACATTCATTCCTCGTGTATTAGATAAATTTGATAAATGGATTGTAATAATTTTATACATTCAAAATTAACATTATTTGTAGAATGGCGGATACATAGAATAATCATAATTGATCAATTAAATTTGTTTAATGTGAACGACATAATTCATTAATTCGACTTATCTAATAAAGAATAGAAAGAAATAACAATTTATTCAAGTGTTGAATGTAATAAATCGTAAAAATAATTTTTCGCAGTTTCATTTGATATTGAATTTAATAAATTCAATATACGACAATTTGAGAAAATTAGCTAAATGGATCGTTGATCGTTGATGTATGGGATGTTTTCAATAGAAGTATGTCTCAACTCTTGGTTGTGAACGAATATTTCATACTCTCTATACACAGTCCATACCCATGTATTTCCACGTATACATATGCTTGACATCAAGAAACAACGTATAAGCGATACAGAGTAAATTGATGTCCAAAGTATACATTCGCCAAATATTTTAAATACCACTGACAACCGAGCGAGCTAAGCGAGTGAGGAATAAGGCCCCCGACTAAGTGAGCGAGCGAATGAGCACAATGCCGTCTCGTTTTTCTAGTAAACAACGTAAGCTACCCGAAAATAATCAAAGTTCGTGATGTTTGAAAAATCCCTTTCAACGAGCTTGGTCGCTAACAAAACTTGTACATGAAAAGTTAGTGCTTTCTGAGGACTATTCGAGAGAAGATCAGTGATCAAATAAAACGATCCGGTTTGGGCTGACCATGAGCCAACCTTTGAACTTCCCGTGAACTTTTTAGTGTTTTTCCTAGCAATTCGCATTCGCCATTTTGAATTCCGCTAATCTGACCTTAGATTCGTGATCAGCGATGCGAAAAATCACATGGTACCGAATTTTATTCAAATCCGTTCATTCGTGCTCAAGATCTCGTACGGAAATAGTATATTGTGCATCAAGTGCGGGAAGTTGGCGATTCCGGACGAGTGTGAGGTATGCCGGACGAGCCGAAGACGAGTGTCGGCATTCACACGAGTTGGGAATCGCCAACCCGCACGAGATCCACATCCTGTTTTTTGTATGAAACCTGATATGGAAAGTCTGACTTCGCGGACTGTGGAGAATGTGCGAGATAGCTGATCCTCTTACCGACCGAGGACAGTGCCGGAAAGGGAATTAGCCATTTCGCGCACCCTCTACAGTGCGCGGAGTCGAACTTCCCATGCAGGTGTCACGAAAAAGATGTGGTCACATATATACATACACACTCCGGGATGTCAAACTCAAAATAGTCGAAGGTGATTCTTTGAACCTCGAAACGTGGAGATTCAGTGAAAACTCAACTTTTGGTTTTCGGGGTGATTACAATAACTTCTTTTTTCCTCTGAAAACCGAGAAATGAGAAAATAAAAATATGAAGTTGCCTAAAATCGCGGTGGGATTTCTTCGCATCATTCTACTTCATGTCGAATAACTTTGGTAGATTTTAATCGATTGTCCTCAACTTCGAACTATCTGAAAGAAGTAAAAAATATGCACATTTCGAGCAAATGACAATTACAATCCGTTCATTGATTAAAAAGTTATGGTCCTTTGTTCAAAAATAGTATATTGTGTATCCATGAAGGACGTCCATGCTTATATGGGGGTCTATGATTGTGACCATCGGACTTTTCCGGAGGGGAGGGGTTCGAAGATTGTGACTAACTGTGACTTGGGAGGGAGGGGTAAAAAATTTGCAAAAAACGCGGATGTCCTTTATGGATGCCCCCCAAGGGGGACCATAAGTCGATTTGACGCGAGTGCGAAGGCGAGGGCGGCCGTCGTACGAGTCAAACTCGCCTTCCGCCTCGGTACACACGATACTTTTTGTCCGATCCCCTTCAAACCACGCCTTTTCATACATTTCACCCTCTCGGAGCGAGCCGCAATCATTTTGTTCGCCCGCTCGCGAAGTGCGCATTTGCAACCGTTGCTGGGCTGGAAGGGGTCAGATTCCGCCCGCAGCGCATCAGCACGAAAAGACGCGTTTTGAAGGGGGGTGAGACAGAAACGAAACGAAATTTTCGAAATCCGTAAAAATGGGTTTTATTAAAAAAAAAAAAAATGAGAATAGCCGTAAGAGCACAATATTTTTTTAGGGCAAAATAAAAAATACGGGTCTCCATAAATTTTTTGCAGAATGGCATACATTTTTTCTGATTCTTTTGAATTTTTCGTCCCGACCTCGCTGAGCGATTTGAGATGGAACCGGTCTGTATAAGTTAACGGCACACCATAATAATTACGACGCACGGTACTAACTGCACCCGGTACGAATTTCGCGTGATACAAATGATAAAACCCAGCTCTGGTACGGTTACGTACGGTTTATAGCACCGAGTTGATTCAACTCTGTGTGTTAGAATTCTATGCAACATTTGCACCGGGTGTCAAAATGTCGTGTGTTGCACCCTCATAAATATTGTTGGGTGTAATACGCGAATTTGAAACGTACCTGCAGTATTATAAAAGCCATGTGGAGTATAGATAATATACGACTCTATACAACCAATGATACAAATACCGTGAGGTTTCCTCCATGCGGGCCAATAGGTGCGCCTGAAGCAGGCAACCGTATGTACGTACCATAAAAATCAACACGAAACAATGTCTCCTTTGGTTTTATACCGGTTTCTACCGGGTATTTATAATCCTATATTCATCACTTCATACGGTCGAAGAAATTCATGGAAATAGATATTTTCGGAAATGGTATAGCATTATTACCATGCGAGATATCGAAATTTCCGTGAATTTATGATATGGTAACCCTGCTAACACAGAACGTTAAAATCACGTTATTAAGACGTTTTAAAAAACACGTCTTTCCTGTGTGGTTGAAAACACATTTTAAAAACGTCTTTAAAACGTTATTGTGGCCGCACTTTTTTCCCAGAAAAGTTCACTAGAGCTGACAGAAACGTGGTAAGTACGTTTTTTACACGTCTTGATAACGTTATTCTAAAGTTTTTTGAACGTTAGAATAACGTTTAGGGAGACGAATTATAAACGTTGTATTAACGTGTAGTACAAGTTTCTATTCGAAAAAAAATCTCGGGACTGCCGGGCTCGGGATTTGAACTCACGTCTCCCGGGTGGCAGTCCGTGCGATCTGATCAGAAGAATGACTTTCCAAGGGTCTTTCTACGTTAGATATGTTGACATAAATAGCGCCGTTCTTTTCAGCGATCTGCTGGACTCGCGTGTACTGGTCCAAGGTTGTAGCAGAATCAGGTTATCGGACTCCATTTTGTGGGTTTAGGTGATTAAACCGTCCCCGTTAGTAATTTGTTGAATTCTTCTGACATGGGCAAAATTAACAGGTGGTGCAACGTTGCACAGAGCAACAACAAACAGAAAACGGATGAACATGATGTGCGATTTAAGATATATACGTTCTTCAGATTTATTATCGAGTACTGCATAAATTCACAACGGATCCCGCAGTATTTATTTCCGTGATAATAAAAAAAATTGATCATGCCACTTGCCTTTGCGTCAGCGTAGGTCAAATGAGCATGTGCATTCTCTGCGTGAGATTAAAATTACCGTCAGCATTACTCTGGAATTATGAGAATCTGTTCGTACCATTTGCGTATGCGTTTGTGTCAGCATTTGTTCAAGATGAACTTAAACCTTAGATCAAAGGTGGAATGAAAACTTATGTCTTAAGTGATATTTTCTCTAAGAATATTACATAAATTGTGTTTAAATGAGCAGATAACAACAATAAATAAATACAATCATTTTCAATGTCAATTTTATTAACCTTAAACACATACTTACGTATATAAAAGAAGTCAGTTGAATTCCGATTATTTACTGTGAGCGGTGAAGTTGCTAAAAGTTCACTAAACCCCATTATTAGACAAAGCACGAGCAGCATTACTACCATTATGGACAAAAAATTCAACATTATCTTCTTCTTTTGGGTTGATACACGAGAGTTAATATCACAGCGTGAACGTTCTTCGTAAATGAAACTTTCCAGTGGCATACTGATATTTTATATACGGAAGGTCAGATCATAACCCGGGAAAAAATGGTTTAGATCTAATTCGCATCTCCGGAGATCTAATTTAAATCTAAATAGATCTAAATAGATCTAAATTTTGGGAAATCGTAGATCTACCTAGATCTACCCAGATCTCCGAGGATTTTCGTAGATCTACGTAGCTTCCAATTGATCTACTGCCATGTTCGAATGCTCATGCTTGTTAGATCTATGTATATCCACCCAGATATCTTTAGGTCTACTTTAGATCTAGGTAGATCTACTTTAGATCTAGGTAGATCTACTTTCGATCTAGGTAGATCTGAGATGAGTAGATGGAATAATTGCAGCAAAACGTTGTTGCTCATTGAAGCCAAGTAGATCTACTCGGATCTGAGTAGTTCTGGTACCGTATTTGGAAATATTTCAAGTCTGTCTGGACTGATTGGACCATAAGTAGGGGAAACTAGGGAGGTTTGACCATACGGGAGGTTTCGTCATGTAAGATTACCATGCTATGACAGCCTAATAAATACTGTTATCTGATGTGAAGTATTCATTACGTCAAACAAGACGTAGCGCAAGTATTTAGCAACTGTTTAGAAAGCGCAGAAAAGTTTGAGAGGTGTATTACTGAAACGGCGAGAAACGATGTCATTTTCTCTGTTCTTCCCTAAGGATGTAGGCCAGTCCCATCAATCTTTTATCAGAATGTCTTACCACAGATTCATTCAGTGGACTATCCTCTCAAAGATGCCAGGAGTTATAAATTTATCATATTGCCAAATTATATATTTTTTCGTTGTCATTGTAAACAAATGCTGTTAGGGAGGTTTGACCCACGTTCGATCGGGAGGTTTGACCATATTCAATTAGGTGCTAATAGACATCGCTGTCTAAAATTTTATCAAAGAAAGTGCAAAGCACGCTAAAAAAAACCCGAAATCCGGAAAAATGAAAGAACAGAGTGCTGCGAAGTCAAGTTTGAGCCTAAGCAGTAAGCGCGGTGGTCGGTGGTACGGAGAAAAAAAATGACGGCCAATAAGGGACCGGCGAAATTTTATGTTTCCTCATGCCTGGATTATTTTCGGATAATGTGTTAAAAGCCCAGAGATCAAAATATATGCCACAATATCTCAAATATGTGACTGCTTTATCCACATGGTCAAACCTCCCATCGCCCTGGTCAAACCTCCCATACATGGGGAGGTTTGACCGCGATTACGCGCATCTACAGAACGGCAAATAACTTTGTTTTTAAGGCTCTGAAAATTATGAAATAATTCAAGTACATTCTGCACAGTATGCTCAAAGATGACATACTATTGTGCGTGCCGGTTATTCAAATATAGTGATAAACGAGACGAACTTACAGAAAAGTGGTCAAACCTCCCTAGTTTCCCCTATGCCAGAAACGCACGTACTTTCAGAAGGCGCCTTAGCTCATCTAGTACGGTACAGGTTTGGTAATCCGAAGTTCCAGCGTTCGATTCCGATTTGTTCGATTTTCACAATTTTTTATTTTTTTATTTTTTTTCCTTACTCGTATTCACGGTTTCTTATTTTATGACGATAGTGAGTATTTTTTCATTATAGTTATGCAATTAATCAATGTTTTTTCAATTCATTTCCGGAATTGACATTGACATAAAAATTAGATCTACGTAGATCTCTTGAGATCTCATAAGATCTACGTAGAACTCATTAGATCTATGCCAAAATTTAGATCTACGTAGATCTAAAGCATTTAGATCTACATAGATCTACCCGATTTTATCCTGGGAATGCAAATAAATAACACGTGTACTCGTAGTATGACGTGTCACACAGAAAGGAAACCTAGTGGAAAATGTGAATGCAGCAGATACTTACATTTACGAACAATGTTTACATAAAAAGTAGTCGCTGCCCTTGTAATATAATAGTATATTACGATACTAGTGCAAAAGGTCTGTTTTCGCACGAGTGGGAGGTTTGTCGCCCGAGCAAAGCGAGGGTGACAATCTCACGAGTGGAAAAACGACTTTTGCACATGTATCGAACCAAATTTTATATCACAAACGTGGGTGAAGTCCGATTATACGCACGCTCGCGTGCGTAAAGTCGCACTTCACGCACGGAGTGATATAAATGTATTTACGGTTACAGTAAAACAAGCAGGACTTGTGTTGTTTCACTGATTAAAAAATATTCGTCGAGTAATATAGATAATCCAGAACGCAACAAATTTATCGATAATAAATTCTTGCTTCGAGCGCTGATCCCACGATCACTGTACGGGAGTCAGAGTCCATCGATTTGACGACGGTGGGTAAAACCCCGACGATGGATAAAACCGAGCGCTATACATGTTTTAGAATATCTGTTTTAGAGCACCCACAGTATGTTTTAAAATATCTGTTTTAGAACACCCACAGTTAATACTCTGGGTATAGGAGGTGCAGACGTATTAAGGGAAAGGGGTGAGGTGAGGGAAACGGTGTCTGGGAAACGCAGAATGAGGCGGGCTCCCCGATAGCCCTGATTCTAAGATCCGGAAGCGACTCGGATACGCTTCCAGGCGATCTGTTCACAAGAGGTGGGCGGTTGAGGAAGGCGAGGTGGCGAAGATGGGAGTATTTAAGAGCATGCTGGACTCAGTCTTTTCCGTAGACCGTATTTAAAAAATAACGAAGCCTAATATGAACGGAACCGGGGGTGTTTAATGGGTTCCTTAGACGATTTGTATAATTGTATTAAATTGGTAGCTGCATGAACGTGTATCTCACGAAAATCTAGTAAAATAAGGCTTTTTTGTGTCGCGAAGCGTGGGACCGTCACTTGTTTTCACTCATATCACCGACTACGCATCACAAGGGTGGAAACGAATTGGTGAGCGACCTCATAATAGATATTTATGTGGCATGTGCAGAAAGTAACTGTTTATTCGGCAAGGTTATGTTTTTCGTACGAGCCGTTGGTTTTACCTGGCGAGCGGAAGGCGAGCCTTGTAAAGCAACGGCGAGTACTAAAAACATAACCTTGCTGAACAGTTACTTTCTGCGTGCGTCCCCCATACAATATTTCTTATGGAAAAGGCATTAATAGTCACTTTGACGCCAGTTGAGTTCCGCACAAATTGCGTATAGGAGCTGCTGTAAAAGGTAGTAGAGAGGGGGTAAACTGCGGTATATAGTATATTGTGCACCAAGGGAGCAACGGACGTTTTCGCTCCCGAGCGTGGGTTTGCCACCCGAGCCGAAGGCGAGGGGGGTATTCACGCTCGGGAGCGAAAACGTCCAATGCGACCGTGGTGCACACGATATTTTATTCCATACATGAACGGAAGCCGATTTCGCGGGCAGATCAGTGCTTACATTTTAGGTTATGTGACGTAACTACAATAAAGAATTTATCTCCCTAGGGAGATAAGATCTAGATAAATTCTTTAGATAAATTCTAGATAAATTCTTTATTCACGGTCTTTTGGTCGGTACGGCAGATCAAACTGGTAGATAAATTCTTTATTCACTGTCTTCACTCCCACAGCGGGAGTAGAAACTTCTCGGTCGGTAAAACCGCTCTTTGGCCCCCGAAAATAGATAGCGAAATCGGCCTTACCGGTCATGTATGGAATAAAAGACTTTATTCCGCAATTTTGACATGCGTACTTCGAACTGTGCATCAAAGTTGCGGAATAAAGACGTTATACCGCAACTTTGAAGTTAGCGGTATAGTGCTACTAGCCGGAACAAAAACAGGCGTCAAAAAGTGACTTTTTAAGGCCTGTGCCGTAAAAATATAATTCCACTCACATATATCGCAAAACTTGTTCATTTCACTCAACGATGAAGACGAAAAATTGTTTAAAAAAAAGACTGTAATTGTCAGTATGGAGCAGTGGCCGCGGCAATGTTGGATCGTTTCGCCAACCTTCGTCTCGCGGTCCTGCGTTTCACGAACCGACGTTCCTTGTTCAGCGCTATGAGAGCTGAGTGTGGATTCAAACGGAAATAATTCGGAATAATAATATAGTTATAACAATGCATTTTTATTATTATTATCATTAGAATTATAATAATAATTTCCGAAATAATAATAATGACAATTATTATTATGATAATAATTATTATTATCATTGCAAAAAATTTACTCGAAAGTGGTGAAACTTGTAAATTGAAATGAAAAAGTATGCGCCATTTTTTTTGTTTTTCTACTAAAACTCTAAAATCCTGTGAAACGCATAAAAAAGTCTGATTTCAGAGTTCTTTATGTGAAATTTTCAAAATTCGAAACAAAAAATTTGACAGAGCAACGGTATAAAGTCGCCATTCTGTTTCACAAATACTCTTGTCCATTATTATTATTATTATTATTATTACTTTATCTATGTATTTTTTTTTTTTATTCATTTCAACTTGCACTACCTTTCGGTGTTTACAAAATTCCTTAACCTATTTCCATTCATAATTTCAATATTTTATTTATTATTTAATTAACCTCACTTACATACTCTTACATCATCTCCATTTTATATTATCTCACTTCCATACTTTAACTTTACTCATTACTTTTCTAACCTAACCCTTATATTCTTTCTTTTTATTCTTTTAATAAACCAACTAAAACAAAACTAAACTCAAACCAATTATTCTCCTATCCAGCCAACAAAAACAAAACCAAACTTTACTTTATCAAAATAAACTCAAACTAAATATTCTCATTCCAATCAAACAAAACAAAAACATCCTTTCCTTCCTATCCCCCTCATTTCTCCCTACTTTTCTGTTTACAACCGTCTTCCGTCACAATATCGCTCCCCGCGTCCAACCGGCTCTTATCCGTCCTCCTGCTGACCGTCGCGTTCCCGCTTCTCTCCGCCCCCTCTCGCTTCCTCCTGCCCTTCCTCTCCTTCCCCCTCGTCTATCGTCTGCTCCTTCATCTCACTCTCCAGTCTCCTTAACTTTTCCTCCAGCTTTTTCTTCTCTCTCTCCACTTCTCTTTTTCTCCAGACCTTTTCGGGTACCCATCTCGCCTCCATCTCGTCCCAGATATCCCACACTCCCTCCACACAGATTTTATTATTATTTACTCTTATCCTTGCCGCTTTGTTTCTGATTCTATCCACATCTGCCATCCTGTCCATAATCTGCCTTACTTTCCTCTCTCTGTATGTCTTGTCGCTGCTCACCCTCATATTCCATTTCGTCCTTATCTCTCCGGTTTTTTCTTCTATAATCCTTTCCTTCTCTTCTTCGTTCTCCATCTCATAGAACCACCTCCTGTATCCGTCTCTCCCCTTCTTCTCCATCAGTTTCTCCTCTATATACCTCCTTTCCACATAAATACTCTTGTCCTGCGCAACGCTTAGAAAAATTGAGATTCCGATTTTCACAACATTTTAAAGATAAAAAAAAAAAAAAATTGCATGTACGACTCTATACCTCTGCCTTGTCTAATTTTTTTATGATGAAACTTGAAAATTTCTCGAAAGATCCGGAATTTTGATTATTCTGTCCCTATACTGAAAAACTTCATATGATAAAAGTGGTAAAAAAGTACATGATAAATCATATGATAAATCACAATGCGTTATGACCGAAATCACATTATAATTTATCACATGAATTATGTTATGTATTTTATTATGTGATTCTTTACATGGTCCGTAAATTTGTGTCAAAAACATACTTTATTTTGTAATTCATCATATGATTTTTCATATGATGATATTTCATGTTGGAAAAAGAAAATAAAAAAAAACCTGGCCTGTGATTCGGAAGCAGACACGCTACCGTCTGCGCTACGCCACTCGATACAATAATTGTGCAGTTTTAGACTCATGAATCTCAATTATTTCAAAGGAACTTGGAAATAACGTAATCATATCACAGCTTATGAACCAAAGACTGCGACTGCTTGACATCGAGCGGCGTAGCTCATACGGTAACGTGTCTGCTTCCGAATCCGACGGTGGTCGGTTCGATCCTAGTCCAGGTTTTTCTTTATTTTCTTTTTCCATCATGAAATATCATCATATGAAAAATCATATGATGAATTACAAAATAAAGTATATTCTTTACACAAATTTACGGAACCATGTAAAGAATCACATAATAAAATACATAATAATTCATGTGATAAATCATAAACGCATTGTGATTTATCATATGATTTATCATGTACTTTTTTACCACTTTTATCATATGAAGTTTTTCAGTAGGGGTGCGTTTCACAGGATTTCAGTGTTGGTAGAAAAAAGTGGCGCATACGTTTTCATTTTCATTCACAAATTTCACCACTTTCGAGTAAATTTTTTTCAATGAAAATAATAATCACTATCATAATAATAATTGTTATTATTATTATTTCGGAAATTATTATTATAATTCTAATGATAATAATAATAAAAATGCATTGTTATAACTATTATTATTCCGAATTATTTACGTTTGAATTCAGACTCAGCTGTCATTGCGCTGAACAAGGAACGTCGGTTCTTCTTCTTCTTTTTCCTGAATGGCTTCGTCCCCTTACGGCATAAGCCGGGGCAAGTGCCAACGTACGGAACGTCGGTTCGTGAAACGCAGGACCGCGAGACGAAGGTTGGTGAAACGATCCAACATGGCCGCGGCCACTGCTTCATACCGACAATTACAGTATTTTTTTGGAAACAATTTTTTGTCTTCATCGTTGAGTGAAATGAACAAGTTTTGCGATATATGTAAGTGGAATTATATTTATGAGGTCGCTCACCAATTCGTTTCGGTCCCACGCTTCGCGACACAAAAAAGCCTTATTTTACTCGATTTTGGTGAGATACACGCTCATGCAGCTACCAATTTAATACAAATCGTCTAAGGAACCCATTAAACAGCCCCCCGGCCCCGTTCATATTAGGCTTCATTATTTTTTAAATACGGAAAAGACTGAGTCCAGCATGCTCTTAAGACTGGCAGATTTTAAACGGTGAAGGCGGTATTTTAATGTGACAATGTTTTGAGCGAAGGTACAGAGTTAGGGAAAAGACGACTCCGCGACAAGAGTGCCAAAAAGGAGAGATTCGTACTAGAGAGAGAAAGATAGCGGTTAGTCTGACTCGCGACAAAGTCAAGTACTCCGACAATCTTACGTTTTTTCGGCTCTTCCGTTAGCAGAATTAAGGTAGACGCCGACTAGAGCACGTGACGCACTGCACAGCGCCTTTTACCACGTGAAATATACGTAGAATCGAATGGTGTAGAAAATAACCGTGTATAACTAATTTGTGTAGAGAAGAACCTCTCCCGGATCAAGCTAGGCGAGATTAGTGTATGACCAATCTAAGATGGCCGGAACCCCAAGAATTAATCGCAGGATAGCCTCGGTAACCTCAGCAACTGGGCACTGGAGATATATCTAGAGATCATCCGGGTAGAGCAAAGGCTCCGTACGCCGAAAAACCTGAGAAATTTCGTTGATAAAGGCGACAAAAAGCATCCACGAAGACCGCTCACCAGAGGAGCCAACTACAGCCTGTAAACGGCCCGACAGATAGCTCGAAATTCAAGCTAGAGCGTGCTGGGAGAAGCCGAGTGCAAGTAGTTCAGCCAGAAGAGTGGAAGACTGCATGGAACAAAGGCTTTGCTAAACTCAAACAGAACTACAGTAGTGACCAGACGGTGATCAATGGAATGGCAAACATGGTCAGCAAGCTTCAAACACTGGAACTTAAGGATTGATTGAAAAGCAGCAGCAAGTTATAACGTTAATCCTCACTGTAATCCAGGTCACTGTTACACCATGATTACTCCGATTAAACTGATATTACGCGATCATTTATAATATCACCAGATTTTGACAATCTGTGGATATTCTTTCAAGTTTTGTTTGTTAGTACTCGAATTTTCGAATTTTATCATCTTATTTTTGAGTATGAGACTCATCAGGGTTTCTAAAGGATATTAAATTGAAAGTAACCACCTATTCCGAGGAATTTTTTGCAATGCAATAATTTCTTATTGCGGAGGAAGGATTCTTCTACCTACGCTAAATCAAGAGGACTCAGAATCAACGTACTACTTTTGTTTAGTCCCTTTTACGAAGTCCAGGGGATTTCTATTAACAGCCGTTTATCTGAGGTATTACCAAATTTTGATGGGATAATTGTAGGAACGGAAGAATTGTTTATGGATGTAGAGTAGTGTGTGTGTGTGAAGGCGTTGAAATGATTAGTTCCAAACAGATTTAATATTGATAGTGAAGACTTTCCAATTAAATTGAACAGAAGTAGATAAATTGTAAATGATGTCATTAATAGACTTGAAATTTCTTTTTATTCTTTGAAAGTATTCAGATAGAGTACCGTACAGACAGTACAATAACAGTAATTAATTATTACAGTTTTATAGACCTTTATCAACTACAAATGGGATTTACCAATATATTTTATGTAACGCAAGCATGTCTTACGCGGTTTTTTATGCCTGTTTTTGGTACCCAAAGTCACCATTTCAGCCATAGCGGTGGTGAGTCGGTGGTGAGGGGTGACGGGCCGTACGTATTCGGGAACTTTTAAGTCGTAGGACGTAAAAGTACCCGAATACGTACGCCGCACTCAGCAGCAGTGGCACTAGCAGACGCGTCGTTGCCCGAACGCCGAGCCGAACGCGTAATCTGCGCATGCGCATTAGCTTCGTACCCGAGCGCACTAGACACGGACACATTTTCGTCTACTCAACGCTAGGGATGGGCGATGTTGAAAAAAAGATCGATTATTAAATAATCGATGTTTAAAAAGCATCGATGTTTAACATCGATATTTGAAAAAAGAATCGATACATCGATTATTTTTCTATGATTGATTTTTTTTTTTTTTTTGCTTTTTTGTGTTCGAAAACAATATCTCAAATGTTACTTCATTCAATCTTTATGATTATGAGAATATCGAAATCAGATTTTTTGAAAGTATAGTAGGTATAGTAATATAATATCACTGATATATATATATGAATCGAAAAATATGAATTACAGTCGATAAAGTAGAATTGAAAGTTCACATTAAAATTCAACTATCAAAATATTAATATCCACAGATAGATGAAAAGTGGTGATTTTGATATGTGTGGTGTATAAAGAGTGTTCAAAAGTGAAGTATTTTGGGGATTTTTTGTCATTTTTCTTCAACCGATGTTTTTCGCCGATGTTCGATAAAAAACATCGAACATCGATGAATCGGCCCGAAAAAACATCGACGCAAATAATCGATTATTTGAAAAAAAAATAATCGATTGTTTCGATTAATCGGCAAACATCGCCCATCGCTACTCAACGCTTCAACCTTGATAACTCAACTTCTCACTCAAACACAAAACCTCACTCCTTTATTTCAGAAAAATATCACCAGCCACAACCAACGCAATGCACCGACACTCCACACCAACCTAGGCTTCTAAAGGAACCCTCACCCAGAACAACGCAACAAAAAAAAACAAACACAACCTACAAAACAAACGTTATACGTGTATACGACCACATCCAAACTCACCTAAAACCAAACCAAGCGTACCAACTCCGGACAAATCAACCTGCATAAAACAAGTGAGTCGCCGACTACCAACCTAACGGAATTTCAAGATGGTAACTCCCCCTGGACAACGGGACAAAGGGATATAACCAAACGTCAACCACAAACCACGCAGCATCCCAAGGAAACCAACCCAATAATCCATGTCACTTACCCCGTGCTCAGGCACCCAGGGGATATAGCCAATAAGGAAAAATAAGAAGAAGAAGAAGAACGCTTCAACCTAACCTCATTTGAAAAACCGATAAACATATTCTTGTTACATAAAGTATATCGTGTGCAACAAGGAGGCAACGGTCTTTTCGCTTCGCGTACTTGCAATACTTGGCATGAGAAGACCGAGTTTGTCTGCTTGTTACACAATATACTATTCTATGTTCGAAAATTACTCTAAATTCCGTTTATGCGGTAAAGCTCCCCATAAACGTGGCAAAATGACCTGAGCGTACGTCTGACCGAAGTCGTGACCGAAGTGATTCTCCTTGTGCTTCGATTTACCATGTAACCTCGGTTTTCGCACTACTTTTCGGGTTGCGTAGTCACACCCTACTGAAAATCGTGAAGTGAGTTACGATGTGAGACTCCATATGTGAGCTCACATGAGATCTCATATGAGCTTACATGAGATCTCATATGAGCTCACATGAAATCTCATGTGAGCTCACATGAGATCCTGTCAACGAATTTGAACGTCGCTGCAATATGCGATCTGTTGTGAGATCTCATGTGCAATCTCGAGTGAGATCTCTTGACAGATCTCGGATGAAATATAATGTGAGATCTTTTATCGAATCTCATATCACGTCTAATGTCAGATCTCGTGATTTTGACAAAATTTTCGTTCAAATCTTTAAAAATCATAGGTATGTCAGATGTTAGGGAAATTTTCATGGGTCCAACACAAGAATATTGTAGGCTACTAGTTTTCGAATGTTATATTTTATTTATCACAATGTTGTTCTAAAATCTATGCTATTTCTAAAACATCAGATGTTTTCGCGCGAGGTGCTTAAATGGTTTACGGACGTCTTGAACAAAGCGTGTTAGTGTATTTTTTAAGTTTTGTTTGACGCGTAGCTGGGCTGTCTGGGAGAACCTGTGGTGATTCAGATAGTGCTCCAATAAGTCTGAAAATAACCACCAACAGTTATTGATTTAAATTGATCCACAAAGCGAGAAATGCTAGACAATGGCATCAAATAAATTGTATACCTCTTAAAAGCTGTAATTTGTCCGCCTCAAATAACTTTCTCGGCGATCGACCTTCGAATGATACTGAAACTTTGTCTAGCTGAAAACACCGGTTCAGAATACCCTCTTCTCCCCAAATGATGGTTGCCACATCTCGAATAAACGTATTCGGCTTTTGAGACATAGTATTCTCCCAGCACTCCTGTCCAACGAATACACTCAGGCCAAGGTATCTCTACAAATGGAGAAAGTAAATTTAATAATGTCCCATCGGGATATAGTTGGAAAGTGTACCGAATTGTATCTGACAATCAATTTTCTATCACTACTCACACTTAAAAAAAAAAAAAAAAATAGGTACCTTTCCATTTACTATATCAAATCGCTGTAGGTCATGGGACACGGTGTTTATCTTCTCTGGTGTGCCTGAAGATAGGTAATGAGTAGTAAATAAGATGTCATTTCAGTACACATGGTAGGATATAAAAATGTAGGGATACATTTCGATCTATTTTCAAGTATATATCGACCAAGCAAAAATATTCTTGAATCAAGGCTAAATGAAATCTTAAACCAAGAATGTTATTCTTGATTCAGGAATATTTTTGGCCTCATTTCGAGAATACTTTTCTTTCTGTGTTAATGCAAGCAAATAAAACATGTCAAAGATCGTATCATCGATATCACAATATGTTGGAATTTATCAGAAGCGATATGAATTGATTAGAATTATGTATTGTTAAAATGAACTTTACTGTGGTTCGCTTACAGATAGTATTTGTTGGCCTAAAATGTCTTTACCTTGGCGTTTCATCAGCCGTTTCGGAGTCGGTGTATTCGTCAAATGTACTGTAACATAGGCAAAGTGGTTACAATCATGATTAAAGATAACTGGAGGGTACAAAAATATGTACACGTATATCTACATATGTATTACATAGATGAACTGCACGTATGTTTCTTTCACTCGATTTCTCGCGTGATGTAGATGTTTCGTTGTGTCTCGCACTGTAGCGAGTACGTTTGGATTGATCAACTCTTTGCTGTATCGGCTGGTCATCAGCTGATTCTTCATATTCCCTGTTTGAATCATGTGCACTGACATACGGTTCCTCTTCTGCACCCTCGAGCAGAGCAATAGAACGCTTGTAACCTCGCGATTTACTTGCTTTGTCTTTCACGGTTCCTCGTTTTTCGGAATCTAGGCATTAAGAATGAGAGAACATAATGTTAATCAATAATACAAGTTAAGGGTATAATTGTAATATACAAATGACCACAGAGGAGTATAAGAACGCATTAAAACATTATTGTTAGTTATATTCGAGTCTCGTTCTCATGATAACTATGTAGTACCGCTACTCCACACATGATAATGCCACGATCTTCAACTAAAAACAAAAGAGACCCCCTACGCCGGCGTGCCCTGTTTCTTCATAACGTTTTTCGTGCGTGAAGAAGCCACATCTTCTTTTTCGTCAGAAAGTTTGGACGATTTTTTTCGTGTGAAAAGTGTTGGTTTTCATAGTTTTCCGATGGGGAAAAAATCAAAGCGTATTCGTCGTGATCAAATCGACGACTTATACAGAAAAATTAAGAAATTGAAACATCGTCGTCGCAGTTCTCCGAGCAGCTCTTCCAGTTTTTCCTCGGAGCGAAGCATGGCGGTTGTTGGTGATAGATTCCATCGTCGTTGCCATGACGACCAGGTTTATCATAGTGATTCTTCTGTGGCTGCGGGCGATTTTTTCTGTGAGTAAAATTGAATTTAATTTTTATTTGAGTTTGGGTGTTGCAAGCACAAAGTTTTATGGTGATAAGCTCACACGTGAGGTGAGATATATCACGCATGTTGATGGTGGGCCCTCACGAGAGGTGGGACATACCATGCAATTATTTGTGTTAATTCACAATTTCGGCGGTGGGCCCTCACGAGAGGTGGGACAGACCGTGCGATTTCGGCGGTGAGCCCTCACGAGAGGTGGGACAGACCGTGCGATGAGGCTGGTGGTAGTGTTCGGTGTCGTTGTAACACAGACGCACATTTCCTTGCATTTGTCACAGGATCAAACCATTCCTCACTTGTTTTGTCAGGTGACAATTCGGTAGGCCGTGAGGCCGATGACCCCGAGGCGCACGTCGAATCAGCTGATATCGAGGCGCCTGAAGTTGCTGTGCTTGACGAGGAGACGGCTGAACTTTTGGGGGAGAGTGCTGTACCTACAGAAGGCTCTATTGCGTTCCACCCCGAGCTTTCTTCCCGTGTTTCGCTTTGGATGCACGACGGATTGAAAAAAGAGGAAAAAATGCATTTATCCAGCACCTATCCGCGCAAAGGTAGTGTGCTTTTGGAAGCTCCTATCCTCAATCCGGAGGTAGAATCTACAGTCAGTGACGCTGTTAAAAAGCGAGATAAATTTTTCGCCGCTGACCAAAATCTAGTTGGTTCAGCTATTTCGGCTATCGGGGTAGGGCTTTCGTTGTTGCTGGTTAAAAAAGACCTGGTCAAAAACGATAGAGATTTGTTAATCAAATCCCAATTGGACGCGATGAAACTTTTGTCTGAGGCTCACCTACAGGCAACAAAGGCGCGTAGGGCGTATATATATCCAGGTTTGGATAAGAAAGCCAAAACGGTGCTTGAGCAAGCGAAGCCGGATGAATATTTGTTTGGAGCTGATCTGTCGGACAAATTACGAAATGCTAAGTCGATGGAGAAGACTAGTTTGGCATTAAAGCCTTTAGCTCCAGTCAAAAAGACTTTTGTGCGAGCCTCTTCAGCGGGAAACTGGCGAGGCCCGTCTGCCGGAAATTCAAATTATCCTCAGACGGGCAACAAATCAAGAAACAATTACCGGCCGCAATTCCAACCGAAGAACCAGGGCTTTCGCAATCAAAAAAATCAGGGTCAGTTTCGTGCTCGGGACAGTGCATCGAATCCACCCCAAAAACAGTAACGGTGAGCAAATTGGCAGGACGTTTAAGTTCTTTTCTGAGTGCTTGGTTCGATATTACTTCAGACAAATTTGTTTTGGACGTAATTAAGGGTTATAAATTAAAATTTATTACACCGCCCCACCAGTTGTTCGTTCCTCAGTCGGTCATGACTTCTGACAAGTCTATGGAGTCTGATTATGAGGAGGCTATTAATCGGTTGGTTAGGTTAGGCGCGATTTCTAGTTGCTTGCCGTGTTGTGATCAATTTATCTCCAGTTATTTTTTAGTCGCTAAACCCAACGGGTCAAAACGATTTGTTTTGAATTTGAAAAAGCTCAATGAGTTTTTGTTCGCTGAGCACTTCAAAATGGAAGACATTCGTACAGCAATTAATCTTTTGTCTCGGAATTCCTTTATGGCGAAGCTAGACCTCCAAGATGCATATTTTCTGATTTCTATACATCCGGATAGTAGAAAATATTTGAGGTTCCTTTGGAAGGGTCAGTTGTATGAGTTTGTTTGTCTTCCGTTTGGATTGCGTACGGCGCCGTTGATTTTTACCAAAATCATGAAGCCAGTGGCTCATTGTTTAAGAGAGGAAGGTAGGATTTTGGTCGTTTACCTAGACGATTGGTTGTGTTATGGTTCAGATTATGAATCCTGTAGTAAAAATATTTTACGAACGGTGGAACTCCTGGAATCTTTAGGATTTCTAATAAATCACGAAAAAAGTATTTTGGTGCCTAATAATCGCTGCGAGTTTTTGGGTTTTTTATTAGATTCAAAAACACTAACCTTGGAGCTCCCGAAGAGAAAACGGGAGAAAATGCTTGCTCTTATCAAAGAGTTTAAAGTTAAGAGTGTCTGCAAAATCAGAGAGTTTGCGCAATTTGTGGGCAACATAACCGCTTGTTGTCCAGCAGTGGAATATGGTCGGGTATATTCCAAAAATTTTGAGCGACAAAGATATTTAGCGTTACTTGAAAATCACGACAATTACGATGCAAAAATGTCTATCTCCAGAGATATTCAAGGCGATTTTCTATGGTGGGAGAGGAATATCAGTCAAACTAATATGTTGATCAAGTCTCTTATTTTCAAAAAAGAAATTTTTTCAGATGCGTCCACTTCAGGGTGGGGTGCATATTGTGATAATGAGCTCGCTCATGGGTTTTGGACAAACCCTGAACGTATCTTCCATATTAATTATTTAGAATTATTGGCAGCTTTTTTGGCATTGAAATGTTTTATCGGAAGATTGAGCAATTGCGAAGTTTTATTGAGGATAGACAACACAACTGCAATTTCGTATATCAACCGCATGGGCGGTGTTCAGTATCCAAAATTAAATCAAATTTCACGTCAAATTTGGCAGTGGTGCGAAGCGAGGCGTTTGTGGATCCATGCATCGTACATTCGTTCGAAAGAAAACACGGAAGCCGATAAAGGTTCTAGAGTCAAAAACATCGACACTGAGTGGGAACTTTCATCTGAAGCTTTCGATCAAATCGTTAGTTATTGGGGTAGTTTCCAAATTGATTTATTCGCATCACGAAATAACGCGAAGTGTTCAAAATTTTGTTCCTGGCATCGAGATCCAGAGGCTTGTGTGATTGATGCTTTTACTCTTGATTGGAAGGATTTGAATTTCTATGCCTTTCCGCCGTTTGCAATGATTTTACGAGTAATTAGAAAGATTATATCGGATCAAGCACAGGGTGTGGTGGTGGTACCAGACTGGCACACGCAGCCTTGGTACCCCCTATTTACTTCCCTCTTAGTGGAACCACCCATGGTTTTCAAACCATCTTCTCAATTACTTCTTTCACCTTGTAGACTGATTCGTCACCCTCTCGCCAACAAGTTGACATTAATTGTCGGCAAATTATCAGCGAAGGTTTTAAACGGAAAAACATTCCAGAAGAGTCCATAGATCTTTTGATGGCTTCTTTGTCTGTGGCAACTGTGAAGCAATATAGTAAACCAATCAAGGATTGGTTAGTTTATTGTTCGTCGGTTGGCTGTAATCCGTATGAAGCTGGTGAAAATAAGATTTTAATGTGGTTAACAAACATATTTCAATCTGGCGCGTCTTATGGGACGTTGAACACGTGTAGAGCAGCTATTTCGTTGTTATCTGCAGGTGATTGTATTTCAAAAAGCCCTTTAATATCAAGGTTTTTTAAAGGAGTATTCAGGTCCAGGCCGGTGAAGCCTAAGTACGACAAAACATGGGACATTCATCCAGTTTTAGATTCAATTTCTAAGCTTCACCCACTAGATTCGTTGAATTTAGTCGAATTGACAAATAAATTGGTCGTTTTGTTAGCTTTAGGCACGGCACACAGGGTGCAGACGCTGTCTTTGATGAAATTGAGCAACATTTCAAAAAATAATGGGAGTTATGAAATTCGAATTTCAGACCTAATTAAGACGTCTCGTCCGGGTGCGTTTCAGCCCCTTTTAGTGTTACCTCTGTTCAGAGATAAACCTAAATTATGTATTGCAAGTACCTTAGAGCGTTACTTGGTGATTACTGAACCACTCCGTAATAATATTGATAACTTGTTGATTACGACTCGGAAACCTTTTAGAGCCGCAAATCCTCAAACTATTAGTAGATGGATTCGGGCTTTTCTAGTGCGTTGTGGAGTGAGCAAAGATTTCACGGCTCATAGTACACGTCATGCGGCTACATCTGCGGCCCTAAAGAAAGGCATTGATATCAGTGTAATTAAGAGTATCGCTGGTTGGTCGAAAGATTCTCAGATCTTTGCTCAATTTTATAATCGACCTATTGTACCAGATAGAAGCGCTTTTGCGAGCGCGATCATTGATTAAGTTTCGAGTATGTTCATTGGAACATGCTGCTACCATTGTTATGGTAAAATTTATTGATAATAATAATATCAATAATAATATTGTATTCTGTGTTTAAATAATAAAGAAACCTTATACTTGAATATCAGAAAACAATAATTAGAGGTTCTCTAAACATCTACATAGTTATCATGAGAACGAGACTCGAATATAATTGAACGATCAAACGAACTTACCTGTTGTGAAGTTCGATCGTAATTATATGAAGAGTCTCGTTCGAATGATAAGGACCCACCCGAGATTATATAGATAAGACCCAATAATCTTATCCCGACCCTTGTTTTGGAATGACAGGCTATAAACGTTATGAAGAAACAGGGCACGCCGGCGTAGGGGGTCTCTTTTGTTTTTAGTTGAAGATCGTGGCATTATCATGTGTGGAGTAGCGGTACTACATAGTTATCATTCGAACGAGACTCTTCATATAATTACGATCGAACTTCACAACAGGTAAGTTCGTTTGATCGTTCAATTCTTTAGGCGATGTGCTAGTATGTTTTTTCATCGAATTGGAAAAAGATGCTATTTTATGAATATCCGCCAGAATGGATTTCCCTTCGGGATATCGACTTTGTCTGGATCAATGAAGAGCGATTGACTAAAAACTTGGAGAAAATACAAATTTTTAGAAACATTGTTTTGAAATTTTTAGTTATTCTTGAATTGTTGTATCAATCCCTCTTCATTCATCCAAAACAAAACGATTCTTCGATGGAAAATTCGTTCTGATGAATATTCTTTGCATGGCTTGATTTTTCAATTTGATGGAAAAGTACACGAGTATGGTGTCGCCTTAGTCAAACATGAAATCCAATTAATAAAACTTCTACCAACAGAATCCAAGTGTTGCAAGATTATACCAGGAGCCAATATACTGATACTGTATTATTTTTCAGAGTTAAACATACAACGATATAGCATGGCCAGTCGTCGTACTGTAGAAACCAACAGCCAAAATAAAATATTGACTGAAAGAATGAAAAAAAAATAAATTGAACTCAAGTGATCGGTCACGAGGAATCATAATTCGATTAAATATTCACTGTGACAAGAATAAAATGTGTAAAAAATTATTCGATTCCGAGTGTACATCCCAAAAAACCATTAATCACTCACTTAAACAACCAATTTTTAACACATCTCATTTTTGGCCCACTGAATATTCGATTCAATAATTATTTTTTGTAACCTACCAGTTGGATTCAATTTTTTTTTTTCATTATTTCAGTCCAAAAATGATATTGATACATCTATGGGTGGATAAAAGTCGTGGTTTTAGTGTATTCTTAACAAAAAAGAAATTTTTTATCTGGTCAAAAAAATAGAAGACAAATTTGGCCCACATTTTTGTGAGCGAGAGACTGTTCTACATTAGTAATACAATTTTTCCCAATTTTTTCAGATTTTTAAAATGGTCTTTTTTCGGTTGAAACAAAATCACAACTCAGAAAGGGTCAGAGAATTTCACGAAGCAAATTAAAAATGTTGTGATCTGAAAGCTAGGTGAATAGACGTGGACAGCCCCGTCAAATAAATATTCAAATATGTGAAAATTCAAATATGTGAATATATATATAATATATATATGGAAATATATATATATATATACTAGGGGGCTTCGCCCCCCTGCGCGCTTCGCGCGCCAACCCCCCGATTCGGGTTGTATTCAGTAATATTTTGTACATGGTGAAAAAAGTCAAAAAGAAGAAATTGAAAATTCTGTATGGAATGGAAAAGTGTGATCTCGGTTATAGTGGTTTCGCGCGAAAGGTTTCTGCACGGATTACTGGGAGATTGGGATCCCATGATTCATATACTAAGTGTGAGTGGTTTTTTACAGTTTTTAACAGTTTTCTGTATCATGACTTGACATGTCCTGACATGACCTGTTATGACCTGACATGACCCGACATGACCTGTTACGCCTGACATGAGGTTTCCGCACGGATTACTGAAAGATTGGGATCCCATGATTCATATACTAATTGTGAGTGGTTTTTTTACCGTTTTTAACAGTCCTGTCCTGACATGACTTGTTGTGACCTGACATGTCCTGTTATGACCTGACACGTCCTGACATGACCTGTCATGACCTGACACGTCATGACATGACCTGTCATGACCTGACACGTCATGACATGACCTGTCATGACGATTTCGGTTCGGTTCTTTCCGGAAGACTTCGGGTCTTTCCGGACGACTTCGGGTCTTTCCGGAAGACTTCGGGTCTTTCCGGAAGACCTCGGGTATTTCCGGAAGACTTCGGATCTTTCCGGAAGACTTCGGGTATTTCCGGAAGACTTCGGGTCTTTCCGGAAGACTTCGGGTGTTCGTGGGGGATTCTGGGTAATCTCTGGGGGTTAGGTTAGGTTAGGTTAGGTTAGGTCGTCGTCGACCTTCGAAATCTTGACACGGCGGCGGCGGCGGCGGCGGCGGCGGCGATATCTTTATATAATATAGAACGGATTCTGGGTAACCTACAGGGGTCCGCCTCGGTAGGGGGGTTAGGGGTAGGGGGTAGGGGGGGTAGGGGTGGGGGGTAGGGGGGTAGGGGTAGGGGGTGGGGGTAGGGGGGTAGGGGTTGGTAGGTGGGTAGGGGGTAGGGGGTGGGGGTAGGGGGTAGGGGGTAGGGGGGGTGGGGGGGGGGGTAGGGGTTGGTAGGGGGTGGGGGGGGGGATCTTCGAAATCTTGACACGGCGGTGGCGGCGGCGGCGGCGGTGGCGGCGGCGGCGGTGGCGGCGGCGGCGGCGATATCTTTATATAATATAGAGCGATATGTGTGTGTGTGTGTATATGTGTGTGTATATGTATTACCCAGTTGAACTGCAAGCATGTTTCTTTTATTTGGTTTCTCGTGTGACGTCGATGCCTCGTTTTGATTTATATTGTTGTGGGTACGTTTCCATGCATGAACTCTTTGCGGTATGGAATCATCCTCGGCTGCCTCTCCACATTCTCCGTTTGAATCGTGTACGCTGGCATTCGTTTCCTCTTGCACAGTTTTGGGAGGAGCAGCAGTACGTTTTTGTTTTCGTGATTCAATTGCTTCATATTCTCTGTTTGAATCGTGTACACTGGCATTCGTTTCCTCTTGCACAGTTTTGGGAGGAGCAGCAGTACGTTTTTGTTCTCGTGATTCGAACGCGTTGTCTTTCACGGTTTCTTGATTTTTGGAATCCAAGCATCAAGAATGAGAGAAAATCATTATTAGTCCAGTGAATCAATTAAATGAAAACGACAATAGTTGACTGGAGTTTTAAGAGTCAATGTATCATTGACCAAGGTTCAATTCTCAATTAATTTTGGATGTACGTCGAAAAGCAGTCCATTAATTTTACAAATATTCGATCAATAAGTTTGATACTACTTCTATCACATTTGGATTAACCTCACCAAATTCTGTATCATAATTTAATTTCGCGACAGTGAAGAAAATAAACGTGCTTGCAATAATTAGATAAACATATGGCTTCAGATATGCATAACAAAACTGAAGTTCATTATGAAAAATGTATATACTATTGTGTTGTTTTTTCCATGTCTCGTCTCTCAGTACGAAATGAATCGCCTACGATGGTAATATGGCAGAAATGTTATTCAAAACGTGTTACCTAGTTCTGTTCGTTCGGGTTCATCGTCATTGTCACTGTCGGATTCCACAACCTTCGATCGAAATTCTATTTGAATTCTGCCGGTATTAAATCTTCGTAATTCTTCGTCTGCTTTCTCTCCCTTGAGCTTAAGAGCACGTTGTTTCAGTACCTATAATGTGACTTATACTTGAGTCTCGTTTCCACGATGCTATGTAGTACCGCTACTCCATGCAAGATCTTTTCATGATAGAAAATCTTATTCGAGTCTTGTACCACGTGCATGCTGTTGCTTATGTAATTTATTGTAAAATTTTCTGGGATAAATAGTGATTAATGTAATACAAAATGCATATACCTTTTGATTCGCCTTGATATTTGATTCAGTCTTGCCTTCCATGTCTGTGGAACTTGACGTTTCACAATACTTTTTGTTTGGGAATCTAACACGTCGGGATGTTATTTTATTTTTGATGTCACTTTCTGATTCTGAAACATTTAAACACATATTAGATGCGAATCTCAGTACATCAATATACTCAGAGTTCCTACCAAATGCCTAATCCACCATGGGAAAACTATCACATGTAAGTGGAATAAATATTCACTTCACTAATAATCAACAATTCATAAAAATCATTCGTAAAACTACAATCTCAGGGACTCTACTTTGAGTGAGGTGCGTTCACCGCAATGAAAAGTTTCTATAAAATATAGAATTAAGAGCCACAGTGAGCCAGTGTGATGAACCGTGCACAGGTTTCGCAGCATGGGCTCAGTCTAAGCCAGGAGAGTTTCTCAATCAGAGAAAATTGATGAACAAGGCGTACTAAACTCACGAGCCCCTCTGAATTGCTTTGTGGCAAACACTCGGGATTTGTTCGGAACGTTTATCAGATTTCTGCCAAGGATTCATGGCACGCACACAAGCCTCTTCGAGGCTGATTATGCACCCTGATCTATACTGCGTCATTTAATTTTTTGTGTCCCAAAAGTTTTTACAACAAAGACAAACTACGTGTTAAGAAGTCTCGTGGTGAGTGGCTTAAAAAAAATTATCTTTTTCAAACTGGTAATTATTATTGAAGTAAATACTTGTTGTGTTAATTATACGATTAGATTTTTATAGTTGTTCTGTACACGCATGAACTTCCAACGTAAAAACTTACCGCCAAGGTACAATATATGCGCCTTATAGTATGATGATTCGTGCTCGTGGTCTTCAGCGCAGGAATCTGGGCACTGCCACAACACATAGTAAAATTTAGTTTTACTAAAGTCGTTTTCATGGTCTGGGTCGAAGTCCTTCAGATTTTTATCCGATTTTTCTTTCACATCGTCGATGTGCACTATGTCGTATTCTTCCGAATTCTGGTCTTTATATCGGATACACGCAAAGGTGATGTGTTCTCTATTTGCTAATTGTGTCCCTGCACTCATCTTGACGGTTATAATAATACGTGGACACTGATCGTGCGAATGATTTTTTTTATATAACCATAAAGTTAAAGGTTGAGCAACCTATGTACCAATGCGAATGATTTCTTCTTCTTCTTCTTTATATTAATCTTTATCCGAAATGGCGACTGAGTTCTTGAAAGTCGAGTTGAAAGTACAATTCGAACGCTATAGCGTGTTCGAACACGAAAACGTAAACAATAGAGTTGTCTACTGTCGAAGTGGCGCTGTGACGGCGGACGATCGCAGAGAGACCGCGGATTGGTTGATACTCTTCTGAGGGACGCATGTCATTCGTGGTTGTGAATATATAGTTTATGGCATACACTAGCACGCAGGGTGGAGACCCCGCTTCTCTCGCTGGTACGTTCACTCTTTCAAGCAGAGAAACGTAATAAACACTGTACGCTGTTGGTGATAAAATTCATTCGAGCTGATATTTCTTCATCAAGAAAATGAGTCGAAGGTATTCTTGCTATAAACAACATTTAGAATCTAAGAGTGATGAGGATCTGAGCCGTTACACTGTGCGGAAGAGAAAGAAGAAAAATCCGCAAGGCCCTCATAACCTAAAAATAACTGACCAAACACGTGTAAGTATATTACTGTATATATAGATATATATCTATTTTCAAAGTATGATGTGAAAATTCTTTCACATAGAAAGTTGATTTTAGTTAATCCTTCTATACCAAAAGTTTTAATTATGTCATAGAAGCGTCATTGAATTTCTTTTTTTTCTGTTGAGCCTGTGAAAAAATATTAGAGTCAAATACTATATAAAACAACATGTTTCAATCATACAAAGTTTCGCAATACCACAATGTCTATATTTCTATATAATTCTATGGCCTTTCCTGCCCGATTTGAAATGGATTCAGTCAATAATATCTTTGTTTTAATCGATTTCAGGAAACAAAAGAAAGTGGCCATCTGTATGAAGCTGAAGCCACATCCAGTGACGATACATCAGACGAAAGCTTATTACCCTCCAGTGTACTTTCAGCACACTCTGATGTTGAAGAAATTGACAAAGAATTTCTCACAATAACAAAGGTATGCACATTCTCCTTTTATTGTCTACTCACAGTTTTTAATTTTTACTTTTATCTGTTGTAAAGGATTATCTGTTGTAAAGGATTGTATCCTAAACGACCGATGATTTGAAATGCTCCAACTTGAACGATCATAATATCAAACATTGATAACCGAATCCTCACCAACCAAGTAGTTGCGTCACCTATTTTGCGTAACAGGAGCGAAAAAGAAGATGATAGCGAAATTCTGCATGAAATTCTGAACATTCCATAATATCTTTGTTTCACGCAACAATAGCGACAAAATTCTTATTCCTAACAAAAATGGTAATGTTTGGGACGACAGTTGACATCGGCAATTATCATTTTAGTTGGGAACAAGGATATTGTCATTATTGTTGCGTGAAACAGAGATTTTTTTCCGGCACAGGCATGAAAAAGTCATTTTTTGACGCCTGTTTTCGGTCCATACAGTGGCACTTTATACCGTGAGTAAACGAAAGGACCCACTCTGAAACCAACACAGGCGCAGCTTCAGCCGTCCGTGTGTCGGGTGTCGTCGACGTCAACTCAATTTGATTGTTTCATGATTTATTTCAGTCAACGAATTTTATGACATTTTATGGTTAGGTTATGAAGCATCGCGAATAAAATAATCAGGCCTGAATAAATCATCAACGGAGCGAGCCAACACTCGACGCAAGGTGCGAGGGCTGACGTTAAAGTCCTACGGAGATGAAAATTCTGTCTCCCATCTCGCCGGAGCGAGCCAAGACTCGACGCGAGGTGCAAGGGCTAACGTTGAAGTCCTACAGAGATGAATCTTCTCCCATCTGATCGGAGCGAGCCAACGTCCAAGTCCTGACGCAGATAAAATTCCTCTGTGTCCCATCTCATCGGAGCGAGCCAACGTCCAAGTCCTAACGCAGATGAAACTTCTCCGTCTCCCATCTCTTCGGAGCGAGCCAACGGAGATGGAACATCGCACCTTGCGTCGAGTCTTGGGTCGCTCCGACGAGATGGGAGACGGAGAAGTTTCATCTCCGTAGGACTTTAACGTCAGCCCTCGCACCTTGCATCGAGGCTTGGCTCGCTCCGTTGATTATTTATTCAGGCCTGATTATTTTATTCGCGATGCTTCAATGCCATAAAATTCGTTGACTGAAATAAATCATGAAACAACCAAATTGAGTTGACGTCCATTGTTTGGCAAATTACGATTCCCGCCTCCCCAACCAAACTCGCAAACGGACGTCCAGCGGAGCTTCCGCACGCTGTCTCTCTCACGTGGCCGAACGCACCCGACACACGGACGGCTGAAGCGTGCGCCTGTGTTGGTTGCAAAGTGGATCCTTTCATCGTTTACTCACGGTATGGCTAGCCATAAAAAAAATTTTTTCGAGTAGTTGTCATGCGCAGTTCCTGACTTTTGTTGCGCGGTACGAACTTGGCATCTCAGAGCTGTCACACAAAAGTATTAAACGGCAGTTGATGCGGAGGTCGTAGTTTGGATCTCAAGTGGTGTCAAAGCGACTTCATATCTTTGCCAGAAAAAATATTGTATGGGGCGCGCCCGTAAAGTAACTGTTTGGCGAGGTTGTGTTTTTAGTACTCTCCGTTGGCTTTACCTTAGGCTCGCCAGGTAAAACCAACGGCTCGTACGAAAAACATGACCTTGCCCGGAAACAGTTACTTTATACTATTTGGAATGTAGGTGTTCAGAATTTTATGCGGAATTTCGCTATCATCTTCTTTTTCGCTCCTGTGACGCGTAGGCTTTGATATCAGTGGAAATAAGTGACACAAGTAGGGTTGGTAAAGATTGACTATAGTATGCTCTTAAGGCTTCAGCTAACGAAGTTATTGGAATAAATCGGTAAAACAAAAATAAACGTCGAAACGAAGTGGATAATTTTAATAACGGTATTAAGCAATTCATTTGTTGAAAATGATATTTTCTGTTTCAAGGGTTCTACAGAATCACTGAATTTCATCAGTCCAGAAATTGCAGAAGAAGTTTTCGGCATTGAATACCCTGAAGAAGAATCGCAACAGAAAATCAACATGAGCTATACCAAGAACCCAGAAAATCTTCGCGAACTTATGGAGAAGCCAGGCTTTTTCGATATTGTGTCAACACCGCTCACTAAAAGCCCAGGCGAAATACTTTTAATGACCTTGAAGTTCAGTATATCGAATATGTTAACTCAAACCGCGGTTTCTAATCTGCTGAGATTGATCAACACTTTGTTCATCGAACCGATAATTCCGCAATCTCGATATTTCATCGATAAACTTTTCAATCCTCAGAGTAACATAGAGTTTCATGCAGTTTGTCCGACCTGCTCTGAATACATTGGAAAAGTTGAAGATGTCGATTCTGCTATTGAGTGCCAGGTTTGTCACAATAATGTAGATTTATCGAATCCATCTTGTCTTCACTTCTTCGTAATGATTGATCCATCTACTGCAATAGCAGAGCAATTGGAGGCATTTCAAGATTATTACGATTATGTCGTGCGGGAGAGACGCCATGAAAGAAGCCACCTAAAAGACATTTATGACGGTAAATGTTACCGCACATTCGTATCATCTTTGCCGGATGAAGTGAAACAGAAGTACGCTACCGTTACGTTTAACACAGATGGGATACCGGCGTTTGAATGCTCGCAAAATTCGATCTGGCCTATCCAGTTAATGATCAACGAGTTACCCGTTCAAGAAAGATTTCGAAACCTTATTACTTGTGGCCTGTGGTTCGGTAAAAATAAACCTAACATGGACATTTTTATGGAACCATTTCGCGATATGATGAATAAGATTTCCACTTCAGGAATCGAATGTAGAATTATGGAAGAAACTCGGGTTATTAAAGTTTACGCTGTAGCTTGTTGTACGGATGCAGTTGCTAGAGCTCCAATGCAAGGCATTAAGCAATTTAATGGTAGCTTCGGGTGTGGTTGGTGCCTTCATCCAGGAGTATATATGAGAGAAATGAAAAGTTTGAAATATCCTGTTCTCGATTATATTCCAGAAGCCAGAACCCTACAAAACACGGTAGCTTCCATGGAAGAATTCCAAACGAGAAAAAAACCAGTTCGTGGTGTCCAGAGTGTATCACCACTTCTCAACTTGATTTCCTTCAATATTATATTGGGTTTCATACCTGATTACATGCACTGTATTTTAATAGGGGTTGCTAAGCAAATAACGGAACTCATGTTAAATTTACTCTCGTCTGCAGATGTAGATTTTCTCAGTGCTCAGTTATTGCGCATCAAGGCTCCCAATCAGCTTGCTCGACTGACTAGAGGGTTAAGCGATAGAAAATTCTGGAAAGCTCGTGAATGGGAGAATTGGGTACTTTATTATAGTTTACCCATTCTTTCTATGAAATTGGACCAAAAATTCATAAAGCATTGGAGCTTGTTGGTCGAAAGTCTGTATATCCTGCTTCAAACGGACATCACATATGAACAATTAGAACGTTCCGATACTCTGTTGAATGAGTTTGTTGTACAAACGGAGCAGCTATACACGAAACAAGCCATGACCTTCAATATTCATCAACTTTTGCACATCGCAAAAAGTGTATATAATTGGGGTCCACTATGGGCTCATTCGACTTTCGCATTTGAAGCAGGAAACGCTCAAATATTGAACGCGATTAAATGTGCAAAAGGCGTGAATTTGCAGATCATGAGGTACATGAATCTTACCTTTAATATAGGTATACTTGAAAAAAACGTTTTTCCTAATACCTGTGAGATAGTAAAAGAATATTGTAGGCAAATTACTGCACCAAAGATGAAGAAATTTTATAAAGCTTCAGGCATCACCTACCTTGGCAAAGGTGAAAAAATTGTAGATGACTTACACGTATTTGCAGATAGAGATATATGCTTGAACAATACCTCACTGTACACAAGAATGGTTAAGGACGGTTGCTTATATTTATCGCATTTAAAAATTAATAAGCGCTCCAATAATTGTACTGCACAGTTGTTTGATGGTAGATTCATCAGGATTATTAAATTTGGCGTAGATAAAAAGAGAAATGAAAATTTTACAATGTGTAACGTTATTCAAACTGGTGGACACAATCTGAGTGACACTTATGGCACATTAAAAACAATCAGGTGTGTAGAAAATGAGATTTCCTTAGTCCCTACGACAGACATATACCGAATTTGTGTATATATCGAAGTTGGATGTGAACATTACGTGTGTCCGCTGCCGAATCTGTATTTTTATTAGAAGATTATATGATACCGCTGTAGAATGTTCGAAAATTCGATTTCCCATAACCTGCTGCAGCCAATTTAATTTGTATGACAATGTGCACATGAAAATTACGCATTCAATCTGTAAATAAAATTGTGAAAGGAACATGTAATTTTTTCTGTAAGGAGTTGTGAAAACTTTTTTTGGACGTTACATTAACATTTAACCTTATTAAATATAATTTAACAACTTAACATTTTGTAAGTTATTCTGGAAACGTTGATAATTCTAACAATATGGAAAATATTGTGAATAAGATTGCTTCATTTCTCGAAGAAATGTGATAAATAAAATATAACATTCGAAAACAAGTAGCCTACAATATTCTTGTGTTGGACCCATGAAAATTTCCCTAACATCTGACATACCTATGATTTTTAAAGATTTGAACGAAAATTTTGTCAAAATCACGAGATCTGACATTAGACGTGATATGAGATTCGATAAAAGATCTCACATTATATTTCATCCGAGATCTGTCAAGAGATCTCACTCGAGATTGCACATGAGATCTCACAACAGATCGCATATTGCAGCGACGTTCAAATTCGTTGACAGGATCTCATGTGAGCTCACATGAGATTTCATGTGAGCTCATATGAGATCTCATGTGAGCTCACATGAGATCTCATATGGAGTCTCACATCGTAACTCACTTCACGATTTTCAGTAGGGCATTTACTCGACATTTGGTGTGGGGACTGCCCACGAACACTCAAGTTTTTCTGTCGTTCGCGCAATAATACTATTTCCCGGGGAGAAATCGGTTACATCTACGTAGATCTAAATGCTTTATCTCTGCATGTAAATGCTTTTGATCTACGTAGATCTAAATTTTGGAATAGATCTAATGAGATCTACGTTGATCTGATTGTTACGTCCATGTCAATTCCGGAAATGAATTGCAAAAACATTGATTAATTATATAGCTAATGAAAAAATACTCCCTTATTATCATAGAATAAGAAACCGTGAATAAGAGTAAGAAAAAAAAACATTGATTAATTGTTTGTTTTGGTGACTCTATCGTTCGCACTTTTTATTTTTAATTTACTCGAAGAATTAAAATAAAATAAATATATAAAAGAAAAAACAAAAATTTGATTTTTCTATAGGTTTTTTTCGGTCCCACCAAGATTTGCACGCTCAAATAGAGGAAGAATCTCTCCTTGGTGGGTACCAATAATTAATTTAATTTGGTTCACCTCGTCCGATAAATTCAAATATGTGGATTGATTAATTGTATAGCTAATGAAATTTGCTTTGATTGAGCTTGATTGAGCAATAGTATAGCTAATGAAAAAATACTCACTTTTATCATAGAATATGAAATCGTGAATAAGAGTAACAAAAAAAAAAAAAAAAAAAAATTGAGTACATTAAAGAAATCGGAATTGAACACTCGAACTTCGGATTACCAAACTTGTCAAAATTTATAATATTTTAATTTAGAATTTATGTTTAATTGTTAAACGAAATTTAGAATGTAGTGTGCTGTTGTCAAAGCGACGTTAAAGTTAAGCTTGTTTTTTTCCTATATATTATATGTGTGTGAGTGTGTGTGTGGTTGATTCTAAGTTCTGTTTCACAATGGTGTCATGTGTCTTCCGTTGTTTGAATTTGAAATTGTCCCTATACTCTATCGCTATCGTCTGCTGTAATCTATACGTTATTTTGTGTTCTGGTGAATTGGTGGATACGTTACAAAGTACGGAAAGATGCCGGAAGAGCATCTTTAATACGAAGAGACAGGTGTTCACATCCTAGCTATTTCTCTCTGGACTCCCTACCACTATGGCAAGCGTTCCAGTATCATTATACTCCAGTGGCATCATCTTTCAGTGTGCCATTAACATGACTAGTGTGCGTCAGTAGTTCGTGTGCGGATAATACCATTTCCATAACTCATTCAGTCCTAACGTTATTGTCCCTCAGAGTCAGGTGTAAACGGATTACTCCACAGCAATAACAATAAGTAACTATAATGTAATGTCACTGATGTAATAAATAGTAAATGAATCGGTGTGAGGCCTATACGTGTAACTACTAACTAGACATCAGAGGCCCCAACAAGATTTTGCGCCAATGGTCCAACCTTCCGTCCAGTGGAAGTGCAGAATTATCAACACCAAAGTGATGAACTTTTCCCGATCAAATAGCGTTGGTAACGGCATGTGCAAACACGCGATCATATGATCAAGCCAGCTCCGTTATAGGGGGTCTGTTGAGTAACTTAGATTAGGCACGAGCAAAATCGGGAGGATTGCGTCACGTAATTTGTGGACGACCTCCCAACGCATTGCGTTCTGACCTGCAGTCAGCATAGTTCGAAATTTGTCGACAAAATGTTTCTACGTTCCTTCGTAACTATCAACTTCGGTTCCGAAGTGTTGAAAATTTGAAGGTTTTGCTGTATTCTAGAAGACATGAGACATACCCGAGGTATAAAAAATCTAACCGTTCATTTCGAGAAACCAATCACTTCTGGTAATGGCTCCGGCGCGCAGATAGGTATTTTGGAGCAGTAGTTAGATCCTGTGATTAGTATTGCGAGCGAATGCGATGGGATCCTGATTCGAATCCCAGTACAAACAATGTGAAGTTTCTCTAAACTGTTATGGTTACCTGTGTTGCGATTGCAGACCTTTCAATCATGTACACAGAATTTAATTTAATTTTTGTGCTAAGTGAAATTGCCTGCAATTGGTGCGTTAACACTGCTTGCTGATTCCCGCATTTGTTACTGGATAATCAATTGACATGTTTTTTGGTTTTGCAGCACTCCCGAAAAGAAGAAGGAATTCAGAAAGCCCTTTACACCAGGAAGTTTACAGCGGATCAACTCTGTTAGGTGATAACGTAATGACTTTGCGCATTATTCTGTTATTACATGGTGCCATTGTCGAGATATTTTGAACAAAGCCGTGCAATCAACAGGGAATAACTTTTTGTATCTAATCATAGGAGCCTGGTCTGTTAAAATTATTCTATGGCGTAAATCGTAAGCTAATGTATCAGCTCAAAAATTAGGCAAACTCATTTCTGCTCATATTTACCCGATGATTTATGTTGGGTAATGTAGCAACAGCCTTGGATATACATAATGGATATCGAGATCGGTTAGGATGAATAAACGTCAAACAACCATTTTTTCCGAAGAAACTGAGTTCACAACCCTGATGCAGGACCCCCCTCAGAGTAAATGTTGACTTACGTACTAGGCAATTCAACACGTTTATGCCCTCGAAAATGTTTACCGTGGAAACTTCCTTACTGTAGCACGGGCGTATAGGATCTCCGGAACTGACGTGTTGAAGAGTTTTGATATAGCTCAGTTGCGCGGGGGGGGGGGTACGCCTCAGCCTTCAGTAGCATTGCTGTGCATTATGATCGTAGGGATAATTGTGCGTACGCTTTGATTGTACCATGAGTGGAGATAGCATAACAGTTTGAGAGTGAAAAGTTTGGGATGGGCAGGAAGAGTAACAGTACCGGGTAGAAATTTCACACTCTGAAATTCGTATTCTCGAATGAGATTTCAACCTGTGACATTGAAATCTTCTTATGCAAACAAAGAATCGAAACCCAATAGGAATAATTACATGAGCAATATAATCATATGACAAATACACTTTTTTATATAATGATATGGGTCTTCTGATTATTGTGCAATACCCAAGCTATTCAGACCCGTATTCCCTTATTTACGCAGATTTTGAAACAGTCTGACAGAATTTTGGCGGAACATTGGTATAGCATACCCGGTTCAGCTGGTTGAAAGCCTCAATGCTGCTCGTGTTAAATGGAACATTTCGCGATATCCCGAAGGAATTTTCTTGAAATCCTGTGGTGATACAAACTTTCAATACGCGCAGATGAGTTTTTCACTCCAGAAAAACGAATTCTGGGGATTCCGATCTGTGCTGTATCGATCGTATTGAACAACAAAAGTTTAGTCTGATACGGCGCTTATTGAGGCGTGCCTGCTAGAACCCTGGTCAGGTTGCTAACAGGCATTCTTTATTACGCATTTTACGCCAAGTGTAACATTCATCCATAATATACACCCATTTGGTACGCTTTCAACCCGCTGGTACCACACATGATAATCATTTATATTATCATGTTAAACTCTCTAAATTTTTTGGAGTGAAAATCCACTCCAATGGAGTGAAATCTCACTCCAAGCGATACTGAAAACAGCGCCAATCCAAGTGGAGCGAATTTTCACTCTACATTAAGAGTGAATAATCGCTCTATCTCGAGGAGTGAAAATTTCACTCCATTCGAGTGAAAATTTCACTCTTTTCGAGTGAAAATTTCGCTCTATTCGAGTTGAAATTTCGCTGTATAGTAAGGTGATACTTCACTCGTTAAGAGTGAGAGTTTCGCTCTACGTAGAGTAGAATACTAGATCCAGATTGCAGTGAATTGTAATTCAAATCAATGGGCCCTGAAATTGTGGAACTTATCATTTTTTAAGTGAAGAATGCATTTTTTGTAGTAGTAAATTTAATGACTCATCAATATTAATGTTACTTATAATACAAAATATATATCTCGTATATTATACATATACATATCTTTTATATGTACGTATTATATTATATGCTGGGCTATGAACTATAATATATTGATAAAATATATATAAAAATGATGGAATTATATATTATAAATATAAAAGATTGAAAGAGGGTACTGTAACAATACTTTTGTATGTCAAATTTAATTATTTGAATTTACATTAGGGCTACTGAAGCAGGTGTCGAATCCATTACCTATTCGCTACTTAATTTATTAATTGTGATGTAAGGATGAGTAACCACCGGATTGGTGCTTAGACCCGTAGATAGTTACTCATTGGAATAGGTAAGGTTGGGATGAAGCAGGTAGAAGCAAACAAAGCAGTTTTAGGTTTAGTATAAAATTTGGAAGTGAAATGTTGTTTACTGTGATTTGAAATGTTTCTAAGTTCTGAATTTAATTTATTTCTTCATGTTTCGGATATTAGGTGTTTACCGGAACCTCTGAGAGGGTAGGTAATGCCTGCCTTCCTGTATATGATTATTAATGATTTGAAGTCTCGAGTTATTTAGTTAAACTCGTCTCTATTTGGAGGTTGGGTTTCACCGGTACCTCTGGGAGGGTTGGTGATGCCCGTCGTCCTGTTGGCTGACTAAGAGACCGTATGCTGTGCGTACGCCCTTTTATACGCTCGACGCGGACCATGGAGTGTCCGCGTCTCGTTGTTCTGTGACGTCAGACCGTGGTGTGTCCGCAGCGCCGCTGTGTCCACGCCACGGCGTTTCGCGGAACTTCTTCAATTCCAAATACTCGTTTATTTTATAAATTCTTCAACATTTTACACTTCATAACCGTTTCAATTATTTTTCATTATTACAATTATTATTATTCCATGGGTTACATTCATTTATTCAATTTCTAATATTTGTAATACCGTGAGTCTGACTAGTCCTTCGAAGGCCGGTCAGTGAATCTAAACCTTCTACGGTGTGCGCGTATCTTAACGCATACCACAGCTAAGTGTGTGTGTTGTTTTGATTCTAATTTCTCAGTATGCTATAGTATCCTGCTCCTACAGTATACCATCGATCTCTACTATAGTCTCTGCAGTGCATAGTCCTACAGTAAGATCTCTTTGATTTTATATTTATATGGATATTATAGGTTATTTAGAAAACATCTCATTTATAATGTATCTAGTGGTTATTAGAAAACGTCTCATTGCCCCCCTATTAATTCTAGAGCACTTGCCTCTTGAATTAATATCTGGAAAGGCGTTTAATCATTGACCTAAATTTTTTTTTTTTTTTTTTTTTAATTTTAATTATTTTTTTTTTTAAATTATAATTGTCAATCCGACATAAAGCTCTCCCAAGCAAATAAAACAACATACTTCTTAAACAAGATATATATAACTAATCATACAAAATATAATCTTACTCCTTGTTTTTTTTTTTAAACAAAACATAATTTTCAAAATCATTCTATCAATCTCAATATATAAAATATAATTCTTTCCTTTTAGTGTTCTTTTAATTCCGGACATTTAGTTTTTGAAACTTAACCCCAGTGGGTTTTCGTTCGCTATCATTTCGTGAGTGACGTCTATCTCGCCCTCATCTTCGCTGATCCAGCTTCCAAACAGCTCTTCCTCTCTCTCCTTCCTTCTCTTTCGCTGTTCCCTCTTCCTTTCATCCTTCCATCCACGGCTCCTCACAATCCTTGGCTCGTCCTTCCACTCGCTGATTCTCCCAAAGCTGTATATCCAGGCTTCTTTGGCTATTTTGTTATTTTTGATTTCGCTAAATCTTATCTCCCGTTCGCATGCTCGTGGCGTTATCGGTTTTTCTGTGTTGGTTTTTGTTTCTTTTATCACGTTGTTATTGATGTCTCGTGATCTTATTTTCGTGATGTCTAATTTCTTTTTTCCCGTCACTTTTTCTATTTTAGTTATGAACGGTCGCTTATATTTTTTTCGCATCTCTTCAACATTTTTCTCCTTTTCCTCCAGCTCTCTTATTTGATTATTCAACGTTTCAAGTTTGTGCTGTTTCATTGTAATTTCCTCCTCCAATTGTATTATCTTTTTTCGTCCTTCTCTTTTCTCTTCTTTCTCTTCGTGGTTCGTTATGTGTTCTACTATATCGTCTGGTGTTTGTACTTTTCTTGTATTTGTGTGTTTCCTTCTCCCTAGTACTTGTTGTGTCCACGTATGTTGTTTTACCATGATTCTGTCCCCCGTTTCCTCTTTGTCTTGTTCTTTGTCGTATTGTGTCTGTTTGTCTATTGGTCTTTTCAGTTTCCCTATCACGGCCACCTTCTTTTGCTTTCCCATGTTTCGTTCGTGTTTTTTTTTTTTTTTTTTTTTTTGTTAGTACGTTTCTGGTAGATAAAGCAAAGCAAGAGGAGATAAAGCATTAGCGTGCGGGGACATGCAGTAATTATTGGTGCTGGGATCATGGTTGGGGATTGGATTCGTAATATCTTTTCATTAATTTTGCATTGAACATCCCTCTTGGGTTTTGAGTTGATTCGTTCGTTACTATGAAAGTAGAAGGTCCGACTTGTTTTGTAATTATGTAGGGTCCTTCATACACGGACATGAATTTTGCTATTTTATTTTGTAATGGATTTGACACATTTAGTGCTTTTACGAGCACCCTATCGCCTTCTTTAAATTGTTCGCATTTGTGATTGCTGTTGAATTTTTCAGCGCGTTTCTTTCCTTTCCTAATGATCTTTTCGCGGGTTAATATTAATTGTTTTTCGTATGTCCTAGGATCGATTGTTTTATCCCTTACGTCTCCTAACCAGTATTCCCAATATCTTGTCGGTTTCTTTTTCAAGAATAGTTCGTATGGCGTCAGGTCAGTTGTTTCATGGGATACTTGATTTATGCAATCCTCGATAACTGGTATCCAGCGTACCCAACTACCGTGTTTGTCTCCCACGAATGTCCGAAAGAATCGTCCTAATTCTCTATTCACCCGTTCTACCATATTACTTTGTGGATGCCTAATGGCTGACAATACTATTTTTATATTTTCATCGTTCAACTTATTTATCCATTGATCGGATGTGAACTGTGTTCCATGATCAGTCTGTATGCTTTCAGGTTTTCCGTACTCGGGAATGTACCTCAGGAAAATTTTATCGATTGTCTGTTTAGCGTTTGCGTTTCGTAATGGATATAATTTAACAAATTTACTAAAAGCGTCTATCGTCACAATTATATGTTTAAACCCCCCTGGAGCTGTAGGTAGTGGTCCATAATAATCTATTGATAATAGATCTAGAGGTTTTTCTGGTGTGATATTCTGCATTTCTGCGTAAGCCGTGTAATTTGGCTTTTTATTGCGCTGACAAGTATCGCAGGTTTTTAATTCCTTAGCGGTGAGTTTGTGTAGATTAGGATAGTAAAACTGTTCCTGGATTATGAGAAATGTCTTTTTGACTCCAATATGACCGTATAGTTCGTGCGTTTCCCATATTAACTCGATTGCTAATTGCCTTGTCAGATAGATCAAGTTAATTTCCCCGCGAGCACGCTTCACTAATAGGTTATTTTCTAATTTAAATCTAGAATTTATCTCATCTATTTTGTTTTCGTGTTCCAAGTAAATTTTGCCTATTTCCGGGTCCTCCCGTTGGAGTTTTCCGTTGGAGTTTTCCGATTTTTTTTAACTTTCCCTCTAAGGTCTTATCGGGTTTTCGGGCTAACATAGTCGCGATTCGTATGATCCCCGGTTCGTTGTGTATTATTTCTTCATCTGGTGGTTCTTTACTGGTGTATCTGCTTAGCGCGTCTGCCGCTTGATTATTTTTACCCTTGATATACAGAATTTTAATGTCGTATTCCTGTATTAGTAATACCCAGCGGGTTAATCGAGAGTTCAAAAGGCGGCATGTTTTTAGAAAGGATAATGCCTTGTGATCGGTGATGGCTAATATTCGAGTCCCCAGAATGTATGTTCTAAATTTATGTAATGCCCAAACTATCGCTAATAATTCTTTTTCAGTCGTGAAATATCCGACTTCGGCTCCTTTAAGCTTTCGGCTGGCACACGCGATGATCGCTTGCCTATTTTCATCATCGTACTGAAATAATATCGCTCCTAATGCATAGTCGCTCGCGTCAGTTTGTACGTAAAACGGTTTCGTAAAATCTGGGTATGCCAATACTACCGATTCGCAAAACAGTCTTTTGGTCTCTTCAAAACACCGGTCTTCTTCTGCCCCCCATTTCCATTTCGTTCCTTTTTTGATTAATCTCAACAATCCGACAGTACAATGCGCATATTTGTCCGTGAATCTACTGTAGAAATTTACGTAGCCTAGAAAGGCTCTCAACGCTTTTGCGTTGATTGGTTTTGGATAATCTTTTATCGCTTTGATTTTATCATCTTGGGGTTTAATACCCTCCGTAGTTACTAGAAAACCTAGGAATTTAATCTCATTTTTACAAAACTTCGACTTTTCAAAATTAATTGTCATATTGTGATCTTCCAATTTCTGTAACAGTTCACTCAAGTGCTCTAAGTGATTGTCAAAGTCAGGGGATATACAGAGTAGATCGTCTACGAAAGTTAAGATGTTGTATGCTGTTTCCTTCAGCACCATGTCAAGTCCTCTGACCAATGCAGCAAGACTCGTTTTCAGTCCGAATGGTGTGACTAGAAACTCGTAGCAATTGTTTTTGTACATGAACGCGGTGTATTTCCGACTCTCCGGGTGTAATGGAATTTGCCAAAAGCTAGAAGTTAAGTCCAAGCTGGACATAATACCCACTCTTTGACATTTTTGAAATAACTGTTCGATCGCTTGTGCGCATTCGTAATCTGGTTCCATAATCGCATTTATTTGACGTGCGTCTAGGCAGATCCTAACAGTCTTGTTTTTCTTTGGAATGACCACCATCGGATTTATATAAGCGCTCGTTGATCGCTGAATTATACCAAATTTTAACATACTCTGTATCTCCTCGTCGACTTGTTCCTGGTACGCTACTGGGATCGGGTATGATCTCTGAATATACGGCTTATTGTCATTAATATTCAGCTTATGCTCATAAACGCTTATGCGTCCCGGCATTTTTCTAAACACTTTTCTGTGTTTCCACAACAATCCTATTAATTGCTGCTTCTCGCTTTCATTTAATTTATCGTTGTTATTTATTTTGTCTTTTATTTCTTCTAATCTTATTTGATACGATGGATCGTTGTCCGCAATTTTGATCGCTGCTATTTTATTTTCATTGTTTTCTTGGTTTTCAACGGTTTTCGTTGTGCCTATAAATTTTATTTCAGTCTCCGTTTCGTCGTCCCTCACAGTCAATGTTTTCTTGTCGAAATCTAATAGAGCTTTGAACCCGTTAAGTACATCTATACCTATTATGCACTCGTGTATCAGTTTCGGTACAACGAGCAGTACAACGTCCTTAACCTGATCCTCCACAAGTAGCTGCACGAATATTTGTTTCTTAATTCGTAGGGTCTTGCCCCCCGTAGCCACTTGCAGTGTTGTGTTGTTGACCGGTAGCATTTCCACCCGTCCCAACACATCAATATGGTCATTTAACCATTGTTCTCTGATACAGGAGACTTCGCTTCCTGAATCGAGTAGTGAGTTTATTTTTATTTTATTTATTTTGATTTCTATGAATGGGCACTTTGGCCTTGGGCGATTTTCTGACAAGTTTACATCCGACTGTTGTATTCGCTCAGAAATTTTTTCATCATCGCAAATTAAGAACTCCTTTGGATCTTTGAAAAGTGAATTTACATTTATTTGATCATGACTATTGATCGGGGTATGATCGTTTGTGTTTTGCAATTTCTTATTTTTATTTCTATTGATATTTCTGTTTTTATTTTTGATTTGATTTTTACTCTTTTTGTCATGATTCTCCTGCATACCCCGAACTAGTTTTCCTGTATCGTCAGGTTCATACTGTTCGTGGCCGCAGGGGTTTGACTTGGTTGAGCTGTGCTCGTGCTAGCTATTTCTATGTTGCTACTTGTAAAGGGTCTCGAATACCCGGGTTTTGTGTTAGTGTTATAAGGCCTATTGTCGGTCGGTTTGTGTGTCGCGTAGCTCGGTGCTCGGTTTTGCGATGTGTTGGTGTCCCGTCCTCCCGCTGTAGGGCTTGTGTTTTGTTTTTGTGGCTCTGTCTTAACGGATGTCGGACGCGACGCTTGGTTTGGCTTTCTTGTGTTATCGAATTTTTCTAATAAGTTTATTAATACCTCAAAGTCATCCACTCCGCGGGTTATTATCGCGTTGTGTATTGTCTCTTCGTAATGTCTTGATAGACTCTCAATTATTTCAGTTTCTGTCATTTTCGGTTTTAAATCTTTTGCTAAATTGTACTTTAGAATAGCATATTCTACCCTTGATAACGTTCCGTCCTGGTGGTACGCACCAAATTCTAAATTTCTTTTTATCTTCTTCTGGGTTTCGTCACTCCAGAATCTTTTTAGGAATTTATCTTTGAATGTTTCAAATGTTAGCAACGGGGTTTCTGTTATTTCCCACCACTCGCGTGCGATACCTGTCAGGCTTTGTGATACTAGCATTAATTTTTCGCTATCCATCATTGCGTGTGATTGGCAATAGTTTTCCAGTTGGCTCAAGTAGCTCATAGGTTTCTCTCTCGATTTACCTTCGAATGTCGGTATTTTGATATTTGACCCCCAAGTGTTGTGTGTCTGTATCGCTATTTGTCTGGTGACTGTCTCTTCGAGTTTCTGTATTCTGATGGCCTGTGCCCGCATGCGTTCCTTAGCTGTTCTTATCTCGTTCTCATGTGTTGTCAATACTTCGTCAATGCTAATGTCTTGTGCTCTGATTAATTCTTTTAGTTCTTCCCGCAATGCTTCTAGTTCTCTTTTATTTACTAGTTCCGTTTTTAAGTCTTTCTCTCTTTGCTCTTGTATTTTTTGTGATTCTATGATTTGTTTTTCTAGGCTAGCTTCTGATTTAGCTAATCTATCGTTAAGGAATTTATTCGCGATGTTGAGATCTGCTTTTGCTTGGTCTCGGCATTTATCGCAACGTTCTTGTAGTTTCTTTTCTATATTGTTTTCAATTTCTAACAACTTCACTCCCAATTCTTCGCGGATTTGCGTGATTATTGCTTGTTTTTCAGCTTCCATCGCGGCTATTTGCTGACGCGTTAGTGTCATCAATTAATTTTGATTATTTTCCCTGGAATCTACTCCCTACTTTATCGTGCCCCTCACGTTGGGCGCCAAATGTAACAATACTTTTGTATGTCAAATTTAATTATTTGAATTTACATTAGGGCTACTGAAGCAGGTGTCGAATCCATTACCTATTCGCTACTTAATTTATTAATTGTGATGTAAGGATGAGTAACCACCGGATTGGTGCTTAGACCCGTAGATAGTTACTCATTGGAATAGGTAAGGTTGGGATGAAGCAGGTAGAAGCAAACAAAGCAGTTTTAGGTTTAGTATAAAATTTGGAAGTGAAATGTTGTTTACTGTGATTTGAAATGTTTCTAAGTTCTGAATTTAATTTATTTCTTCATGTTTCGGATATTAGGTGTTTACCGGAACCTCTGAGAGGGTAGGTAATGCCTGCCTTCCTGTATATGATTATTAATGATTTGAAGTCTCGAGTTATTTAGTTAAACTCGTCTCTATTTGGAGGTTGGGTTTCACCGGTACCTCTGGGAGGGTTGGTGATGCCCGTCGTCCTGTTGGCTGACTAAGAGACCGTATGCTGTGCGTACGCCCTTTTATACGCTCGACGCGGACCATGGAGTGTCCGCGTCTCGTTGTTCTGTGACGTCAGACCGTGGTGTGTCCGCAGCGCCGCTGTGTCCACGCCACGGCGTTTCGCGGAACTTCTTCAATTCCAAATACTCGTTTATTTTATAAATTCTTCAACATTTTACACTTCATAACCGTTTCAATTATTTTTCATTATTACAATTATTATTATTCCATGGGTTACATTCATTTATTCAATTTCTAATATTTGTAATACCGTGAGTCTGACTAGTCCTTCGAAGGCCGGTCAGTGAATCTAAACCTTCTACGGTGTGCGCGTATCTTAACGCATACCACAGCTAAGTGTGTGTGTTGTTTTGATTCTAATTTCTCAGTATGCTATAGTATCCTGCTCCTACAGTATACCATCGATCTCTACTATAGTCTCTGCAGTGCATAGTCCTACAGTAAGATCTCTTTGATTTTATATTTATATGGATATTATAGGTTATTTAGAAAACATCTCATTTATAATGTATCTAGTGGTTATTAGAAAACGTCTCAGTACATGTGTCGGGAACTCTGTACTGTACTTCGTCCATGTTATTCGTCGTTGTCGTCGCTGTCACTAAAAGTTTTCGGTTTTGAAAATTAGATTAATATTATGTTTTTTTTTCAGTTTCACAAAAGCGAAGAATGCATACTTGTATAATATTAGTGACGTGTTGTCGTCTTTCTGGCGATCAAGTGCAACATTATTCAACGACGCACTAAGCGCAACACAGCATGATTTAGGGGTATTCAGTTTCATCACACACCCGGTGATAAAATCGTAAAAAGTTACTAAATCCGGAGCGAATTTTACGCCGAAGCAATAATGCAACTTGAGGAGGATATCAAAAGCTCGAGGGCCATTGGTGCCCACAGGAATCAATTGTCCATCGGCTTTGATGAAAAATTGTCCTTTTCTCTCTTGCCCAATCATGCTACAAACAAGGGATGGCTGCACATGCTTAGATTTTTTGTTGCCCAGTGCTGTTTCGGATGCTTCGTTGTTTGTTAGCAAATCTTCGGATGACTGGAAAAAAAAAGAAACATGGAATATGGTAACAAGTTCATTCCCTACAGATTGGAGTAGGTGAATAGTATTCACAAATATTACATACATAATATACCATACACGATCCTAAGATTTGTGAAGTATTGTGGGTACAAAAGTATACATGGCTCCAGAATTAGATTAATCAATTTACTTACATGAATGTAATGAATCAAATTTCTGTTTGGAATGGTTTTGGGTGCAAAAGGATGTGACTCCGTCGCAGCCTTACCCTTCCCCGCAGCACGCTTTGATTTCCCTTTTACCTATAATAAATTGAAAATCTTTATTAGTTATAAACATTTTCATTTACTTCAGAGAGGGAAGGCTTGATTATCTAAAAACTGCAAACTTACGGTAGGCGTTTTTTTGCTGTAGTTTGGAGTTGGTAGCAGCTCCGGCAAAAGCATAAGTGCCTTCAAGTTGTCTGCAAAGTATAGGAACACGAATGAATACAAAAATGTTATACTTGATGTATTAATCACGAAGAAATATAATCAAATTTTAAGATGACTATTACCATCTTGGATGTCCTCAATTTGCAGTAATAAGTGCTGTTTTGATAGAGAGCAAAACTCCAAAATCCTTGGCACAAAAAAGGTAGGAAATTTTCCCAAAAATGTATCATTGTCTGGATACAGTGCTAGGAATTCTAGGTTTATCTGAAAAAAAAACGGATATACCAGTTGTAACCAATGGACCAGAAAGCCAATTTGGTCGACAATATATATGTATCTACCAATCATTTTAAATTACCAATTCGCCGTCGTAGTCTTTGAATCTGGGGTACGTTTTGAAAATGCTCGATAGTGTCGAATGTTTGGTGTTCTCACAGTCCTCTATGGCTTTTTGTCTATTAGGTCGAGTTTCATTAGTTAGCCTGATGATTTCTTGTTTGTTGGTCTCATTGGGCATTTTGAATACAAGCTCCGAAACCTGTCAAAGTATATATACATTCATTTTATTCATAAAAGGTACTATCTGACAAGGTCGAAGTTTGCCGTATATAAACGTATCATACTTTGGTTAAATTCTTTCTTTTTTTTAATTCCAGTCGACATTTACCTTGAATTCAAACGATTCGTTATCAAGTAGTTGTTCCCCAGTTTTTTTGCTCTTTTCTGTATTATTTTGATTCGATGGCGCAGCTCTTCTTTTTCTTGTAGGACTTAATTTTACTCGCATTGTCTTCAAACGGAATTCTATGAAACCAGCATTGCTTTTTCTTTCATAGAAGTGCTCCTAAATATTCAGGAAAACAATGGTTTTTCAAGTTCTAATTACTCAATGAATACTGTTACAGAAACCTGGTAGTACTCACGTATCCTCCTGCAGAATGCGATGAACGCAGTTTAGGAAAATCATCAATTATATCTTTTGCAAGTTGTGTTTTCAGGTCACTTGACGGATACCTTGAATAGATTATTGAGCACAATTATTATATAATTATATACGTCGATATGCCTGGTTGGTAAGAAGAATGTTAGAAAAATCGAAGATAATATAATATCTTACAAGTTGCCATTGAATTTTTCTAATCCTGCGCATGCTATTCTAACCAATTCTTGTCGGTGGTTGCTTTGGACGACGCCCGAATCCAGAATACTTACGAGGGAAGGTCTTCTAATTTGCTTCTCATCGTTTACTTCTACCCATTTTCTCACATTGAATTTAACCTGTTCAAAATTGAGCGACAGTCATCTATACGTATCATATCTTGTTCATATGAATGTTTAATCTCAAGTTTTTATTTACCTGTTTCGAACTTCTGCTGGAACACGTAGTTAGCAATACAGGCTTGGGTACTTCCAGCGAAAGAGGATCTGAAGATGTAGATGTACCATCGTCTTGTACATTATCAAGCTGGAGTAGTAATTCATTGGTTGCGGTAGCTTCAGATTCAGCCTCATTGTCCATTTCCGGCCCAGAAGCAATGACGATGCATTTCTAAAGATGCAAGCAATACTTCTCAGTACCTGTGACATGTCGGCGAATTGGAGTCACTACTTGAGCGAACACAATTTCTGAACATTACCACTTGATTTGCTGTTTGTATCAAACTCATGATTTTCTTTCTTGGGCCTGTTTTTATCTTGAGGTCCTTCAGATCAGTTTCCGTTATGGATGCAAATGCCTGTCCGTCCACGCCTTCATCTTTGTGGGAATAAATTAACGAGGACGACAATAGTGGATAGTTTAAACAAATAGATGTACCGGCAGCAGTAACAAAATATTAGATTTTTTTAAAAAGCGGATTGTCGAATGATACTTTACAGTGGGAATTATGAATTGTATATGAATTCATGCAAGACAGCATATGCAATGAGGATTTATTTGCTGAAAACTATGTATCGGAGACAAATGTAAGAGAAATTTGTTTTATAATCAAGCCACAACGATAACGGTTTGAGATGACACAGATCATCACTATCAACTAGTCTGTAATCGGAACCTTGCCCTACGCAGTAAGCATTCAATGATTCCTGTAGCCACAAGACGGACCACAGTTCACACCACAGGAAGACTTGTTTTCCATCCAAAATTAGTATTTCTTTAATGCGGCCAAATGTAATATCACCGTCAGCACTACCACTATCCACGACTACCAATAATTCTTCACGGTATTCGATACCATACACAACAACTCTATTAACTTTCAGAATATAATCATTATCCTTTAATCCAATTTCATTTAGTTCGATTCTACTAGAAGTATTCTTAACCTGCAAGTTCTCTCCGTTAGGATATTCTAGTCTATCTCTTGGCGATTCCCCAGTTCCCCATACAGCACATTGTGATATTTGGCTGATAGTGATCATTGTTTTAGGAAGATTTGTATAATTACAACAAATACTCTCATGTTTTTTAAATAAACCATGTTTGGATTCATATCGAAAACAGCTCAGCCAACGTAACGGACCTGATTTTTCGATACATTCACTATAATGACGCAAATGATGGTGTTTATTGATGGGGTTCACATCTGGAAATAATTTTCTGAACAGATTTTCATGGTCAATTATCAGTTCTGACAAGTAAGGTAGTACAGATCTTCGTAGCTTGGGCGCAAATACAATTTCTGTAATTCTATTCAACAGCAAAATTAATAATAAATACTCATCATCTTCTGAAACTCTATCGGAAACGATGAACGGAAAAACTCTCAAGAGACACCATGTTTGGGCAGCTGTTTGCGAAATTTGATGATCCTTGATATTGTTAATAGATGAGATTGAAAAGTTAGAAGACGGTTTATCCTTGATATCTGGTAAACCGTATTTAAATAGATGAATTCTAGAATTGAATGTATCTAAATTCAAATCATATTCGTCAGATAGAATTAGATGGCGCAGAACTAATTTCAATTCCATGGAACCGATTCCTAGAAGAATATCATGCATTGCGTCATATACATGATTCTCTGTACAATGAAAGTAACGAGATGAATGCAACGCACTATTTCCATTGACTCCAGTTCTGGTCTTTTCATTTTGAATATCTTTCAAAGTTTGCTTGTCGGTTATACTTCTGATTTGTCCGTTATACAACTCCTTCGTCCGCGGGATTTGACGAACATCGGTGTTATTGTGAAAATCGTTACGATGGATCATGCATAGTCTACAAAAACGTGAAGCTGCAGGACTAAGAAGTCCAAATAATTGATGTGCGGCGAGTCCATCAGCGGACACAGCTGCAAGAGACGCTCCTAGTACCCACTGTGTGTTATCATTTATTACAGGGACTCCAGTATCACTTTCTAACTCTTTCAAATCTCTCAGAAATGGTTGTAACATTGCTGCTATCCCATACTTTTCAATGTCAGCCGTGTGAGCCAAACACAGAACATGTACTCCACCTAAGAATGAATTTAGATGCTGTGGTAAATTTTGAATGACAAAATAAAATCCACCAAGCTTATGAGGATGAACTTTCGATCCAAGACGATTATTCACTACGAAATCGTCATAGTATAATTGGATCCGTAACGCAGTCGGATATTTTTGGAAAAAAACGTGTGATTTGAAAGTGGCACCATCTCTGAAGTTATACAGCCAATCTTCGGGAGCATCGCTTTCTGAGAGAACATATTCCCTGACAAAACCATGAGACATAATCATTTTGAGGGTTTCAATTATCGGTACGTATTGAGCTGTCTCATACACTTGTTCCCACTGTTGAGTGTGCACATCAAACCTTTGATCTACTCTACATCCTAAAGGTATTTCAATAGCTTTTATGTAGTGATAATTTTCTTTCAAAGCCTCAATCTGACCATCTAACGTATTCATACCTTTGAACGAATTTTAAAATTCAAATTTATTTATAAGGGATTCAAAATCAGGAGTTTTGACATCTATGTCTTTAGATTCGAAAAAATTGGTTACTTCGTACTTGACAAAATCAGTAATATCAGCTAATAAAAATCCCACAGCCTCTATGACTTTAGACAAAAGTGCCCCTGTAAAAGAAGACGATGCTCTCAAAGTAGCAATCATCCTGGATATAGCGGTCTTTATGTCAGGTCTTTGTCTGGGGTTTTCCAAATCGGGTTCACTTATATTCTCTTCTACTAATTCCATGTCATCTTCATTCTCCACAGTAACTTCAAATTCATCTGGAGGCATTTCTGTGTTCTCACTGCTAACACAAGGTGGAGATGAAGTCTCTGCACAATGGTATTGTAAAATAAAAATGTAAATAACTTTATTTATTTCAAATACATTTGAAAACGTAGGAGGGAGGGGAGAGTTAGCAGTGGCAGTTGAGATAGAAACACCCGCATTCGCACGAGGGACAAGGAAAACTGCCGAAAAACCTTGTCCGAGTGTAGCCGGACTGAGCCCATACCCCCAGCTTGCCAGTGCGCCTAAACGGCGTGACCCGTCTTACATTTTGCGGATTGACGTTCAGGTCAACACTGGCACACTGGGGATTTGAACCCAAGCCTCCCGCTCGGTAGTCTTGAGTGCTAGCACTGCGCTACTACCTATTGTCTTATGTGGCGTATTAATGAATTGAATCTAAGATAGTGTTTTTCACAATTACCCTGCTTACAAATGAAACCTGACGATTGTGGTCTTGTTATCATAATGGCATGACTCCGACGGAAATGGGAGGAAAGCTGTGAGATTCTATTGAAACTTTTTTTACATTTGAAACAGATGAATTTTTCCATAATTATTCGAGGGATGAGGAAAAGTTGGAGACAGATATGGGTAAGGGAACAGAAATTTAAACCCTGAAGAATTTGCCTGAAATGAATCAGAATCACAGTATAAGAGTCTGTAAATTCCGTATAACTATAATTGAGTTAAGTTAGGTGAAGTAAAATTGTTGTAAGCTCAATGCATCACAAGCATAATTTAAAATTATACACATATTTGCAGAACAAGAACAAGATTTTACTCCAAATTACTATAACAAAATATGTTGAGGAAAAAATATAGCGAATAATGAAAAAATCTGCTTCCAGCCTACTTTCTTGTTGCTAACCTGTCGTTACATACAGCTTTGGTAAGCAATTGAGTCAGATGCCTACCTGCCTTGGAACGATGGAGGGATTTGCCATCGATACACTGACCGCGGTGTTTAAAATCGATGTTCGGTCACACACAGGTATTCCGGAGCTTGACATGTACGCTCAAGACATGTGCTTAGAAGTCAAAATTCAGAAAACTACTATCCATTTGGGAACTCTAATTTCCCTGGTTTGGTTCTCAGGCACATGTCTTATTAAGTATACTTGAAGACAGACACATCTGTTAGTACCCTTCACTTGACTTTCATCGCTGCGGTCAGTGCGCTGATGGTAAATTTTGCCACCGTTCCAAACTGGTTAAGTATCTGACTCTATCATTTACCAAATCTGTATACGTACACTCAGCGAGGTTGATTCTGACCGATTCAAGGCCATGTGTATATGGGGCTCTCGTGCTCATAATGGCCTTGAACCGGTCAGAATGAACCTCGCAGGGGGTATCAATGGGTCTGTTACAAAAAAAAAGTGTACTGCAAGTACTAGAGAAAACTGCGAATTCTGTGTGGATTGATCAATACTCTGCAAACAATCCGAATAGAAATGACCATAAACCTATATTTTTCTTTCTACGCCAATCCTGGTCGAACCCCTTCACTACTTCTTACGATAGAGATAAAGTTGAAACCGAGCGAAACTATGCTCCGGCAGAACCCCAGCCACGCCTTCCAAGGGGGTTCTGCAAACCTTTTTTTACACCTCAACCTTCATCGTGCACAAAGTTGTGATTTCTGTTCGATACACACGCACTACTCCAACGTAATATGTAATTTACTGACGTGGATAACAAGATTAGATTTTATTAGTCATATTGCACAAAAAAAACCATATTTTCTTCCTCAACATTTCATTTGGAACCTTTCTTGAAGTAAAATATATTAAAAATGGCAAAATAAAGTATCTACAAGTTTGAAGTGTGGAGGCTCTCTCGCCTAACGGTTCTGGTAACAATATAAGCTTTGAGGTCGTTAACGATTCATGAATTTTGAACTTACCTTTTAGTATATTCACGGCTTCCAGGCAAATCCCTTGTCGTATCAAAAATACTGCGAGTGAATTCGCACTGCTCAATGTATCCTGTAAATATTATTATTCTAATGAGGCTAGGTACGGTTATGTATGAAGAATCGATGGAAATTATGCCCAACAACATTCATGGAATATAAAAAATGGAGAGTTGTACAATATTGTAAAAATTGTACTCTCACATTGTTTTGTAAGCCATTAATTTATCAAATATACTTACATCTGGCAAATTAATGCTCGGCTGCAGACTCATGGCAATCGTCTGGATCGAGATCAAGATTTCTATCTACAATAATACACATTTATGAATTAGTAGTTTTTTGTAATGGGTTATATATTCTCATAAAAATCATGGAAATTATGGTGAAAGTAATATTTTGAAGACGAAATGTTGAACCAAGTTGAAGTGAGGTTATGAATCTTAAGTTTTATAACCTCACTTTATAAAAAGACCCGTGCTTGAATTTTACTGGTATAATACGACATGGCTCGTGATGAATAACCACACGCAGCAAATTTGATGTACTGATACATTCTTTTGGCGATAATTAATTACTTACCTCGGCCGAAATTGTACTACGATTCTTTATAAAAAATTGTTAACGCCACGCCGGTCGAGTATATTAACGCGGGATGAGGGCTGCGCAGTACAGTTTACCGCCAATGCGCGGCCGAAATTCGCGATTTCACTCTTGCTCAGAGTGACAGTTAGAGTGAAAAATAAACCACTCCACACGTTAGAGTGAAAATATTCACTCTTTGCGAAAGAGTGATCAGTTTCACTCTAAAAGAGTGGTTATTCACTCCAAGTCGAGTGAATCACACTCTCACTCCGACCTTGGAGTGAATATTTCACTCCAAAAAATTTAGAGAGTAAAGCTCTTATTAATAATAGGTCAAAGTTTTCCTAATATCCAATAAGTAGTTTGGCGTAATAGGTAGGGCGTGCGATTAGTAATGCGAGCGAGCGATAGGTCCTGGATCGAAACCCGGTTAGGTCAAAATAATGCGAAGTTTTTCTGAAGTAAAATTGCGTTCTAACGTCGGTATGGGGGCGAGTATGAGTGGTTCAGCTTACTCAAAACATAATAGGGGAAGGTGGGGCGGAATGGCCAGGTGGGGCTAAACGGCCAACCAAAAAAAAAATGACTTACTCGCATTTTCGCATCAAGGGGGACCGTACGAAACGGTATGCAACGTGACTTCGCTGACAGTCATCAAAAATTTTCAGGGTGGGGCTAAACGGCCACCTACAAAAAAAGTGAGGAAACTGCATTTTCACGTCGAGGCGAGTGAGATAACACTATATGCAACGTGGTTTTACTGAAAACGATGCAAAACCGAAACGCTGGGGCAAAATCGCCTACTCCAAATTTTCAGGGTGGGGCTAAACGGCCACCTAAAAAAAAGTGAGGAAACTGCATTTTCACGTCGAGGCGAGTGAGATAACACTATATGCAACGTGGTTTCACTGAAAACGATGCAAAACCGAAACGCTTGCAGCGTGAAAATGCAGTTTCCTCACTTTTTTTTTAGGTGGCCGTTTAGCCCCACTCTGAAAATTTTTGATGACTGTCAGCGAACTCACGTTGCATACCGTTTCGTACGGTCCCCCTTGATGAGAAAATGCGAGTCAGTCATTTTTTTTTTGGTTGGCCGTTTAGCCCCACCTGGCCATTCCGCCCCACCTTCCCCTAGTACATTTCGATACAAGGGCGAAATGTGAGGCGTTGTTAGGCCAAGTGCTGAATACATCACACGGGCCTAACCGCCTCATTTTGCCCTCGTATCGAACAGTATTTTTTATTACAAATGCATGAAAAAGTTTCTTGTTTGCACGCCGTGCGCGACAAGAATCTTGTCGTGCACGCTGGATCTGCGCAAAACGAAGTGCGCAGGTCCGGCGTGTTACGTTGCCATTGACGACGTAAACGTCAGAAAAGTGCCAGAATATACACGCTCCGCACGGCGAAACAAGAAACTTTTTCATGCATGCGTGATCAAAAATTTTTATTTTGTAATTATATTTTTATTGTTTAATAATGAACACACAGATTCACGAATATAATCAGGGCTTGACCAGAAAGCCTGGTCAGTTAATCTAATGTGGGCCTGACTGACACCCGGATCAGGCGGCCTGATCCGTCCCTGATCGATAACCTTGACGGCGACCGGAGCAGGGTGCCTGATCAGGCTCTTGTGGAACGCTGCATTACAAACGAGGTCAGGGCCTGATCACTCCACCTGATGTGGGCCTGATCACTTTCCCTGATGTGAGCCTGATCGGGCAGTAGGGCAAACTTGGCCAGGACCTTATCATTGCCTTAACAAAATTTCCAGTCGGGAGGTTTGAACAACTTTTCATTTTGAAAAATAATGATCGTTTTCATCTTGCGATGGTAGAATTTTTATTTCAAACACGAAACCCCCCCCCTCCGCGTCATCTCAGCGAACCCCACAACCTGAAATTTCATAGGTCGCTGGCCACCAAAATAATGAAATTGTTCTATGGACACATCTTTCATCTCGTCATTCATGATGGATTTCAGATCTCCACAGAATTTAGGGGGCGTCCATAAATTACGTGAGGCGATTTTTGCGATTTTTCGACCCCCCCTCTCCCCCACGTGAGATTGGGTGAGATTCGGCTCGACCCCCCCCCCCCCCTAAACGCCGCACGTAATTTGTGGACGCCTGTAAAAGAGCTTTTCCAATTCCTTGGACGATTTACTTTGTACTCAAAGGCATATTGGGTCTTCTTTGTGAACAGACGATGAAACTCCATAAATCTGCTAGTGGCATATTCTTGGAGAAAGTAACTCCTATAATCCTCCGCAAAAAGATAGATATATTGTGCGGTTTACTTGCAATGTTAATATGTCGATAAAACCTAACGCTGTTCATATCCCCGGGATTAAGTGGTCAACCAAACCAGCTCACTTTTTTCAGCGAGGGTTTCGGTGAATTTCGTCTTGGTAAGCAGATAATCCCTTTCGTACTATGACATAAAATCAATAATAGAAGCCCTGAGCGTGGTAAACAAGTCGTCTAAGAGATTGTGATAAAATCCTTCCAAGGTTAGAGTATTTTTTCCCGTCAAGCACAATCCTCTTATCTCGAGAACTGTAAATGACAGATTTAGGAAGGGATATAGAGTTCAATTTATTGTGCAACTTTGGGAGGAACCTTAGAGGGCATGGACAAAGTAATGACAAGTTTTTTCTGGCTCATTGCTAGCGAAAGTCTGATCAAAAATAGTTTGCGTTTCCGCGGCCAAACGATGTGCGCCATGCATTGCCCTATGCAGTACACGTGAATTCTGAGTTAAATATTATTCGGAAAATTCATAATCATCGTCTGGGCACTCATAAGCTGCAGAAAAGAAATTGGTCTTACACTGACATGAGACAAGGTTTCATGACCTTCTGTCTGTGCATTGATTTGGTTGCATTGATTACATTTTCCCGAAATTACACTGAATACCAAAGAGTATAAAAGTATAGTAGAGAGTGGAAGCCGCCATAAGACAGCAATGCAATTTTGCGTACACGTGTTTCCGCGCTCTCTGGCAGCTCGGAGATGTACTACTGTCAAATTTAGCTGTATTAGTATACTACTGTATACTGTATATTACCGTATAGTATACGTGTATTAGATATAGTTTGTACCGAAACGCGACTTTTAATAATGATTTTACGTTTTAGAAATGTATTTCATCTTGGAAATTGCTATTTATCCCGTCTTAAAAGATCCATGTCAGGAATTATCGAAAATCTCGAAATTTTGTCACCGCGATAAGCCCTCTGCCGATTGGCTGTTGGTGTCGTCGCCTGTGAGCGTGAATAGTGTGAACGTGTCGCTTGCGTTCGACTTCACATCGAGCCCAGTTTGAATTGTCAGTTCGGCAAAGAGGTTTTATATTTCCAAAACAATAGTTGAAGTGAAGGATTATTCTAATTTGCTATAATTCGCGAGTCAATTCTGCCGAAAAATGTAAAGAGGCTGCACGGTATAATCGGACGAATGATGTCAGTATAGACATATGCGATATACTATTTTTATCAGTATAAGCGTGAAATTAATGTCAAACAGTTTGACAGATAGACGGGTTGAACGTTGACAGATGATTGCAGACGTTTGACAGTTCCACTCGCGTGCTCTTTTATCTAACTTACGTTCGAACAGATTCGCGAAAGGACGTGAACATATCGCTTGCACATCAGTATCCCAATATGAAACAGTTTGGTATCCCATGAAACATGTGGTGATTTTAAGCAACTTTTTACCAATTAAAATGAGAGCAACAAGATGTGTAATTGTTGATCATCGATCGAACATAGTAAATTGGGGAAAGAGTTCTCACAGTTTACTTTAACACAAAATATGAGAGCACTACCAGGAGAAATGAACTTCCCAAAATTTATATTAGACGTAGGAAGTGTTATTTTATTATTGAATGATACTGAAAGTAATATTTTACTGCCACAACACTGCGTAGCACCGGCGAACTCAAACATAGTCGATCAAGTATACGGGCTATGCATTCAAAGAAAACAATATAAAGAAGCTGCAAAATGTGCAATACTTTCCGCTAGAAATGTTGACGTCGATGAAATCCACAGGAGCGTCGTGGAACTGCTTGATCGAACAGGAGAAAAAATCGACACAAGCGCGGTCGACACTGTAGAATACAGTGACAAAAACGAAGAGATAAATGAAGCACTTTTACCAGAATATTTAAACTCATTGACACCATCAAGCTTACCGCCCCATGAATTACGTTCTCAGAAGGTATTGCATCATAATGCTTATCCGGAATCTGAGTATCAATGAAGGCCTTTGCAATGGCACGAGATTGATGATTCTAGACCTTGCCAATAATATGTAGTGATGTGAAATACTGACAGGTGACAAATCTGGCGAAATTATCTATTTACACCGTATAACATTACATTGCGAAGATATACACCTGTCACCCTTTCACATTTAAGTGACGTCAATTTCCAATATAGTTTGCCGTTGCAATTACTATTAACAAAGCAAAAGGGCAAACATTTGAAAAAATCGGAATAGATCTCCGTAAAGATATATTCAATCACGGTCAGCTATACGTGACGTGACCGTATCACCAGTACGATGCTGGGATAGTTTGAAAGTATACCTTGGCGAACAACGAAGAGGCAATTCAGTCAAAAATCACGTATTCACAGAATTGTTTACTTGAATCGTTCAATTAAACAAACATTTTAAGAAGAACAAAGAATTTAAAAAAGTATTCGAACAAAAATGAAAAAGACTAAATGAAAATAAATAAAATGAAAGCGCTACAGCGCTAACGAAGATCAATCGCGCGCGAAGCGCGCGTGCTGCCCTAGTAAAATTAAATTTCGGAGGGATGGGTGTAAATAAATTACTGCACATTCAATTTTAGCCATCTAAGGTTTTAATGTAGCTTTTATGTATGTATGTATGTATGGAGTTTATTATGCCGAGCCTGGTAAGGGCCTTAGGGCAATAGGGCAGTACAATGGTAATAGAGCTAACAATAATATATAGTACATTTAGGTATACAATGGTAATGGAGCTAATACTAATATATAATAACATAGATATACATAGAGCTGCTATACATAGATAAAAGGAAAATACAGAAAAATTAGTTAAAGGCTACAAAAACTGATCTTTTTTTTTTTTTTTTTCAAGGACACGAACGACTATCTCGAACCAAAGAGCCAGTAGGAAAGACAAGTGAATAAGCGAAAACCGTTTATGCGGATTTCAGCCAGTATGTACACTAAAAAAAAATTCTGTCTCCAACAGCAAGAATTCTGGTTGCCTTAGCTGTCACGTGGTTCGCGCGGATAGCAGCGCCACTTCCCAGCTACGGCAACCTAATCCTATTCTGTGTCTGCCGCGAGAGTAAGTATCGTGCATACAGCGAGAAATATAGCTGCGGTAGCCGTATCATCGCGCTCTCGGCAGAGTGTATCGCTCCCTCAGCGAGAAACAAACGTGTCACAGCTAAACCAAGGATAGTTCTCTATGCTGACCGAAAGTTTCCTGTCAGTGCCAAACGTGTCGCTACAGTAGCTGATCGTTCTCGGCGAAACTTCATTCCGCTGGAAACAGCAAACTTTTTTTCCAGTGTAGCCTTAAAGAACAAAGGGACAGGAGGGAGCTTAACTATACGAAAAGAAAAATAGTTAGCAAAAACCCTAGCACTTATAGCTAAATAAGACGGGTCCCTATTGAAAATGTAGACGTCGTGACGACGTCGTCACGACGTCGTAAGTTACGTCAAAATCGCATTCCGAAACTACGCCAAGTCCCACGTATAAAACGACGTCGTATACTAGATATGAATTTGGGACTGTAAATGACGTCCTATGCTACGTAAGTTTCGACGTCGTTTACTACATCGTTTACGACGTCGCTTACGATGTATGTATGATCGTACGTTTAATCAGCTATTTAGCTCGAATCATCAGCTCGTTAGCTGGTAAAATTTACGAAATAAGTTTACTCATTATTTATAATCAATTTATTGTTTTCAGGAATATATATTCAATATTGATATTGATAATTCATATGAGTGTCATAACTGGAACTAAATTTGTTCCCGCTGACCACCGTCCACTATGCGAAGTGGAGGAGGATTCCGACTCTGTGGTAACACGTAAGTGTATAAGCCAACACGGTGCAAATTTACTCGCGAGAACCCGAAAGACTGCCAACCATCTATCGGCGCGTCACGGTACCCGATATGTATGTAGCGGGTATAGGAATATCGCGGATACCCTAGCTGATCGGTAAGCCGTTGTGTGGTACCGTAACGCGCCGATAGATGGTTGGCAGACTTTCGGGTTCTCGCGAGTAAATTTGCACCGTGTTGGCTTATACACTTACGTGTTACCACAGAGTCGGAATCCTCCTCCACTTCGCATAGTGGACGGTGGTCAGCGGGAACAAATTTAGTTCCAGTTATGACACTCATATGAATTATCAATATCAATATTGAATATATATTCCTGAAAACAATAAATTGATTATAAATAATGAGTAAACTTATTTCGTAAATTTTACCAGCTAACGAGCTGATGATTCGAGCTAAATAGCTGATTAAACGTACGATCATATATACATCGTAAGCGACGTCGTAAACGATGTAGTAAACGACGTCGAAACTTACGTAGCATAGGACGTCATTTACAGTCCCAAATTCATATCTAGTATACGACGTCGTTTTATACGTGGGACTTGGCGTAGTTTCGGAATGCGATTTTGACGTAACTTACGACGTCGTGACGACGTCGTCACGACGTCTACATTTTCAATAGGGTCGTGATCTATAAATGGACGTCGTAAAAGACGTCAGAAACGACGTCGCGAAAGACGTAATTTCCTATCCCAAATTCACACCTAGTATCTGACGTCGTTTCAGACGTAGGAACTTGCACGTAGTTTCGGACGTCGTTTCGGATGTCGTTTCGGACGTCGAATCGACGTCTCAAATCACGTATTCAACGACGTCCATATTTTCAATAGGGGTAAATACATAGAGTTATATGTCACTTACGTATTCGAATAAGTCATATAAGCAGGTAAAAAAGAAAACGTGAGACGTTTACAGAAACAGGATAAAGTAAGAATAAATAGAATTCTAATATTAAAATAAATAGAATAGTAATATGACATAAATGAATAACAGAAAAGCTTACTGCACCCAATATTTAAAGCCGAGCCAAAAGCAAAGGTGTCCTACGGGCAGAATCTGCCCGTAGAAGATGATCAAAAAGACGTGCCTTGAACACCTCTAATGATGATGCGTCGCGAATGACAGTGGGGAGACTGTTCCAAAAATAAACAGCTGTGAGACACCAGGAGTTGCGGTAGGAGGTAGATCGATGTGGTGGGACATAGAAGACCAAGGAAGAGCCAAAGTCAACAAGCCTAGAGGAACGACGCAGGGCGGGATCCGGTTCGAGCAGGAGTTCGCGAAGGTAAGCAGGACGCGATGAGGCCAGAACGCGATAGAGGAAGCAGCCAAAGAAATACTGGCGTCGATCTACAACCGTTAACCAATTTAGTTTCAACCGATATGGGGTGATATGGACATCCCTTCTTAACCCGAAAATGAAGCGGATGGCACAATTCATCAGTCTCTGCAGCCTGAGGTTAGAACAAACCGAAGCATCGTTAAGGAGGAGGCAGCAATAATCAAAGTGTGGCATTACCAGAGCATTAACCAAAAGGGTCTTTACATGCGGGGAGAGCGCTTCTTTGTAGTACTTAAGTTTATGAAGGGTGGCGTGGACTCTCCTGCAAACGACCGATACGTGATCATTCCACGACAAATCGGCGGATATTTGGACGCCCAGGTTCCGGACTAGATTTGCGTATGGCAAAGCAATGCCGTTGACCGAAATGGGTGGCGGGCTCTGCTGTCTGATCTGGCTTAGATAAGGTGCCGTTCCTAGAATAATACCTAGCCTTGGTTTTGGCAGTATTCAACCGAAGCCCGTTCTCAAGCGCCCAGCCCGAAACAGCCTCAGCATCTGCACTGATATCAGCTATGGCTGCAAAAATATTGGCTGGAGATGCATGCTGATAAATTTGTAGATCATCAGCAAATATAAGATGGTTTGAAGAATCTCCCCTTGGTGGGTAACAATAATTAATTAATTTGGTTCGCCTCGTCCGATAAATTCAAATATGTGAATAAGATGGTTTGAGTGCTTAAGAACACTACCTATATCGTTGATAAACAGGAGGAAAAGAAGGGGACCAAGGACGGAGCCCTGCGGAACTCCAGAGTAGTTCGCCAGAAAAGTGGAATGACCCCCCGCAAGATCTTGAACGGCCTGGGTTCTACCTGACAGATACGAATGGAACTATTTCACCGAGACAGGCGATAAGCCGTAGAGGAGTAGTTTAGACAGAAGCAAATTATGGTCAATACTGTCAAACGCCTTGCTAAAATCAAATAAGACCAGCAACGTGACGCACCTGTTCTCAATAGCTAGTCTAGTGTCATCGAGCAGTTTAAGCAAGGCCGATTGAGTACTATGTGCCTTTCTGAAACCCGTCTGGAAAGGATCAAGAATGGAGTTCTGTTCCAGGAAAGACATCAACTGATCTGCCACCAGTCGCTCGAAGATTTTAGAGAGGTGGGCCAGATTAGCTACCGGACGAGTATCAGCTTCTGAGGTGGGCGGATTGCATTTAATTACGGGAATCACATAGGCCTGCTTCCAAACTTGAGGAAAAATTCCAGTGCGTAGCGAGATGTTAAAAAGGCAGGACAAAGGAGGTGCAATTACGCCTAGATGATCCTTGAGGTGGCTAAGCTGGATGCCATCTGGGCTTCGTCCACGAGATTTCGAGACGTAAGATAAGAGCACTTCTAGGAGACGGGAGCCATTAATAGGCGAAAAAGAGAATTGTGGATGGACCGAGGGTAGACAGTCAGCAAGGAGAAGTTCAAGATCAGCCGAGGAGCAAGGAGGGTGGGCGCAAGTTATCGATGTATAATACGTATTAAGCTGATGTGGCTCAAAGGCATGTAGGGGAGAGGACGATAGGTTGTTGGAAACTATGAGCCCCAAGCGCCTCAGTTCAGCCCAAACAGCCGACGTGTCTGTAAGACCCGAAAGTCGATTTTTATAGAAGGTGTCTTTGGCTTTTTTGATCTGATCTTTAAGAGCATGCTCCAGTCAGCACGGGAAGAAATGCGAGCTCAGTGGCGCCCCACTGCGAGAATCTTTCCTCCCCGTCATTTCGGGCCGTGTTTGACACCGTTTGAGCCATTTTGGGTGCGCTAGCTTCCCAAAGTTGTGGGGAGACTGAACTCCCGTTCATGTATAGTATTGGTACTTCCTCAAACTCATACAATGTGGTACGATTGTTCGCCCGTGCGGGGAGCTGAGCTGCCCAAATATCTGGTGAAAAAGTTCGCTCGTTCGTGAGGAGCCTACAACACCGGCGGGGAGCTAGGCTACCCGCATTTTTCCCCGTGAGCCGTCTCCGTATTTAAAAAATGATGAAGCCTGATATGAACGGGGGGGTGTTTAATGGGTTCCCTAGACGATTTGTATTAAATTAGTAGCTGGCATGAACGTGTATCTCACCAAAATCGAGTAAAATAAGGGTTTTTTGTGTCGCGAAGCGTGGGACCGTCACTTGTTTTCACTGATATCACGGACTACGCATCACAAGGGTGGAAACGAACTATCAAGCGCCCTCAGGAATATAATTCCACTCACATATATCGCAAAACTTGTTCATTTCACTCAACGATGAAGCCTCAGAATTGTTTCCAGAAAAAGACTGAAATTCTCGGTATAAAGCATCCATGTTGGATCGTTTGGCGTTGCTTGTCGGGCCCGTCAGCGCTCCTTTTTCGACGCGCGGGCTCACCGGGAACCAAGCTTACAGTTGTTGCCAACCTTCGTCTCGCGGTCCTGCGTTTCACGAACCGCCGTTCCTTGTTCAGCGCTATGACAGCTGAGCGGGAATTCAAACGGAAATAATTCGGAATAATGATAGTTATAACAATGCATTATTATCATTATTATTATTTTTATTATTATTACTATCATAATTACAATTATAATTTCCGAAATAATAATAATAACAATTATTATTATGATAATAAATATTGTTATCATTGAAAAAAATTTACTCGCAAGTGGTGAAATTTGTAAATGAAAATGAAATATTATTTTTTCTTTTTCTACAAAAACTCTAAAAATCTTGTGAAACGCACAGAATAATCAAAATTCCGCATCTTTTGAGAAAATTTTCAAGTTGCATCATAAAAAAATTAGACAAAGCAAAGGTGTAAAGTCGTATATACGCCATTCATTATTATTATTATTATTATTATTATTATTATTATTATTTCAGAAACTAATAAAATTCCGATTTTCACAACATGTTCAAGATAAAAAAAAAATAATAATAACAATAATAATAAATGGCGTATATACGACTTTACACCTCTGCTTTGTCTAATTTTTTTTACGATGAAACTTGAAAATTTCTAAAAAGATCCGGAATTTTGATTGTGCTGTGCGTTTTGCAGGATGTTAGAGTGTTTGTAGAGAAAGAAAAAAAGATCATTATTATTATCATGATAATAATTGTTTATTATTATTATCATTTCGGAAATTATCATCATAATTATAATGATAATAATAATAACATTTCATTGTTACAACTATTATTATTTCGAATTGTGCTAGGCCAGGTATACGGCTGGCGTTCCGGAGAGAGAGAGAGAGCCATACAGTGTTTATAATAAATAATGCAACTATTGTTTCGATAACGCGGTAAGTACTCAAAGTGATAAAAAATAATCGAACAAATGATAATTGATTATCCGGATCGATCCCTGTTCTATTTTTGCCCTCCTTCGTGCACCAAAGATTATTCTCGCGAATTGTTTGGACTCCGAAATTCAATTGCATTTACAATTGATTCATAGCTGGAAAAATAAAAACAATTTCACCACGAGCAGGGTAAGAAAAATTGCATTGGGTAGCCAGCATTTTGTTCTGGGGGGGGGGGCACCAGATTTTCTGGGGGGCCGGACCCACCCCTGCCCCCTCCTGGCTACGCCAATGAAATATTGTAACGTATACATCGAATGAAAGGTGAATGAATATCACTCGAGTTGTCTTTATTACATCATTTGTTTATTTTGAACTGCAGGATGTAAAAAAAATTAAATTACATAAATTCACTTACGATTACTCACACTAGACAAATAATTTGAATTATTATTGTTGTTGTTATTATTATTATTATTATTATTATTATTATTATTATTGAGTTGAAGCCAAGCCGCTAACCGAGCAAGGAGCTATATACAAGTTACGGCGGGAAGAGAAGAGAGAGAAGGAAAATGGAAATGGAGAAGGAGTTAGCACAGGCGGAAAAATACGGGGAGATATTGAAAAAGACGGCGGATAAGTTGAGTGAAAGGCTAGAGAGGGTGAGGATCCTGGAGGCGACGTGGAAAGCAGAGAGGGAGGCCTGGGAGAAAGAAAAGAAGGAGCTAAAGGGGAGAATAGAGGACCTGGAACGGAAAGTGAGGAAAATGGAAGAAGGGGGAGCCGGAAATGAGGAAGAGGCAAGAAAAGCAGCCGAAAAAAGATTGGAAGAGGAGGTGAAAGGAGTAAAGGAGTTGTCGGAGGAGCAGTGGGAAGAAGAAATGATGGAGAGAGAAGGGCGCGCGAAGACGCTGGTGATATCGGCATGGTCAAAAGAGACGACGAAGGAGAAAGTAATAGAGATGCTGAAGGAGGAGACGGTGAGAGGGATAAAGGAGGAAAAACTAGGAGAAAGAAAAGGGAAAGACGGAATAACCAGATGGTTTTATAAGTTGGACAGAGAGGAAGAAAAGAGAGCCATGCTGGAAAGAGGAGAAAAAATCAGAGGAAAGTGGGGGCTAAGGGTGAGCGGGGAGAAGACGTTTAGAGAGAGGAAGACGGAACAAATACTGGAAAGAAGGGCGGATTACGAGAGGGCGGTAAATAAGGAAGCGAGGATCCAGATAGATAGATGCTGGATATGCGTGGAAGGAAAGTGGCAACGTTGGCTAGAGAAGGAAGCCAGATGGATGGAGGAGAAGGACTGGGTACAGAAGAGAAAGGAAGAAGAAAGGAGGAGACTGAAAGAGAAACTGGCTGCGCTAGACAAGGGACTAGAAGGGAAGGAGGAGACAGGGGAAGGAAAAGAATAAACACAGCACGAGACGGAGGAGGCCAGTGACGACGACAGACAAACAAAGGGATTAAGTTTGGCAGGCAGGGGGGGAGACACGGAGCGGAGAGGGGGGGACATTTGTTGTGGTTAGATTGGGGATAGATTAGTTTAAAGAAGGAGATAGTTGGGAGAGTAATGGATGGAGGTTGGTTGGGTTTGTTTTTGTTTTGGTTTTATATGAGTATATGATTATGATTTTGTTTTATTTTGAGTTTTATTTTAGTTTTATTTAATGAGTTATTTTATTTTAGTTATGTGATTGGAAGGAATGTAAGAAAAGTTAATTTGAATTATATTAAGGAAAGGAAAGAGAATAGAGAAGAAATAAAGGGAATAGGTGTAAGAATAGATTATAGATATGTAAAATATATAGAGAGAGTTGATGTAAGGATGTAAGAAAAGGCAGGCTGTCGCCGAGAAGGCAAGCCGAAGAATAAAGATATTACATATTATTATTATTATTATTATTATTATTATCATTATACCCAGATAACAAAATGCCCACACAGTCCATGCATAGTGCGCGCACGCGTGCGGGTTTATCCGCATAGCGTGCGCGCAGGAGAACATACAGATGCGTCCTCATTTGATGGATATAACGCTCGCACGTCGTGAGGACGCACGCGTGCGGGCATTGTGCGGTTGCTCATTATTCCGATAAAACGACGTAGGGATTGTACGATTGAGGTAAATTTTATCACGAAAAATAGTAACGTGGTGAAACCATTAAAATAATTTGAAAGAAAAAAAAAAAAATTCCGCTCGATGCCCACTGTGTTTTTTTGTCCCAACCGGGATTCGAACCGTGTTCGCCTGACCGCTCAGATGTCTAGTCGTACGCCCTACCTATTGCGCCAAACTGCCTTATGACAACGAATGACTTCATGTGAAATATAATTCATCGGTCAATACGGCCAACAATACAATTCGACGGCCGCTATTAATATTGTCTTATGTTTTCGTTTCCATTTGGAAAAGACCTATCTGAAAATGGCTCGGGGTAAAAGACTTATCTCCTATGCTTATACACAGGACTTAAGTCTTTTACCCCGAGCCATTTTCAGATAGGTCTTTTCCAAATGGAAACGAAAACATAAGACAATATTAATAGCGGCCGTCGAATTAATAAGTACTAAATTTACCAAAATATACAGAAAATTCAAAATACTGTGTATGGTAAAATATTATTAATCGATCATCTTTAATGTCGAATACCCCGACGGCATAATGACCGCACGCTGTGCGTCGCACATGAGGGGTACACTACGTGCCAGATAACAATTGTGCGACGCACGAAACTATCACGACGTGCGGCTCACGCCGTGTGGGTGTTATGAGTCGCACCTGATCATCACGACGTGCAACTCACGTCGTGCGGGTGTTATGAGTCGCACCTAACCATCACGACGTGCGACTCACGACGTGCGGGTGTATGAGTCGCACGCGTGATAGTTAGGTGCGACTCATACACCCGCACGTCGGGAGTCGCACGTCGTGATGGTTAGGTGCGACTCATAACACCCGCACGACGTGAGTTGCACGTCGTGATGATCAGGTGCGACTCATAACACCCGCACGGCGTGAGCCGCACGTCGTGATAGTTTCGTGCGTCGCACAATTGTTATCTGGGTAATTACAATTTCCGAAATAATGATAATAAGAATTATAATAATAATAATAATTATTATTATTATTATTTTATTATGATAATAACAATTATTATAATGATTATCATTATTATCATTGAAAAAAATTTACTCGAAAGTGGTGACATTTGAGAATGAAAATGAAAACGTGTGCGCCATTTTTTTTTTTTTTTTCATCTTGACAATTTCGTGGAAATCGGAATTTCAATATCTTTCCAAAATAATAATATTAATAATAATAATAATATTGGTAATAATAACAAATATTATTATGATGATAATTATTATTATGATAATAACAATATGATAATAATTATTATTATCATTGCAAAAAATTTACTCGAAAGTGGTGAAATTTGTGAATGAAAATGAAAACGTATGCGCCATTTTTTTTCTTCTCTTGAAAATGTGAAAATCGGAATTTCCATTTTTTCCAAAATAATAACAAAAATAATTATTATTATTATTATACATTATAAATAATGATCATTATAATTGAAAAAAATTTACTCGAAGGTGGTGAAATTTGTAAATGGAAATGAAAACGTATGCTCCATGTTTTTTTACGCACAGAATAATCAAAATTCCGGATCTTTTGAGGAATTTTCAACTTTCATCATGAAAGAATTATATCAAGGCAGAGGTGTAAAGTCGTATATACGCCATTTATTATTATTGTTATTATTATTACTATTATTATTATGATTATTATTATTATTTTCGAAAAAATTAAAATCCCGATTTTCACAACATGTTCAATATTAAAAAATAATAATAATAATAATAATAATAAAGGGCGTATACGACTTTACACCTCTGCCTTGTCTATTTTTTTTTTTTAAGATGATATACTTGAAAATTTCTCAAAAGATCCGGAATTTTGATTATTCTGTGCGTTTCGCAGAATTCCAGTGTTTGTAAAAAAAAAAAAAATGGCGCATACGTTTTCATTTACATTTACAAATCTCACCACTTTTGAGTAAATTTTTTCCAATTATAATAATAATAATTATTATCATGACAATAATTGTTTTAATTATATTATCATTATTGTTATTATTATAATTAGTATTATGATGTAGATATGTATCGTGATAAGTAATTGTAATGATCGTCGCAGTCATCGTGTAGTTCGTAAGTTACGGGAAAAGATGCTCGACACTGGCCGAGAGTTCAGTGGCGTAGCGTCGAGTCAAGTCGAGTGCTCAGCTGAACTTGGCTCGTTCGGATTGGGACGGTACGAGGAGGTGAAGAGCCGCGAGTGTTGTGTTATTGCCGGCTTTCGCAGGACATCCGAAAGACGTGTCGCCAAAGTGAGATTCGATTCTCGTAGAATTAACAGGGACGACGTAGTGCAGAAGACGCGGCTACAGCTGTGTCCGGTCGAGGATGGACTACGGAGGAAAACTTCGTCAACACTCGAGGTAAGATATTACTTCCACGTTATATCTGCTGACGAAGTTACGATAGGGAAAGTATCCCGATGTAAAATTGCAGTGATGGAAAATCTCTTTTCCTCATGTACCCGTCCCAGGCGTAGAGTGACAAAGTCTGGCGACGTCAGGATCAGACGAGAGAGCATATCGTAGGATTTTGGCGCTGGATATACTGCGAGTTATTCCCGACCGGGCTGGATCATCGAAGCGCGTTGAACGAACCTACCCGTCGACGACAACGAGCTCGCTTGGTCCCGTCTCAGATGGTTGGTATTTTTTATCAATCGAAACTGTGAGTCTATCGTTCCGACAGATGTCATGCGAGATACGGGGAAAGGAGCGAAGGCTGAAACACCAATGAGACCTCGTTGGAAAGTTGGCGCAGAGGCAGCTAAACGATGAGCGTAGTGAATCCGGACTGAATTACAAACAGCCATCCTATTACTACTCCCGTAGCCTGTGTCGAACACAACTAACGTGTTTCGGTATACACCGAGTTTGCGGTATGTTAACTTTTTTTGTTTCCCTGATGTACGAGTCGAATCAACGAAGAATCGAAGCTGATGTGATCTTTGTCCGATGCAGGTACACGGAGAGAAGTAAACACGGGTGGCCAATGTGCAAGACATTGACAGGAAATGTCTAGCCGGAACGAGCGGCGCTAGACACGGGCCATCCGTTTTTCGACATTGCCTGCCCGTGTCTCGCGCATTGGTCGCCAGTGTCTTAGACACGGACGGAAAAAACATCGGGAATCCGTGTCTAGACACTGAGAGCCAATGTCTTAAACACGGCCCAGCAGTGCGCTACGCATCGTGTTTGTGTACGTACGAGGTGAGTGCGAGAACGCGCATGCGCGCCAAGTTTTCCATGAACACGGGCATACAGTGCATAGCGCACTGCTGGGCCGTGTTTAAGACATTGGCTCTCAGTGTCTAGACACGGATTCCCGATGTTTTTTCCGTCCGTGTCTAAGACACTGGCGACCAATGCGCGAGACACGGGCAGGCAATGTCGAAAAACGGGTGGCCCGTGTCTAGCGCCGCTCGTTCCGGCTAGACATTTCCTGCCAATGTCTTGCACATTGGCCACCCGTGTTTACTTCTCTCCGTGTAGTGGTTCCAGACCCGGACCGAGCACGTCGATAGACCGCCGAAGACTTTCCGGAAGAGTATATCGGTAGCACCTGGTGTAACTGGCCACGGCTGAAGTTCAGACGGACTTTTGGGATCATCCCACGAATGTCGTTGACGGATGAATTTATACTGGAAAATTCTCTGAATAACCGCCGCTGAGTCGGCGACGCAGTTCTGTGTTCCGGAGCAGAAGTAATCCTAGAGAACTCTGCGGATGGGTATCGTACGTTATCGGCCATCGTGTTTGCTGTTTGTTATTTTAGTTTTTTTTCTTTTCTTTCTGTTCTCATTAGCTTCACTAGTACGCTCGAATACAGAGGAAAAACTGGTCTTGAATGTAAAATGAAATTATTGATCCTACAGTAGTGTTATCTCTGTGTATATCTCGAGCCAGAATTTGTTGAAAACATTCGCACAGATTCTATTTTAAAACGTGTGATGTGAGATATGGACTCTGGATGGTTTGTCAGTAGGCAGTATGAAAGTACTCAGATTATCAAGATCAAGATTAATCAATCGTGACACAGAATTCGATCAATATTTTGATTTATCTAAGAAAAGGTAGTTAGTCAATTGAAGGATGATCCAAAATAAATGACCTTGTTTGTTTGAATAGTACGTCTGAACGGATGATTATGAAATTTTCTGAGAGAACGTGGAATTCAAGACAAATCTTTCTTCTTTCAGACTCCAGTGGATGCGCAGCGGAGACATGCTACGAGACGATCGACCACAGAGACTTTGCCGAATTGAGGGAGATTGATGGTGAAGACACAGCGGGGCAATGATCGACAAACTTGCATTATCTTCTCTCGATGAGGGACCAGGGTCTTTTGTGGACCGTCGGTTCTCACCAATGATCGACGAACGTCAACCGCTGGCTCCGTACAATTGTCAGCTGGCATGTTCGTATAGGATCTGGTAATCGTGGCAAGGCTGGGACCGGGCCTTGATTTTGATAAGTGTTGGGCAGCATCCAATTACATTGTGTAATTAATTACATTTCAATTACCAATTACAGTAGTAATTTGTAATCGAAAAAAATTCAATTACCAATTACAGTAGTAATTTGTAATCGACAAAAAATGCAATTACCAATTACATTTTTAATTTGTAATTGAAAAAAATTCAATTATCAATTACTTTTGGAATTTGTAATTGAAAAAAATTCAATTACCAATTACATTTTTAATTTGTAATTGAAAAAAAATTCAATTATCAATTACTTTTGGAATTTGTAATTGAAAGAAATTCAATAATCAATTACAATTGTAATTCGTAATTGGTAGAAATTCAATTGCCAATTACATTTTTCATTTGTAATTGGAAAAAATTCAATTATCAATTACTTTTGTAATTTGTAATTGAAAGAAATTCAATTACCAATTACAATTGTAATTTGTAATTGAAAAATATTCAATCTCAATTATCAATTACTTTTGGAATTTGTAATTGAAAAAAATTCAATTACCAATTACATTTTTAATTTGTAATTGAAAAAAAATTCAATTATCAATTACTTTTGGAATTTGTAATTGAAAGAAATTCAATTACCAATTACATTTTTAATTTGTAATTGAAAAAAAATTCAATTATCAATTACTTTTGGAATTTGTAATTGAAAGAAATTCAATAATCAATTACAATTGTAATTCGTAATTGGTAGAAATTCAATTGCCAATTACATTTTTCATTTGTAATTGGAAAAAATTCAATTATCAATTACTTTTGTAATTTGTAATTGGAAGAAATTCAATTACCAATTACAATTGTAATTTGTAATTGAAAAATATTCAATTATCAATTACTTTTGTAATTTGTAATTGGAAGAAATTCAATTACCAATTACAATTGTAATTTGTAATTGAAAAATATTCAATTATCAATTACTTTTGGAATTTGTAATTGAAAAAAATTCAATTATCAATTACTTTTGGAATTTGTAATTGAAAGAAATTCAATAATCAATTACAATTGTAATTCGTAATTGGTAGAAATTCAATTGCCAATTACATTTTTCATTTGTAATTGGAAAAAATTCAATTATCAATTACTTTTGTAATTTGTAATTGGAAGAAATTCAATTACCAATTACAATTCTAATTTGTAATTGAAAAATATTCAATTATCAATTACTTTTGTAATTTGTAATTGGAAGAAATTCAATTACCAATTACTTTTGTAATTTGTAATTGGAAGAAATTCAATTACCAATTACATTTTTAATTTGTAATTGAAAAAAATTCAATTATCAATTACTTTTGGAATTTGTAATTGAAAGAAATTCAATAATCAATTACAATTGTAATTCGTAATTGGTAGAAATTCAATTGCCAATTACATTTTTCATTTGTAATTGGAAAAAATTCAATTATCAATTACTTTTGGGGCCATTCAACAAATACGTTCGCTTTTTTGGACAATTTTAGACCCCCGTGTAACAATGGTTCGTTTCAGTAGACCCCCAAAATAATACGTCACAAATCTCGACCCCCAGCCCTTTTTTTGTCTATTCATCCGTCTAATACAAACTATTTCCAAGATTGTCCATAATGAAACATATTTGAGGTATCAAAAATACAAAATCTGAATATCATTGCGTATTTTATACAGAAAGATCCCGAACGTAGTGCGGGTTCGCTCTCTTTTTCATTCACACAAAAAATTCAATTACCAATTACAATTGTAATTTGTAATTGAAAAATATTCAATTATCAATTACTTTTGTAATTTGTAATTGGAAGAAATTCAATTACCAATTACAATTGTAATTTGTAATTGAAAAAAATTCAATTACCAATTACAATTGTAATTTGTAATTGAAAAAAATTCAATTATCAATTACTTTAGCTACTTGAAATTTTAATAGAAACTGCTCTGGAAATTACGTAGAAACCTGCAATTCGAGAAATGTTATTGTATTACGTAAATATTGTTGATCATGCCGCAAGTTTGCTGCTGGAATGTTAATTTTTTATCGAAAAACCGTGCCCACGGGCAGGTTTCTGCAAAGTGTCCAGCTACCTTCACCAACAAAGGCAGAGAGGGGTCCGTGTACCTGCGAAGAGACTAGGGAGAGGGAAATAAATGGTGAAGCCTGCTGGTCATTTTCGCCATACATTCCAGTAGGGTATACAGTTGACGAGGAGAGGTGCAATACTTAGTTGAGGTTTATTTTTCTTTCCCATATCGATCTGACCACGATAAATTATAACATCTTTGAATATCCTGTGACTCATGATCATGAAGTATGTTCAAACCACGTCAAATTTGTTTTCCATGGTTTATAAAATCAAATTATTTGTCTAGTGTGAGTAATCGTAAGTGAATTTATGTAATTTAATTTTTTTTACATCCTGCAGTTCAAAATAAACAAATGATGTAATAAAGACAACTCGAGTGATATTCATTCACCTTTCATTCGATGTATACGTTACAATATTTCATTGGCGTAGCCAGGAGGGGGCAGGGGTGGGTACGGCCCCCCCGAAAATCTGGTGCCCCCCCCCCAGAACAAAATGCTGGCTACCCAATGCAATTTTTCTTACCCTGCTCATGGTGAAATTGTTTTTATTTTTCCAGCTATGAATCAATTGTAAATGCAATTGAATTTCGGAGTCCAAACAATTCGCGAGAATAATCTTTGGTGCACGAAGGAGGGCAAAAATAGAACAGGGATCGATCCGGATAATCAATTATCATTTGTTCGATTATTTTTTATCACTTTGAGTACTTACCGCGTTATCGAAACAATAGTTGCATTATTTATTATAAACACTGTATGGCTCTCTCTCTCTCTCCGGAACGCCAGCCGTATACCTGGCCTAGCACAATTCGAAATAATAATAGTTGTAACAATGAAATGTTATTATTATTATCATTATAATTATGATGATAATTTGCGAAATGATAATAATAATAAACAATTATTATCATGATAATAATAATGATCTTTTTTTCTTTCTCTACAAACACTCTAACATCCTGCAAAACGCACAGCACAATCAAAATTCCGGATCTTTTTAGAAATTTTCAAGTTTCATCGTAAAAAAAATTAGACAAAGCAGAGGTGTAAAGTCGTATATACGCCATTTATTATTATTGTTATTATTATTTTTTTTTATCTTGAACATGTTGTGAAAATCGGAATTTTATTAGTTTCTGAAATAATAATAATAATAATAATAATAATAATAATAATGAATGGCGTATATACGACTTTACACCTTTGCTTTGTCTAATTTTTTTATGATGACACTTGAAAATTTTCTCAAAAGATGCGGAATTTTTATTATTCTGTGCGTTTCACAAGATTTTTAGAGTTTTTGTAGAAAAAGAAAAATTTTTTTTCATTTTCATTTACAAATTTCACCACTTGCGAGTAAATTTTTTTCAATGATAACAATAATTATTATCATACTAGTAATTGTTATTATTATTATTATTTCGGAAATTATAATTATGATAGTAGTTAATAATAATAATAATAATAATAATAATAATAATAAAAGTAATAATGATAATAATGCATTGTTATAACTATCATTATTCCGAATTATATCCGTTTGAATTCCCGCTCAGCTGTCATAGCGCTGAACAAGGAACGGCGGTTCGTGAAACGCAGGACCGCGAGACGAAGGTTGGCAACAACTGTAAGCTTGGTTCCCGGTGAGCCCGCGCGTCGAAAAAGGAGCGCTGACGGGCCCGACAAGCAACGCCAAACGATCCAACATGGATGCTTTATACCGAGAATTTCAGTCTTTTTCTGGAAACAATTCTGAGGCTTCATCGTTGAGTGAAATGAACAAGTTTTGCGATATATGTGAGTGGAATTATATTCCTGAGGGCGCTTGATAGTTCGTTTCCACCCTTGTGATGCGTAATCCGTGATATCAGTGAAAACAAGTGACGGTCCCACGCTTCGCGACACAAAAAATCCTTATTTTACTCGATTTTGGTGAGATACACGTTCATGCCAGCTACCAATTTAATACAAATCGTCTAGGGAACCCATTAAACACCCCCCCCCGTTCATATCAGGCTTCATCATTTTTTAAATACGGAGACGGCTGACTGGAGCATGCTCTTAATGGTCCTCCGCAGAAGACGGAATTGCGACAATAACTCATGGGAGTTGGAACGTTTAGCAATAATATTGTTATGAAGGCCTCCTCGACACTTCTCTTTTTACAGAACATCATGGGTGTAAAGAGCTGAAGGCTGGTTGCCACGTCAACCAGCCTCTATCTTTTGATCACCAGTCTCTTATGAGATCTAATACTGTACACACGCCTCTGAATAAACCCCCTTTTCCTGCTTATTATCCGCTTCTCCTGAGCCTTCATTACATTCCTTACCGACGAACCCCTTCGTCGAAGCGCACTAGCGTTTCACTGGTGTCAGAAGTGGGATCGTTTCGGTAACGGAATTGTGTCGGCTTGTGATTGGATTCGAGATTTTTGGGCGTTTAGCGACGTGTGGGAGTTTAGAGCCACAAAGCCTTATTGTACTACTGTGATTATGGTGCGCACACGACGTGGAACTGAAACGTCGGGAGAGGAGACGGAGGCTCCAGCGAGTGTTTCCCGACCAAAACGACCGCGTCTGTCCGGACGCGTTCGCCCGGAGGGCCCTCCGCCAGTGGCGAAGAAGACCAGAGCCCCCGTTCTTCCAAGCGTTCCGGCGATAGTTGAAGCCCCCGCTTCCCCGCGCGCTTCACGACCAACACGGCCGAGTTTTCCTGGACGGGTCCATCTAGGGCGTCCTGCGCCAGCCTCGGCGACGACCGAGGCTACTCCTATTAACCCCCTGCCTATAACCCCTTCCTTCTCATTAGATGAGATTCGCCGATTGCTGAACGAGCAGGGCCTGCAACAGCAAAAGGTCCCCCAGGAACAGCACCAACTGGGACAGCGGCAGCTGAATGAGCAACTGCAGGCAGAGATGGCGCAATTCCGCGAAGAACGTCTCCTAGCACGCGAGCGCGAGCAGGAGAGGCGACAACAGGATCTTGACGTTCTCAGGCAGCAGCTTCGAGGCGATTTCCTCCGCCAACAAGCCGAGATGTTGGAACAGGTCCAGGCCTCGGCAGCTCGTTCGCACCCGATTGCAGCCTCAGCGTCCCTCCCTGGACCCAGTTCTCAGGTACCCCCCGGAGACCCCAGGTTGGTGACAGTTTCGGGAGGGGATAACCTCTCCCAATTTTTACGAGGGCCCGACCTCAATGAGGCTTTTCCGTGTCGGCCGGCTCGCGCGCTCGAATCCTCTGGGCTCGGGGCCTCCACCTCGGACAAGGAGACCTTCGCTTTGGATCGCGAAGGGCTGAGGTCGATAATAACAGAGGCCACTGGAGAGGTGTTCCGTAGCCTTTCTTCCGCCACTGGGGGGGTCGCGCGCCCCCTGGCGTCGCTCGGTCTGTCGCCTCCCGAGCGGCAGCCGGGAGTTCCCCCGGTCTCGTCTCGGTTTCCCCTGTCCGCTGAGGCTGTTAGCGGCGGCTCTCGGGGCTCACAGGTGCTCCGCCCCAGTTCGTACGACGGGTCGACCCCGTGGGCCATATATGAGCGACAATTTTTGATGGTGGCAGAGTTGAACGGATGGAATTCGGCCGAACGAGCGGCGACCCTGACTGCTGCCCTTCGGGGTGTCGCCTCCGGCGTGTTGGGTTCCCTGACCGATGCCGATGCTCGGGACTTTGGGAAGATTTGCGCGGCCCTACGGGTGAGGTTTGGGGAGGAACACCTCACCAAGCTTTACTTTACCCAGTTTGATAACCGGAAGCAGAACAAGGGCGAGGACCTCGCCACTTTAGGTCATGATCTGGAGCGGTTGGCGCGAGGTGCGCTTCCAGACTGTCCCGATCGCAGCCGGGATCAGATTGCGTGCGCCAAATTTATAACCGCCATCGCGGACCCGGTGTTGAGGCACTCGCTGCGCATGGCCGGCCCCGTTACCCTCCGCGACGCCATGGTGAAGGGCCTTGAAATTGAGGTGCTGAGCCGGGAGAGTCTTGGCTCCCAGCGGGTCAGGCAGGTTAAGGCGGGCCAGGCTCCTGCCGGGGAGCTTGGCTCCTCATCATCTTCCACGAAGCTTGGTGGAAAGCCTCCTTCTTCCTCCCGACCATCGGGTGGTCGGCGTCAGCGCTCCCGAACCCCGCCGGAGGCCCGGGCCGAGAGTGGTCGATCCTCCCGGTTTTGCGCCTACTGTAAACGTCAGGGACACGAGGTCCAGGACTGCTTCGCTTTGAGGAGGCGTTTTGAGACCATGGCCCAGAACCCCGTCGAAGACCGCTCCTCTTGGCGCAATCGGCGCCCGCGAGAGTCGGAACCGAGTCGCCCGGCCTCGGGAATCCCCTCTCAGCGTTCCGCGCCCTCATCCCGGCCTAGTCGTCCTGCTGAGTCAAAAAACTAGTTTCTGGTGGTTTTGCGGGCCAAAAATCACCAGAGGGAGGGGTAGTGAGGCGCCCTGTGTTTACGCAATTCGTTGTTAGAAGCCTGCGTCAGTCGGGGCTGTACGCCCTTGGATCCATAAACGGCGTCGGTTGTCTTTGGGTGATCGACACTGGCGCCGAGGTAACTGTAATCCGGGCGAATCTTTTGAACCCTTCTTCCAGCACGCTTGCATCGGGATCTTCTCTGCGTACTGCCACTGGTGAGACCACCCCTGTCTTGGGCAGGTCCTTTGTCGGGATTGACGTGGCTGGATGCATTCAGTCATCACACGAGGTCTTCGTTGCCGACATAGAGGATGATGGGATCCTTGGCATCGACTTTCTCTCCGCCCACAAGTGCGTGATCTCGACCGAGGATAACACCCTTCGGTCCCGGCAGCTTACGATACCTCTGAGGACCACGCGTCACTCCGATCCTCTCGATCCCCGTGCGGTGTATTCCCCTGCTCTTCGGGGGTTGGGGCGCGAGGGTGCAGAACAGTCTACACCTAGTCCCGTCTCTTCCCCGGAATTGGGGTCCCTGCCTCGCGAGACTCCTCTTGTTCCCGCGCCCGTCAGTGAGACTCCGTCCGAGCAACTCGAGCCTCCGGTCCCGCCACATCTTCTGGCCCTCTTTCAGGTCTCTTCCGGCAACTTGGAAGTCCCCCAGGTCCAGCGCCTGGCCCACCTTCTCCGACGCTTTGCAGACACGTTTGCAAAAAACTCCGGGGATATTGGTCGTTGCACTATCGTCCAACATCGGATAAACGTAGGGAACTCGTCGCCGATAAAACAAGGGGCTCGGAGACTGCCTCTCCATGGCCGGGAAGAGGTGGAGAAGCTCGTGACCGACATGCGCTCCAACGATGTCATCGAACCCTCGAAACGAAATTTTCTTTTACAGGAACTCTACGTCTAGATTCAGCTTTTGGTGGAGAGCCTGGAATCGCGCTGCCATGTAGCCTCTGATTAGGTGCCACACGATGAGGCTGTTCGCGCAGTGCTGACAGTCGTGCCTCACCTTCATGACCTTTCGGCCACAAAGGCTACACTGCGGCTCTTGCGAGACCCAGTTGTGGTGCGCGGCGACTAGGCTCCCGGTGGCGTCTTCGTGACTGCTATCGAGATCAGGAGGTGTTTGTTTTAGGTGTAGGTTATGATCTGGTTGGACGCGGGCTTACAGGCTGTCGTAGCATTCCTCGCAGACAATTTTTCCTGCGGTCCCGACTGTCACCCAGTAATAAGGGCCCTCCCCGCACCTCATATTTGCCCAGTGAACCTCGTACCAGGCCTCGTAGTCCCCCGCCGGCAGTTCCTTCGCCCCCAACCAGTCAAACTCTTCGATTAGCGTCCGAATTTTGTAGAAAGACATTTCGGTTGCGTTGTGACGTGAGGTGTTTGGGTTGTTTCTGCGGTCCCTACGGTGTGACCTTCTCTTGTTTATTTCTGCGTTGAAGACATGGTTTTTGAGGTTGCGTTGGATTTCGAGCCGGCCCGACTAATTGTATGCGGTGTGCTAATCCCGTTTAGTCTCAGCCCCCCTTTAGAATTTAGCGTCGCGGCCCCAGCGCCTCTTCGGACCTGCTGCCTGGACGTTCTGGCGACCCCAGCAACACTGGACCACTCCCACCCTGAAACCAGTCGTTGACGTCTCCGGAGGCCCGCGGTTTTCCCTTGCTGCCCCTCTTCGGTCGGGGACAGTCTTGCGGTCCTTCCTTCGGAGCCTCGGTTGTCGGTCGAGACCCGCTTCTGAGATGGAGCTGTCACTCCGGACGGCCGCGATGTCGACGTCAATTAATGTTCCTACTTTTTTATTCTGTCAACCCGTAGAGTCACCCCAGGGTGCTCGCCCGCTTTCTCGAGTCTTTCTATGGTTTTCCTCGAGAGCGAAGGCAAATGCTGAGTGGAGTTGGAGAGAGTCTTCGAACGTACGACCATAGTCGCGACTCTCTCCTTCGAGCACCCTACACGTTTTAGGAGGGTTCCTCCTATTACTACACTACATTCCAAATTTTTACACGTCGTTAAACAGCCGTTGGGTTCGGTCCGAGTCGCGGACGACTCTTGTTACATTGGGGGGGGGGCAGTGTTATGAAGGCCTCCTCGACACTTCTCTTTTTACAGAACATCATGGGTGTAAAGAGCTGAAGGCTGGTTGCCACGTCAACCAGCCTCTATCTTTTGATCACCAGTCTCTTATGAGATCTAATACTGTACACACGCCTCTGAATAAACCCCCTTTTCCTGCTTATTATCCGCTTCTCCTGAGCCTTCATTACATTCCTTACCGACGAACCCCTTCGTCGAAGCGCACTAGCGTTTCAATATAAAGATTATTTCGCAAACGGATGCATTCTTTAATTTCAGTGGAAAACCAACCGTAGGAGGTCTTTTGAATTCACGCGTTTGGAGCGGCGCATGATCATCGAGTGCACTCGTAATAGCTCGACAGATAGCGAGAGCATGGGTATCTACGTCTTCATCTACATCAGAACCTGAATCTAAGTTCGAAAGTCGCAAACTTAGATCGTCACCAAGAGCAGTGGTATCACAATAGCGAAAGTCTCGAAAGGTTTTCACATGGCTCTCCCGACGCGGGACACGGAACTTGTACTGGAAGTGAATCGAATCATGCCCCCCGATAAAGGGCACATGAGACTTTGAAAAAGAGTGAAGCTTATCAGCAGAGACAAGTTTAGCTAAAATCAAGCGCGGCTTGTCCGTAACAATAGTGCTTTTGAGGCGCACCAGTTCTACAAGATCAGCAGGAGATAAGTTGACACCCAATTTCGCTGCGATTTCGCGGAAGATTGCAGGCAGGTCTTCACCTTCCATATCGGGAACTGCAGGCAAGATTAGGTCGCAGCTCAGAGACCCTCGCTCGAGTGATACCACTCTATCTTTAAGGTTTGTTACCTCCGCCACGTGGGCTGAGCGGGCTTCCTCGAGTTGCGTGAAAAGTAGGCGATTTTCGCTCGTCAGGGTTTCCACCTTAGCGGCAAGATCAGCTACCAGTCCAGACGTCGAACGCGTAAATCCCTCCATGTTCTCGGCGAGGTTCTTCATTTGAGACGGCAGTTCAGCCAATTTATCAGTTAAGGCCTTGAACTCAGACCTCTGGTCGGTCTGCGACTTGGTGGAGGTTTCCAGCCCCTGGACTCTGGTAGATAGGCCGTCGATTTTGGAATTTAATTCAGTCCTCATTCCAGCAATAGCTGAAATCACACTCTCAAGCGTGGGCGGTGTTGCAGTCATCGGTTCGTTTGGACGAGATTGCGGATCAGCCACAACCGCTGCCGAAGGATCGTTAGGATGGGATTGCGATTCGGTCACAGAAACTGAGCGCGAAAGGTCAGCAGCGCCGACAGACGAGCATGAAAGGCATTTAGTGCGCAACTTGCCATTGAACTAGACTTTGGTGACTCGAGTGCAACTGGGATGATAAAAATAACGGCAGAAATAACAGGTGACGAAATGACTTTCTTCTTACAGCTCTTGCAGATCTTAATCGGCGAGGGTGACGCAGGATCAGAAGAATCACTATCTTCAACAGGAGAAGACGATTTAGATCCTGATGACATATTTGAAGCTGGGTGAGACCCAGCGCCGATCGCAAATGAGAGAAAGAGAGTAAGCAGCAATGTGATGATACAGGCAGGAAGAGAAAATTGTGTAGTGGTTAAGAAATTTGTAGTGGTTCAGAGTCAACTCAACAGGAGTCGGACAACAACGACATACATTGTTCTAAGTCTGCTCGGCGAAGGCCACACTACAACGTTATTTAAACAGACACAATACACTGCTGCCGGCTTAGATACATCACATGCGAGAGATGAGAGTCAACCGCCAAAAATTGCAAGAAAAGTCAATACATGCACACCGCGTACTGCAAATTTGGTATCACAACTCGCACCCAGAGAAACAGGTCGTTATAGTCGCATAGTGACAGAAAACGGAATGTCAAATGAGCACTTATAACGGTACAAACGGCGAAAATGCGGCGAGAGAAATTACAGTAAACAGTTAGTTGTCGCCATTGCCTGTGTACATGCCGGTGTATTTTATGCATATTATAACAAACTCTATTACATCATAATAATATGACATGACGAAATTATAACAGTCGCTAAATTATGAAACACGAAATAACAAACTTGAGCAATCGAGAACGATAATGATATGCTAGCACATAACCTCATTGTTGAATACTGTATTCTTAGTTGTATACATTTCCCGCTCACATAACTAAATTTTTTAGTTGCCCGGAAGAAATGCTCTTTGTCATCTTTGTTATTCTTCCTCTTGCAATTTTTCACGTAACATCTGAACGGCATTTCAATAAATGAAAAACTTGATTACACTTCTCCGGAATTCTTGATCACGTATTCAGGCGACGCTATTCTCAAACCCGTTATTACCTAACATAACCAACAAAAATCGCATGGCCAAGGATTTCGAAAGAGAGAGGGCAGAATAGTCCGGCTCCCAGCCGACCATGGCGCCGTACTCCACCGTACACGGTCAGCCTCCACTCTCTATATAACTATCTAGAGAGTATAATATATACTCTTTGCTGAATACTATATAATGTCGCGAAGCCAGCTGCACTATATGTATACATATGAGTTCGCGTTTTGCGCCACCAGATGTCGTTAGGCGATATGTGGTGAAGTGTAATACATTCTTAAATTTTGCGGCACGGGTGTCAAATTTTACATCTCTAAATTTGGTAGACTTTTCAGAAATTAAGTCAGTATCCTAACTTCAGTGTATTAACGTGTCACTTTCCCTACTGGGTGGAGTTGGTAACAGAGTGGGCTACGTCAGTATTGATACCTATATTGATAGGTGGTGCACTGGAAAAAGTAGCTATCGCGTGTCGAGCGGAACAGAGTCACACCGAGAAAATTCAGCTACCGACAGGAAACAGTCTTCACTTCACAGAGAATTTTTGAACCACTGCAGTAGCTATCCTTGATTCACCTGTGGAACCTGATTCACCATTGGCGTGGCGTGAGCGAGATTATACGGCCGATGCAGCTATTCTTACTGTATGCATGATAGTCGCGCGCGCAGCAAGAGCCGAATGAGGTAAGGTTGTTGTGACTGAAAATGGCGCCTCTTCTAAAGCAAACCATATAACAGTTACGGCAGCCAAGAATCTTGCTATCAGACCAAGTTTGTGTTTCTCAGTGTGGGTAAATACATGCACTTTTCAGCGTACGTGAGACCTTTTACACGTATACAACCGTCAACAGTCAGCGCTGCCTAGCGACGTTCGGGAGCGACACGAGATCGCAAATCGCAGCTCGGGTTGAGCGAGGTCAGTAGTAACTGTTCACGCTTTTGCTCTTACTGCGCCCAATTAGCAATGGCCATATGAATGCCACTTATAGTTTAGCGAAGAGTTCTTTCTTTTTCAAATTTCGCGGCTATAGCACATTTGTTGACTCCTGACTTTCTTATTTATTCATTCAAATACAACCAATTCGACAGAATGTAGAACCTTTCGGCCTTGACGATATGGCCAGATTGACCTCATAATTTTTTCTCGTCTAAACATTTTGGGCCTTTTAACTTAGGGTTTTAGCACAGAACGTCCGATTACTGCCAAAATGGCACTAATGTAGAACTCTTTCGCATATGTATACAGAAAAAAAATACATGTCTAAAAAAAAAAAAAAAACCGCAAAATTGTTACAACTGACTCCACTCGACGTTGGAGCAATTGTAGTAGCGAATGAGGTTAGTTGTAACACAAGAATGTCACGCAAAATCAAATTATTTATTACAATTGCCACATTCATCAAGGACTCGTTGGATTTTTTTGCACTCTTTCGAGGCATTCTCCCACGGAGGGACTGGAAAAAACATCATGGTTTCAAGTTAGCTGAAATGTTACAGTATTGTCCCGTATTAACATGTTACAACTGACCGCAGACGCTTTTTTTAACTTCAAAGTTTTAGATTCCGTTCATATTCTTAATCCAAAGACTTGGAAGACCGTCAGATCTGATGCAAAACTATTCAAGGGATATGGATGGAGAATAGTTGAGGTACATATAGGAGCGAGTAGGCGATATCGTACCACCAGGCAAATCGCACCACTTCGAGATCTCTAACACCACTTGAAATAGCAGCTGTCCGGTGGCAGAATATTGGGAATTCATGATCAATATCTCATAGGATCAGTCCATACCAAATCAAAATTGAACTAATTTCTTACTCGCTATAATGATTTTTTTTTGCGTGTACCATTTGTAAATTTTACAAAAACCTGCAAGAAAAGCCAGTAGATAGGATGTGGGGCTTCTAGATACAGATCCCTTTACTGACATGGTTACCGACTGAGGGGTTCGCATCCGTGCTGTTTACCGACGGTGTGTAAGGTTACCTGGGAGATGACCTTCCAATGATAATTGTATATTTCCCATCCGAGAGATAGCGCCCCCCATCATGACTGTACATTCTCGCCGCGAGAGCGTTTCCATCAACTTCTTAACAATCATTGATCGATAAGCACACCAGGATTTTCAATTTTCTTCAAGCTTTCTCGTCGGGCAATCTTGTAGTTTAGCATGTACGATGTGTATGTGTGTATGTGTGTGCGTGTGGGTGCGCGTATTCTCAGAATGGATGAAATTCTTGAAAAATAGGTAAAAATCTAAAAAAAAAAAAAAAAATGGGTGTAATCCCCGAAAAATTGAGGTATTTCGGGTTTTCAAAACTTTTCAAAAGTTTCACAAAGTTTTCCAAAGTTGTCCACGTTCCAGTGGGTGGTGTTCCGAAGGAATTTTGGGGATTGTCGGAAATTATTTGGTTTGGAAGGTTGCCCGACTGGAAATTTAATCAGGCTAGCCTGTCGTCCGACCAGGCCCCGATCAGGTTGAAATCATGTTTGCCACATTACGGTATAGCTGATAAGGTCCTGATCAGGTGAACATCAGGTTTACCTCACTGAGGCAAGCCTGTTGGACCCCTGATCGGGGCAGCTCTGGTATTTGTTACTAAGGTGTACCTGTTGGGCCCCTGGTCCGTTTAGCCTGATACAGCCCTTATTGAGGCGTGCCTGCTAGAACCCTGGTCAGGTTGGCCGAGGCATCCGTTACTAAGGTGTACCTGTTGGGCCCCTGGTCCGTTTAGTCTGATACGGCCCTTATTGAGGCGTGCCTGCTAGAACCCTGGTCAGGTTGGCCTCAGGCATCCGTTACTAAGGTGTGCCTGTTGAGCCCCCGGCCAGTTCAGCCTGATACGGGCCTCATTGAGGCGTGCCTGTTGAAACCCTGGTCAGGTCGGCCTCAGGCATACCTTACTAAGGTGTGCCTGTTGGGCCCGCAGTCAGTTCAGCCTGATACGAACATCATTTCTAGATGTCTTAGAACCGTGTCAAGTGAAACGTGTATTAGAACCGTTGTCAAGTTGACCCCAAGCATCCCTCACCGAGGTGTGTTGAACCCCTGGTCCGTTTAGTCTGATACGGCCCTTATTGAGGCGTGCCCGCTAGAACCCTGATCACGTTGCTAACAGGCATTCTTTATTACGCGTTTTACGCCAAGTGTAACATTCATCCATAATATACACCCATTTGTTACGCTTTCAACCCGCTGGTACCACACAGGATAATCATTTATATTACCATGCTAGAAGCTCTTATTATTAACAGGTCAAAGTTTTCCTAATATCCAATAAGTAGTTTGGCGTAATAGGTAGGGCGTGCGATTAGTAATGCGAGCGAGCGATAGGTCCTGGATCGAAACCCGGTTAGGTCAAAATAATGCGAAGTTTTTCTGAAGTAAAATTGCGTTCTAACGTCGGTATGGGGTCGAGTATGAGTGGTTCAGCTTACTCAAGACACAAAATTTTTATTTTGTAATGATATTTTTATTGTTTAATAATGAACACACAGATTCACGAATATAATCAGGGCTTGACCAGAAAGCCTGATCAGTAAATCTAATGTGGGCCTGACCGACACCCGGATCAGGCGGCCTGATCCGTCCCTGATCGATAACCTTGACGGCGGCAGGAGCAGGGTGCCTGATCAGGCTCTTGTGGAACGCTGCGTTACAAACGAGGTCAGGGCCCGATCACTCCACCTGATGTGGGCCTGATCACTTTACCTGATGTGAGCCTGATCCGGCAGTAGGGCAAACCTGGCCAGGACCTTATCACTGCCTTAACAAAATTTCCAGTCGGGTGGTAGTACCGGCTCTTTGTCGATATTATAGACCTATAGAGGGGGGAGCAAAAGTTCTTTTTCCAACACTTGCATGGGAAGTTCGATTTCGCGCACCGCGGAAAGTGCGCGAAGCGGTCGATTACTGCGCTGGGGGGAGAGCGTGAAATAATATAGCAGACGACGGTTTTGGCGTTGGGTAATATTTATTATTCCACGCTAGTCTCAGCGAGACTCTGTTAGCTAGTGCCATCAGACGGGATAGTTGGTAACTACGATCGCGTGCGCTGCTCTACGCCATGCTCAGGTTAGAGTGTCGAGTGCCGCGGCGGCGAAATCGAACTACCCATTGCAAGGGGTTGGAAAAAGTATGGTGTGCAAAGCGTGCGGGAAGTTGGCGATTCTCGATGAGTGAGAGTATGGCGCACGAGCCGTAGACGAGTGTCGACATGCTCGCACAATTCGGGGATCGACAACCGGGGGACACAACGGGGATCACAATATACTATTTAGTTACGCTCCAACAATCCAAGTGACAACATGGATGCCAAGTAGTGTGGTGAGCAGGCTGAGGTGTTGAGCGATTGCAGTGTTTCCTACACAACTTAGATCTCAGTTTTGTATACAAGTTTGAAAAAGCATGTAAGCCTTATTTGTAAGTATGATTATTTTTTCTTGTAATACATTTGTATTGGTTTTCCGTATATTTGATTTTTGTTTGAACAAACATTGTTCAGATTTCTGAAGAGGGCCCTCTTGAAGGCCGAAACGTTGAAAATTGGAGTTATGACTGACCTGTGAAACCTAAGAATACTACATATGAAATAAAGATGAGATCAAAAAAGCAAATCAACGCAACGACTTCTCTTCGATTTTCAGGTGACACACGCTCGCTCACGCGGCTCATAGGAATCAGCAAGTAATTTGAGTTATATATATTGCTTCATATACTTCATTACCTAATCTGTAAGCATACTCTACTTTCTCTCATTTCTTCGTAGCGGAATTCTACATCCGATTCCGAACAAATACATGGACAAATGTTTTAGTTTCACGCAAAAATGAAGAAATGCCATGAACTCTACGAAATTACTATCATGATTACGTAGAGTTCATGCCATTTCTTCATTTTCGCGTGAAACTGAAATATTTTTAAGTTTGAATTTAACGAACTACACTCCGACCCCACTTATTTGACCGCCCCACTTATTTGACCGATTCCGCCCCAGTTATTTGACTCCCTCTACCCCCACCACTGGGCTGCCTGAGCCTCTGGCGTTGGGGAAACCAGCGCATGTACGGGTGCGCAGCTGACGGCCGCCATTTAAAGACGCTGAGTGGGGGCCCCTACTTCCGTCAAATAACTGAAGGTTCCCGGTCCCGAGTTGGTCAAATAAGTGGGGTCCGAGTGTATACGAATCAATCAATTAATTGATATACCTCTAACTGAGGAGAGTTACTCAATTCGAGTGTTTGTACAAACCTCAGAGAGACAGAAAAATCAAAAGAAAGTATAATTTTTCTGCGAGCAAAAATTCCCTCGGCCTAATACATGAAATATTTTTCGACGTATTTCTTCCGAATTGCATGTAGAATTCCGCTACGAATGTATTTTTTGGGATTCAGTTCTGTGGGCTAAGATATTAGGAGATATCTGAGTGGTGCACTAACTCGTGATTGAATACGGAAAAGGATTTTCAAAAAGAAGGTGAATGCCAACATGTATTCTCTATGTGGTATACAAGTGTAAGCGGATTATAAATCACAACCATGTATATCCTAAATAAAGGGCACCTACAATCATATGCCTCACTAATCCGTCTCACATTTTTAATAATACAAGCTTTGACACTAGAACGTCAGATTCCTTGCAAATATAATATTCACATATAAACGTATACGTACACACATGCGATTAAAGCGTCGGGTAGACGAAGATGTGTTCGTGTCTCTAGTGCGCTCGGGTGAAAAGCTAATACGCATGCGTGGAGTACGTGTTCGGGCAACGACGCATCTGCCAGTGCCACTGCTGCTAAGTGCGGAGTACGTATTCGGGCACTTTCAAGTCCTAGGACGTAAAAGTACCCAAATACGTACAGTCCGCCACCTCCCACCACCGACTCACCGCCGCTATCGCTAAACTGGTGACTTTAGGTACCAAAAACAGGCCATGAAAAAGCGCGTACAACATATTTGCGTTATATAAAAGTTATTATAGTTCTAAAGAGGGCCCTTTTCATGAGCCGAAGCATCAACGAAGTACTGTCATTGACTTGAGATACGTAACTATTTTTGTAATATCCAATACCATGTATATTGAACCCCCAAAAAAGCACCTCTGGTGCAAAAACCGTCGCCAAGTACATGAATGTGGTCTCCAAAAAAAATCTACCAACAAAAAGTCTTTCTTCAAAAATACCCACCAACAAAAAATTCGTCTTTCACGAAATGTCTTTCCTCCAAAATACCTTCCAACAGAAAATAGTTTCAACAGAAGGCGTCTTTCAAAACATTCTTCCTATAAAAGATTTGAAATCAGATACAACTACCAAGCACAAGAAATAAAAATAAAATTCGATCAACTGTCGTTGCGCTCGCTTACTCGATTGGTTTTTCGAATAATTTGTGATGTCAACAAAAATTTGGAAAAAGTTTGGAAAAAAAATTTAGGGAGTGGTACTTGGCGGGTCAGGTGTGGGTAAGTGAACAAGTAGGAGAGACCGGGGCTAGTTGTCACACTTTTTACTCTCTGATTTTTAGAATTTTTCCAAATTTTTTTTTCGCAAATCTTGAGATGGGGTATTGTAGATGCATCCTTTGCGCACCTACAGACAATTTTTGGTTATTTTAAAGCAAGTCTGAGTAGGTTTTTTCGAATTTTCAAAAAAATTCGCGGAGTGTGACAACTTGCCCCGAGGCGGGGTAAGTTGTCACAGACCCCGGGGTCTGTTGTCCCGAGTATTTTAAATGGCGAAAACGGGTTTCATTGTATTGTCTCCCGGAAACCACGAAACAGTCAACCTAGACTCCGAACACCCCACAAACCATGCGAAATCCCACCCAGACTCCGAGAATCTTAAGAAATTGACCTCAACTCAAAAAACCATGGTCAAGTCGAAATGGGGTGAGTTTTTACACGTGACAACTTGCCCCAATAATTTTGTGACAACCTGCCCTAACCCGCTATTTTGTTTAAAAATTTGCACATCTCGCTGACCCGCCATTCAAATATCAACAATATGTACATCAAATGAAAGCGTTAAGAATAACCTTTCCGAATATCGTGTAGCGAAATTTCTCAAGGCAGTCTAGAAAATGAGAAAAAACATATTAGAAGATGGAAAATAATTACTTTTCAGGTCCGATTTCAGTTTATCGATCACTGCGAGGCCGAATATGATGCGATATTCAATTTAATGACATTAGTTTGTTTCAAACATCGAACTACAACTTTGATCTATAGCACCGTTCGATCTGTTATCTAGCGGTGGAGATATGGACACTGTGACAACTAACCCGTGTGAGAACTAGCCCCGGTCTCCCCTATTAGGTCATGTTCACCTAACATTCTTATACATTGCTATGATGGCCCGCCAAGTACCACTCCCTAAATTTTTTTTTCCAAACTTTTTCCAAATTTTTGTTGACATCACAAATTATTCGAAAAACCAATCGAGTAAGCGAGCGCAACGACAGTTGATCGAATTTTATTTTTATTTCTTGTGCTTGGTAGTTGTATCTGATTTCAAATCTTTTATAGGAAGAATTTTTTGTTGGTGGGTATTTTTGAAGAAAGACTTTTTGTTGGTAGATTTTTTTTTCGGAGACCACATTCATGTACTTGGCGACGATTTTTGCACCAGAGGTGCTTTTTGGGGGATATCACTACTTTTTGTAAAATTTCGCTGAACCACTTAATTATGCTCACTCACTACGCTTACTTGGTTTGATTTTCATAGTTTGATACTCGTTATATGCGCTCACTTGTATATTTACTATATATTTCGCACATCGAATCGCTGTTATTAACGGAGCACGAGTCAGTGTTATGATGTTTTATGAGGGGAGGCTCAGATAGGTTCATCGAGTTAGGGGTACGGACTTCGCGTGGTTATAGTGTGGACAGGTACTAAGAAAAACCCACAAGAGACAGCCGCCAACTCGGCCCGGTTGCCGAGAAATCGCGGGTTGAAAATTTCGAACTAATTTTTTTTTTTTTTTTTCTTCAAATTTCCAATTTAATATTACTTCTAATTCTTTTAGTATTATTCTAATTCAAAAATTACCAATTTTTGTATTATTAGCGAATACGTGAGCCACAATTTTACGATTTCGCGGACCCTTCGTCAATTTCGGCGAATCAATGTCCCAATCCGATCGGCAGGTATAAATTTGTTATTATCTTGTCCAAAAACTTCCATGAAATATGAACACGTGGTTTACGTGAACTAATTTCGTGGTACATTCATAAAGTATCCCGATTTTCGAATAATAAAGCAAATTCTTGTATTTACTGTCAACATATATTTCCTGGTACTCCATTGAAACGTGATTGAAACACTTCCTACACGTCACTCCATTCAAGGAAAAACGAAAGTAGATCGTAAAATTGTGGCTCACGTATTCGCTAATAATACAAAAATTGGTAATTTTTGAATTAGAATAATACTAAAAGAATTAGAAGTAATATTAAATTGGAAATTTGAAAAAAAAAAAAATTAGTTCGAAATTTTCAACCCGCGATTTCTCGGCAACCGGGCCGAGTTGGCGGCTGTCTCTTGTGGGTTTTTCTTAGTACCTGTCCACACTATAACCACGCGAAGTCCGTACCCCTAACTCGATGAACCTATCTGAGCCTCCCCTCGTTAGCAATGCCATGAACATGAAATTAATATAAATATTACGCAACGTCAACTTTGATTCATATCATAATCCAAATTCATTATTTTCTTAACGTTCTCACATAGAAACAGGGGGTAAGGAATTTATAATGAGTGAGAACGAAGATACTCACTCTAGACTAGTTTCCAGATCCGATTTTTTTTCCATCAAATAATCAATACATTAATAATAAAATAAATAAACTTGTCAGTAGACCAGCAACAACCAGTTAAAATCAACGACAATTTTCTATTCCTTACACTACCTTTCATTGTTGAAAAGTAACGAGAAACTGAGGCGTTGCAATGCGAACCGGTTCAACCGATGCAGGACTTGCACCTCTGTGCTTGAGCAAGCAATGACGTTCTGTTTTCGTGCTTCCCAAGTAATCCCTCGGCCCAATGACGAATTGGGTGTACAAGACTCTGTCATCCACATTGGCTGCCTCCCTAATCATAGTCGGCCAACGCAGTCAATTGGTCCTTTTCTTTTCAGTAGATCAGACCATGTTCGATAGGCCCTCATAGGTATCGCAGTACTCGTTTCGCCGCACTACAATGCACCTTCTCAGAATTTAAATAAAACTGGCTCATGGTGTAAATATTGTCCTTGCGAGTAGAGACAGCAAGGTACATAAATGAGCCTATCAATGGTTGGTAGGGTATTTATGTGATTTTCTGTGCTTTTGTCTTCCTTCGGTATAGCGTTCCATGTCCGCTCAGCCCGTGCCCCTGTTGACGGGCGCGGGCGTTGCCATCTGTTCAACTCGTTCGTGATGGGTATATTTATTCTGAGGAATTATTACTAATTTAGTCGGCGGGGCTTAAAAGAATTTAGATTCAAGACACTAACAGAGAGCACCTACATCCTCCATCTGGGATTTACTTGATAAGTCTACTTTCAGTATTATTATCAGTCTTTGGTGTACGTCGTACCTGTTGGCTGCGAGTTGCGACGATGAGCTAATTACTTGAATTGAATTGATTAAATTTCACGTATTTCTAATAAGTTCGTTGCACATCGTGAACCATTGTTAATTATGTAAACGATTAATATAGTAAGGCTTTGCCATCGGTCAAACAAGTTAAGCAACCTAACCTAAAAACTTGATTTTCCGAATAAACTGACTCTCAATTCCCATAAGATGAAGCCGAATATGTAAATTCAGTTAAGAATTCCATCTTGATTTCACTTTTTTGGGTAATGTTTCTCATATCGCATCATACCCACATTCTTCTTCTTCTTCTTTTTCCTTATTGGCAAAAGAAGAAGAAGAAGAATGTGGGTAGCCCACGATAGCCAGCGGAATAAAATGTTTTCGTAGCGACGCGACGAGCTGTCATCTGTAGCAGCCGATCCCTGGTAGCCGAGATGCTCTTACGACAACCAATCACAACCGAATTGGCCGCCATAGACTATGTTGTATGTTCCCAGACGACCTAGTCAGAATTTAGAAGTCTGAACACGGAGACGACGATATTCTGAGGATAATTTCGGCAATTAAATCAATCGCATAATTCATATCTCAGCTCTCGGTGCATCTACAGCATTGAAATTGGGCTCAAATGAAAGATAAAAAATAATCCATGATGAAATAAATCATTGAATCCCTGACATGTAGCCGACCGAGAGATAATTAGAGTTAACGGTCGCCGCATAGCCCCGTAGAGCTCCCGCTCGGGTAAATAGACTCGGCGAGTCTACGCGCAGCGCACAGTGGCGCATTTTCACGAATTCGTGGCCATTAATCAGGGGATTATCGGAACTTTGCCAAATTTGGTATACTAACGTTTTTGGGGTCGCTGATTACGAATCCGAAATCAAAATTTCAAAAAACAAAATGGCGGCTCCAATATGGCCGGTTGGATCAAGAAGTTTCCAATAAATTTGATCGAAATTCTACTATCTTTATGTTTTTGGGGTCGCTGATTACGAATCCGAAATCAAAATTTCAAAAAACAAAATGGCGGCTCCAATATGGCCGGTTGGATCAAGAATTTTCCAATAAATTCGATCGAAATTCTACTATCTTCATGTTTTTGGGGTCGCTGATTACGAATCCAATATCTAAACTCAAAAAAAATAAAAAAAAATAGCGGCTGCTATGATACATTAAAAATATATTGGGAAATTCATGAAAAAGCAATTGTCCCCTAGTGATATGGTGAATAAAGTATTTATTTCAAAAAATTACAAAAAATATTTTAATCCGAATCCGGATAAAGATTTTGTTGAGCCTCAGGCGTATTCGTTCCAGCTAGTAGCGCAATAGCTTCTGGGGACATCTGTTTATATTTCTTTGGCGGTAGTTGCCTGAGGTTTGTGATGAATGGGTCAGATGACACTAGCAGCCAATTCAAAACATCCTGCATGGTATTTTCACGCGATGATTCACGAGAAAATCCGTCTCGAAATTTCTTAACATCCTTATTTCTGGCTTCCTGAGCCTCCTCTGATAATTGTCCAATAGGTAAAAGAGCCGAAGCTATTATCAAAGGACCATGGATTAATATTTTGTGCACGGTTGTTGGCATGTAATACCATGAATAATCACGCACGTACAGTCTCGCAGTTTCCAAAGCATATTCTTTAAAGTTGTCGACGTTGATTTCGTACCCACTCGAGATAACTTGTAGAATAACATGAAATCTTTTTATAAGATCTTCGTCGTAGGGTCAAGCAGCTGCAGCTCAGGTAGGCGATCTACTGGCCCAGCTCGGCTAACCACGCGCCTGCGCCCGCGCCGAACGAGCGCTGGGGGCCTTCTCGGATCACGCGTAAGCGCACAAAAATCGCTCTGGACCACGCCGCGCACGTTTGCGCACTTTCATATACATGCCATTCGAAAGGTGAGATTCTAAGCTACGATTTAAGACAAAAACCAACGTGTGATCGCTTGTGAGTGGATACTAAAAGTCTATGCAAAGTCAATATTTACTTCGGAACAAAGGCACTTTACACGACTATCGTTAAACTACGATAACATGAACAACAAATAATATTTTTTAATTATTAAGTAGGCAAAATTTTCTACATATCTTGAGGAAAGGCATCCATTTTGCAGAAATTGATTATCACTTTGTATAACAACTCTATAAATGTTCAAACTTGCGGTTAATAACACAGCGCGGCACACTTCGCTTGAAGGGGAAAAATGTTTGATGAAAATGAACCCAAAATCGCTTTTCATACAAAGTTTCGCCACCATTAGTAGGTTCGGAATCAGCAAAATTTGAAATCCTAGCTGATCCTTTTCCAGAGATATTCACATTTTTATATTTTACTATGATTACCCGCCTTAGCTTACGTGAAATTGACAAACGGATGCAGATTTCTTTACCTGTTTTAATGTAAGAACAAGATTACATCGATTCTGCATTGTATATCTAGCTTCGCATTCTCCCCACTAGGTGGCCGTGGCGCAGGTACGGAAACGCGATTCCCACAATAGAAGTTATGCGGCGGGACTATGAGTAGCGCCTAAAAGTAGCGCTTAGTAAATTGATCAAGGAGCAGCATTTTTGGCATTGGGTCAGATTTTGAAACCAATACGTCTTTTGATAGCTATTCGAATGATAATTGTTTAATTATAAATTGTTAGAAAAAAAAATTATAAACGTTCGGAACTGAATCCCCTGAGGTGTTCTCACGATGAAAATCGAAAAAAGGAATGCTCCCCGTGTGGTAGGAAACTTGTGTTTGGCAATAATAAAACAAACAAATCTCTCGTTGATACAAATATTGAGAATCTGATTAAAAAATTTATCAACAAGGATTTCAATGTTGATGATTCGAAATTTCCTCTAGTTATTTGTCGGACTTGTCACCTTACTTTGCTTCAGCATCAAAAAGGCGACAAATACCTAGAGGAAATTTCGAATCATCAACATTGAAATCCTTGTTGATGAATTTTTTAATCAGATTCTCAGTATTTGTATTGACGAGAGATTTGTTTGGTTTATTATTGCCAAACACAAGTTTCCTACCACACGGGGCGCATTCCTTTTTTCGATTTTCATCGTGAGAACACCTCAGGGGATTCATTTCCGAACGTTTATAATTTTTTTTCTAACAATTTATAATCAAACAATGATCATTCGAATAGCTATCAAAAGACGTGTTGGTTTAAAAATCTGACCCAATGCCAAAAATGTTGCTCCTTGATCAATTCACTAGGCGCGACTTGTAGGCGCTACTCATAGTCCCGCCGCATAACTGCTATTGTGGGAATCGCGTTTCCGTACCTGCGCCACGGCCACCTAGTGGGGAGAATGCGAAGCTATATATGCAACGCAATATCGATGTAATCTTGTTCTTACATTAACGCAGGTAAAAAAATCTGCATCCGTTTGTCAATTTTACGTAATCTAAGGCGGGTATTGATATTAAAATATAAAAATGTATATATCTCTGGAAAAGGATCAGCTAAGATTTCAAATTTTGCTGATTCCGAACCTACTAATGGTACAGAAACTCATGACGCAGAATTTAGTTCTTAACCAATCCCTGTGGTCGCTATACCTGCATGGGAAAATTTTTATTTTCATATTTGGCCACGAATTCGTGAAAATGCGCCACTGTGGCAGCGTATTGAAAAACTTTTTTTTCATGTACTTGGCGCGAGACTCTACCGAGTCTCTTGATTTCACAGTACACGTATCAAGATTAATATTAAAGTATCGGTTTGATAATTTGGCATTGTGGCATTTGTGTATTGAATACTATATTTTTTCAGTGTAGCAGCTGCGTTACCTTTCTCACAATTAGAGCCCAGGTACTCCAGCCAGCCAGTATAATAGCCATGTCCGCCCAACAGAACATAGCATTTAGTTAACAGGGTTGGAGTTCAGGCGTTGCGGATCCGATTGCAAGTAATTAAAATCTGACCCTCGGAGACTTTACCAGGGACCGACCAGATCGTATGGAAGCATAGATTCGTGGAAATGATTCCCGGTTCACAAAGCATAGCATAAATTTTCGCTTAGTGCACATTACCCTGGTGGAAATAATTCTACGTATTTGTACGTCCATTTCTACGTGGTTCTACATTAATTGGAACATGTGAATAGTTTTTCATAGATTTTTTCGTAGATAATAGTATTTTTTCGTAGATAATTATCTACGAAAAAATACGAATCTCTACGAAATTTCTACGAGTTTCTACAGGAAATTTCGTAGTTTTTTTTCAGGGATTTTCGTAAATTGTCGTAGAATAAAGTAAGAATGTCAATTTTGGAATTCACTTGGATTTCACACCTGTATATTAATTAAGGTTCATGTTTATGGAAATATTAAAAAAAAAAAAAAAAAAAACGACCCCGAAAGAGGTTCGAACCCAGCCCATTTGGAACGGGCCACCCATCCAAGTACTGACCGCGACGAATCGTGCTTAACTTTGCTCATCCCTATGTGTTCGGTCTTCGACCCGCTCCAACTCTTCCTTTTAATGTATATCACATTTATCAGCAATCGAACGTCAATGAGATGTATGGAACATGCATGAATATGCGAGAGACTGAAATTTCTTATTTTACTGTCGAAAATTGTAGAATTTCGTAATATTTTACGCCGTTTTACGTAATTTAGCTTTTACTGGTCTTGCAGCATTCAAAATTCTCTAAAGATCGAAAAATCGTATAAGATAGTAATTTTCCGAATAGACCCAGACAGCACACAATCTTACTACAATGTTGCTGCAACGTAACTAAGGGGTTGTAAGATTGCAGCAACGTTGCCGCAACATTCCTGCAACGTGTGTGCTGTTGGGGGGCGTCCACATATTACGTAACGCGATTTTGGGTCATTTTAGACCCCCCCCTCCCCCATGTAACGGACCGTAACAAACGATCAACCCCCCCCTACTTGTTACGTAACATTTCACATTTTCGGTTTTTGATAATAAATTCAAGTGTTTCAATTCCTGGAGACTGAAAAGAAGATCCATACGTGCCAATACAACACTTTATTTTTAGGAGCTATACATTTGAAAAAGAGAACCATTAATTGGCCTCATCTTTATACAGAGGTAATACATTCCTCTTGAGCTTTTTTTTCGATGCTCTGTGCGCGTATCTTTTGAGATATGCATCGAAAACTTTTACGTGCCGCGGAGTCAAAATAGCTGTATTTTAAATGTTACGTAACAAAATTTCAGACCCCCCCCCCTCCCCTATGTAACAGACCGTAACGCTCCATCACCCCCCCCCTAAACGCGTTACGTAATATGTGGACGCCCCCTTGGGGGATTTTCAGTATTCTACGAAAAAAATTACGACATTCATTACATTTTATTGGGGATCCGAATTTTCTTAGTTTTTCGTAAAAAGGCGTAGAAGAGCATAGAAACACGTAAAAATTCCTACTATTCTACGAAAATTTACGAAATTTTATGACAATTTTTCAGAAGTTCGTATTCTGGTATTTGTCCATAGAAAATCGTAAAAAATCGTAAAAATTCTTACTATTTTACGAAATGTTATGACGATTTCGTAGGACTTTTTTTCATTTTCGTATATTTTCATGAAAAATCGTAGAAAATCGTCAAAAATCCTAGAAATTCGTAAAAACTCTATTTTACGAAAGTTTATGAAATTCATTTTACACTTTTCATTAATTGAAAGTTCCTTTTTCGTTCGTAATTTTTCGTGTTAAGTCGTAGAAATTTCGTAGAAATTCTTAGTTCTTCGTAAAATCTCGTAATTTTTCTACGAGAAACTACAAATTTATACAAATTCATACGATTTTCTACGAATTCTGGTTTCGTAGTTTCTCGTGGAAATTCGTAGTTTTTTCGTAGAAATTATTTTCACCAGGGTAAGTACATCAAACGTCCGCATTATTCCATCAAGTATCTATGGTGCATAAGTATAGGACTGAATTACATTTTTCGTCTCACAAGGAGAGTATCAGGCCTCAGGGTCACGGATTCTGGCTAAACTTGCAGGTTTGTTTCTTCCGCCCAAAATATGAGGCCCCTGATGCTCAATTTCATCGATGGGCCTTTCTTCGCTTGATTTTCTATGCATCATAACAGCGAAAATGCATGGGTTATTCACTGACACTGCAGAATAATCCGTTTACCCTTGACTTTGTGAGAGCCGATCATTGAATCTGCACGGATCTTCATTGAAAATCAATATTTGAAGCAGAATTTTACCATAGATTTCATTTGCCATGTCTTTGTGCTGATTAAACTGCTGAATTGATCAATGACGAATGGATTGAAGAAAAGCCCATTAGATGAAACTTAGCCTCAGAGGCCCCATATTTTGGGCCGAAGAAACCACCTTGCAAGATTAGCCAGAATCCGTGACCCGGAGGCCTGATACTCTCCTTGTCAGGTAACAAGATTATCGTCGACCCAAATACGAGTGCGCCTATTGTGTACAATCGGCGCACTGGTAATTGGGTTCACCTCAAACCCTGATCTAGTAGGGAGAGTGGGGTCCCCTGTGCCATAGGGCACCCTGTACCACTACGCATATCTCGAGTTCCGCTTCTGGCAGAAATTTTTTATAATTAACCCATCATGCCTTGTCTAAAATCTGTCAGTTCTATCCTATTTTCGTACAGTGACAGGTCGACATCGTGTAGAAAAACAAAAAAATGGATTCGGACCTTCCGAAAGCTGGTTTTTATGCCTCGTGTAATTTGTTTTATAATCCATTGCCATGGAGTTTTTGTTGAAAAAGCCTTCTCATATATCATTAGCCATACATAAAAGTAAGTGCGAGGATAAGTAACATGACCTAAAAATATTACTTCTGTAAAATAATAATTAAAACCATTATCAACGAGCAGTGGGGTACATTGTGACAAATTTTTGTGGGGCTCTTTGTGACGGAAAATATACAGTAATGCCCCCCTACTGAAAAAGATATTGTCAAATATTACACGAAAAAGTACATAATAAATTACGTAAAGTTATGATTGGATTCATGATATGAATTATCATGTAAATTGAGAATGTTGTAGATTATTACGTACTTTATCACATGATTTTTATTCTGACGATTGTTGTACAAATACACATAATTTATTATCTAATTTATAGTGTGATATTTTACATGCTCAGATTTTACGGTAGAAAAGAAAAAAAGTAAAATTTAGACCAGGGAATTTACGAGTTCCAACTTCTCCAAAGAAACTGGAAATCAATCACAATCATATCAAAACTTATGAACCTGAAACCTCGTTATATTACTATGAAGTACCGTAGCTCAGATGGTAGCGTCACTGCTTGCGAATTCAAAGGACGGCGGTTCGATCCCGACTCAGGGATGCCTTTTTTTTCTTTTTCTATCATAAAATCTGACCATGACGTAAAACATCCTACGATAAATTAGGAAATAAATTATGTGTATTTGTACAAAATGATGGTTAGAACAAAAATCTTATGAGAAAGTACATAATAATTTGTATCATGAATCCAATCATAACTTTATAAAATTTATCATGTAATTTATTATGTACTTTTTCATGTAATATTTTACAGGATCTTTTTCAGTAGGGCCCTCAATAGTCAACTCTTCGGGACCTTCAAGCCCCGCAATAGTCCGCATCCCCACCCAAATAGATGGAATTCACACACACACACAGTCTAGTAGGCCGCGCATACGCCACTGACGGTAAGATCATTGAGGTTATGTATCACATGTCTCAGTGTGATTTTGTTGTGCAGGTTATGTTATCATTTTTGGAGGTTTGTAACTGCAGGGCTCATAGTGCGTCACTTTTCTCACTTTTAGTCACTTTTTTTAAGGAACTCACTTTTTTGTCACTTTTCCTGCAAAAGTAACTTTATTCAACTATTATTCAAAAATCCGGACGTTTTTCTAGAGAATTTGTTCGCTTCCATTATTCAGTCATTCCACATCAAACCGTACAGGTTTTTGACCTCGATTTTCCGATTCAGGTCTCGATTTTTTTACAGATTCTTTGGATCAAATGAATGTGTCAAACAATTTTCATGTTATTTTTATCGCCCCTAGTTTAGAAGTTACAGGGGGTTGAAGTTTCGGAAAATCGGCCAAAAATTCAAAACATGCTCGCCTTCAACTGCTTGTGTCTTCGGTTCTATTTGTACTACAGACTTTTGTGAAAACGCATTTCGAAGCTCTTGAATGGCGCTTTTGTGACATACTTATTTGATTTCGACATATCCGATGATTCCATTTGCTATAAACAATTATATCATTTAAACGGGGTTTTCAAGGTGATTGTCACCACATAAAATTAAAAAAAAAAAAAAAATGAGCGTATTCCTTGATCGATTCTCTACAAAATTGCGAAGGAGAATTCATGGAGACTTGATGGACTCTATTTAACAACGATTTCTTCAGAAGCGACGGCGCGCGTAACTAGCGTAAACGCGTGCCGTCGCTTATAAATAATCGTTTTTGAATAGAGTCCATCAAGTCTCCATGAATTTTCCTTCGCAATTTTGTAGAGAATTGATCAAGGAATACGCTCATATTTTTTGGGGAATTCAAGTCGTCCACCTCACCTTGAAAACCGCGTTAAATAAATAATGTAATTGTTTATGACAAATGGAATGAAGGCGCCATTCAAGAGCTTCGAAATGCGTTTTTACAGAAGTCTGTGAGATAAATAGAACCGAAGATATAAGCACTTGAAGGGGAGCATGTTTTCGATTTTTGGCCGTTTTTTCGAAATTTCAACCCCTTGTAACTTCTAAACTAGGGGCGATAAAAATAAAATAAAAATTGTTTGACATTTATTTGATCTAAAGAATCTGTAAAAAAATCTACACCTGAATCGGAAACATCGAGGTAAAAAATCACCCGTTTTTTTCTGGTTTGACGTGGAATGACTCATATGCATGTGCTGAACATAGAACCATACATACCTAAGTACTCCGTGTAAGATTACCTGATCCAAATATATTCATAAATTTACCCAAATTCATCAGTTTTAGTCACTATTTAGTCACTATTTAGTCACTATTTAGTCACTAAATAGTCACTTTTCAAATATTGAACGTCACTTTTTTCACTTTTATTTGGCCAGTTGCCCGCTATGAGCCCTGTAACTGCCATATGTATGTTCGTCTGCTGAGAAACTCAGTTGTGCGCATGTTCTAAGAGGCGCCACTAAACAGGGTCTCAGGGGAATCGGGACTATGGAAGGAGAACGTCGGTGGCCTATTTCGGGGTCTTGAGAGGGGAAATTCGTTGACTATTGAGGGGTATGGACTATTGAGGGATTGACTATTGAGGGGCATTACTGCACTACAGTTGTAGTTCGCACTCCGCCACGATGCGTCGGTAAGGCAGCAGCGAAGAGCAAGCTTACTCGAGTTAAGATGGCTACGCTTATCCACACATAAAACAATATTCGTACTGAATCAAAAAATGTCTGTAGTACTGCTACGAATTGGATATTCAGCGCAGTGAAATGTGTAGTCAAAAAATACAATCTGGAAGTAAGAGGGAAGGAGACCGATGATGCTACAAAACCTGCGATGATATTTACGGCTCTTTAGTAGTACAATATTCTACCATCCGCAGTGCTGGTGATGCACGCCGGGTCCCACGGACGTACCGGGTCCTCGACCCGTCACGTGATCTTGGCATACGACCAATCAAAACGTAAACAAACCCCCACCATGGCACCAACGGACCCGGCATGCATTAACAACGCAGAATACCGTACTACTAAAGAGCCGTAAATATCAACGCAGGTTTTGGCGAGCGACCAGCAGGGGGAGATCGGTCTCCTTCCCTCTTACTTCCTGAATACAATGAACAATTACTGAGACTCGATACGTTATGTGTCTGTTTTTTCCTACGTCGCACACGGTGCCCCGCGTTTTACAGTATGTATCACATTCTGCCCCACACCGTGGCACAAGGTACCCCATACATGGGGCACTCTGTGCTATTTGCACTATCTTGGAATTCGGTTATTTTTTATTATTACAGCAAAGTTTATGTGTTGATTGAATTTGATTTACGTACTTGAACATCTATGTCATACAATGGATACGGAGATATGTTGAGTCAAGTCGATAAACAGGGTGAAATTCGAGATGAGAAAAATGTGTCACCGGGGACCCCACTCTCCTTACCTGGATATCCATATTAATACTAGCCAATACAAACTCCAAAAGATCCCATAGCTTGGATGGTCCATTCCTGAATTTCCATCGTTAGGATCGGATGCTGCGTTCGACTAGGACGTCACAAACAATGGAACAGATTATCTGGACGATGATAACTATATACGCATCGGTCGGACGGAGAAAGCTATCGTCGCGGTCTTTGGGAAATCTCTGGGCTGATTTGACTGATTGGGCAATCACTGGCTAGACCGACTGGCCACGACGCGAGGTTAGGAATTTCCGATACCTCGAACGCTGTTGAGCTCTCGAAGTTCAACCGAAGAATTTTCCAGTCAAAATTTGTTCAAGAATTTACTTATCCATGAAATTTGTATGGCATATTGTAATTATAAAGGTTCATTCCGGGACTTCACCGCTCGCTCGCTATACTCTAGTCGTCGGCCCACCTACCACGTCAGAGGACCTACTCTCTGAATTTGAATCAGTGACGTGCAAGTTATGCACCTGCAGTGGCATGCGCACTCATGCAAACCCAAACACGCACTCTTACACACTGGTATGTGTAAGAAGTGCGCAATAGTACATTGTGTACAAAGTGCGCAAAGAACTATTTTTCGCGTGTGCCATGCTGCAATCATTCTCGCCAAAACAGCCTTGCGCCTTTGATGCACACGATTTTTTTCTTAACACCTGGTCTGCAGAAATGCCTCTTTTCTCATACCCGGTCGCAAAATGCCACTTTTCATACCTCTTGAGCCGGCGCAAAACAGATCTTTTCGGCCCTCGGGCGCAAAGTTCCGTTTCGCGCCCGCTCACTCGGTCTGAAAAGAGGCATTTTTGCAGACCAGGTGTTGAGAAAAAAATCGTGTGCAACACGAGCGCAAGGCTATTTTGGCGAGTGTGATTGCAGTACACTCGCCTTCGGCTCGTACTGCAAATTTCACACTCGAAAAATATCGTTTTGGGCCCTTGATACACAATGTACTAATGTAGGGGAAACTAGGGAGGTTTGACCATACGGGAGGTTTCGTCATGTAAGATTACCATGCTATGACAGCCTAATAAATACTGTTATCTGATGTGAAGTATTCATTACGTCAAACAAGACGTAGCGCAAGTATTTAGCAACTGTTTAGAAAGCGCAGAAAAGTTTGAGAGGTGTATTACTGAAACGGCGAGAAACGATGTCATTTTCTCTGTTCTTCCCTAAGGATGTAGGCCAGTCCCATCAATCTTTTATCAGAATGTCTTACCACAGATTCATTCAGTGGACTATCCTCTCAAAGATGCCAGGAGTTATAAATTTATCATATTGCCAAATTATATATTTTTTCGTTGTCATTGTAAACAAATGCTGTTAGGGAGGTTTGACCCACGTTCGATCGGGAGGTTTGACCATATTCAATTAGGTGCTAATAGACATCGCTGTCTAAAATTTTATCAAAGAAAGTGCAAAGCACGCTAAAAAAAACCCGAAATCCGGAAAAATGAAAGAACAGAGTGCTGCGAAGTCAAGTTTGAGCCTAAGCAGTAAGCGCGGTGGTCGGTGGTACGGAGAAAAAAAATGACGGCCAATAAGGGACCGGCGAAATTTTATGTTTCCTCATGCCTGGATTATTTTCGGATAATGTGTTAAAAGCCCAGAGATCAAAATATATGCCACAATATCTCAAATATGTGACTGCTTTATCCACATGGTCAAACCTCCCATCGCCCTGGTCAAACCTCCCATACATGGGGAGGTTTGACCGCGATTACGCGCATCTACAGAACGGCAAATAACTTTGTTTTTAAGGCTCTGAAAATTATCAAATAATTCAAGTACATTCTGCACAGTATGCTCAAAGATGACATACTATTGTGCGTGCCGGTTATTCAAATATAGTGATAAACGAGACGAACTTACAGAAAAGTGGTCAAACCTCCCTAGTTTCCCCTACTCACATCCGTACCTCAATTCACTATATTTCATGCATCAGTTATTCCGAAGAGTGATTAATAGTATTGACACAAGTTCACTTCAGGTACCACGAGTTAACCAATAACATCCTGATTTTTTGTAATGGTTCAGTAGAGTAAATATCGATTCCGACACACTTACGTGGTTTCATTATATTTCTTTGGCAGTATTGCCTTCATCGTGAATTAATTACCCGAAAACTTACTCTACCCCAACTGATATCGACCCTACTCCAGGAAATTTTATGATGCCATAGATAACATAAATCGCGCGGTCGAGTACAGCACAACGATCGCGAATCAGACAAATTCGTCGAGATGAAAGATTTTCGTCGTACAAAAAATTGTCAATGATGTGAATATTTGGTGAACTTTTTCTTTGTGTGTAGCATTCGTGTTCAACGGAAGGCAAAGTCGTGTAAACCATTGTTAGCCTATGTGACGGATGTGTCACGAGTAGGCAGTTTCATTCATATGTACATACACAGCGGCCGTTTTGTTATAATTATAATAATAATTACAACGGACGTGTCGTCCAAAGTGGAAATTATCAATACAAACCATGATTAGAAGTGAAATTTGATTGAATAATTGACGCGATTTGGGGGGCGAGCATGGTGGTGTAGTGGTGTAAGTCCCCAGATATGGCGTATGTGGACCCGGGTTCGATTCCCGGATCGTATGTTACTTCTTCTCATCACTTCTAATGATGTAAATATTATTATTAGTTTATAATGTGTATCCAAAATGTCCCTGGAAGCCGATTTCTGGTCGAGAATGTGTTGGTAATGTTCACTGCCCAAACTTTCGCCAAATGTGAACCGGGTGGCAGACGCTTTCCCAGCACCTCTCGAACATCTCTCTGCCCACTTTATTTTCGCCAGGGAAGCCTCCTAGCTTATCACAAGACTTACGCAAGAATTTGTGACCCAAGGTTTCCAAGGTTTGCGAGACACTCTTGGTCTAAAAGCCAAGGGGTGGTGAGCATATATCACAAGCCTTACACAAAGGTTTTTTGAGCTACGTACAAGATTTTTGCAAGCTTTTCTGTTTTCCATTACTCCATTCGTGTGTCTTGTTTATTTATATAATTCTTCAACTTATTACAAACCTTTTTCTGTGGTGTTGAGTTCGATGAATTCTCAGTTTTGGAGATGGGCCACCATGTAGAGATCGGAACGTCGACGAAGTGTTGCTACTATATCCTTGGATACCAAAAATCAGCATATCATAACACCACCATGTTTCTATGTTGCAGAATTTATTATATGACCAGAGATTGTGTATAACATACTATTCCAAAGTAGAAAGTGAAGTAAATTTTAGATCTTTGTCATCATCTGCAAATATGTTTATATTCACAGGTGATATTTAATTTTCTATCGGTAATTAACAGACAACACAAAATGCCCGACTCCACCACTAACCAGCGTTGCAAATCCAGCATCACAAAACGCAATTCCGTAAGTCTTAGCGACATCGCTTACATGCGAATATTTTTCTGCAGTCACTGAAGTACAGATTTTTCAGTATCCAGTGTTCAGGATTATTTACGGGCGCTTCGATACACACACATGGCCGCGAACAATCGTGCGTGTTGAGTGTGCGATTTTTCGAAACGTCTGTAGCTCCCAAATACGTCATAGTATGTACTCCAGGCTTGATGACAATCAAGAAACGATATTGTGCATTGGTTATTTCAATTTGATTGTTTGTTCGTTGTCCTCAGCTGCAGGGGTTTTAGCAAATAAGTACCTATAGCGATGTTGCTCAAAAGCACAGAATCGGATATCTGTCGAACTGATTCAGTCTCGCAAATTATTTCAAGTTCTAATAGTTTTTCTCGTGCCAAACTCAATATGTATTGGCATCACAACACAATACTTGATGCGAATATTGGCTCCTGTCTTGATTCGCTATAGCGAACTTCCCGACAATTTATACCAATGAAATAATTAGCCCTTCCTAAATTCGCTGAGTTGAAGATAGATCCGTCGAAGGGTATTATAAATAGGCTGGATACACATCCTCAACAAAAAAGCTTCATTTTCTGTGAAGCTCTACCGATACTTCTAAAGTTCATGCTCAAGAGTTGAATCTAACCACTGAATTGCACTCTAAACTAATAATTCAACCTCACAATTATCTTGGAATCACACCCCCAATAATCCGGTGTTCACTTTCTGAATTGAGTATGGAACCCAATTCCAAGAATAAACTCTCAAACATTGAGCCTATTTTGCCGCAGGGGACACATCGCCCTTGAAGCACACGATGGACGTAAAATTTCAGCTAAGAAGCCACTATAATGTGAATGTTTTCTTTTTCTTTTTTACATTGCTTTATCCATCATACATATTGGTTTCTTGCAGACTATAGAGCTTGTGATGCCTAACTAAACTTCATTAACTTCCTACACAGAGATCCATGCTGGGAATTACAATCATTTACTACGGCACCTAGCGTTAGAGAGTAGTGCTACTGACACTGGGGTATAACCCCGTAGGCAGTTTCTTACATGAGAGCTTATATTCCCCTGTTTACTGTTTCTACAACCGAACCTGCATAGTGCTTCGTCAAGCGACCTACCCACACTGGTTTCAATTTTGCCACTAAGTGGCGAGTTGTAGGCCACGCTTATAATTATTGTCAGGTTAACCATGGGTTGATAAATATTTTCTAGGCCAATCATTCCAGAATAACTAACGTGTTTCTCATTTGTAGAATTCAAACATAGTCTCGATCTAACCCATTCTATTCCGCGTAGTTTTAACCCTCCAGTACTCGCACCATCAGTGTAACGTAAACACATACATTTTGGAAAACATTTAACACCTCTATTACTCTTATTTTAAATAAATATAGTACTGACTCGAAGTAATATTATTCTTATTTTCTTTGAAAAGAAGGAGGAACGGCTGGGTAAATTGCGAGGCCTTTGAACTCGTAATAAGTTATACGTCTCAAATACAGAGTTTCTAGTTTTCGAATAGAAAAAGTTATATTGCTAATTAGCAATATGGTTATGACATGTGAGTACAGTACAATATACCGATTCCTAATTAAACTGCAAGATGAGGTGGATATTGTACTACTTTTAAGGTAAACCCATAACTGACTTCAACTTAATTTCATATCTATTTCGATCAATATATATACATCCGCGTTCGAAGGTCTAGCATTTATTATATTTAGAATATTGTCTACTCACGGCCGTGCTGTTAGATGTACTACGTCATGCATTTGTTGAGATAGCCTACAGGGTAAAACCGTGGCAGACCGCAACGATGCACAGCAAAAATTCCGTCTCTGGAAACTCTGACAAAAATGGCAAAACAGAACTCCAGGAAATTGTAACGATCATTTTGACCATTCTTACATACTACATGTGAAAATACAGGAAGAAATGAGGTTCTTGTCCTACTGCGCCGTATATCGTTGCAGTGAAGTTTACGACAACTTGCAGAGACTTTGAGGCCCTTTTCCTGACGGTCATCCTCTGAGACTAGGTAGGTAGGTACTATACAGATAAATCGACTGACTCGGATCTTAGGTCTCAACATCTAGACGATCAACGGTGAATCTGGTTGATTGAGGAGATACCTTTTTTTTTTGCAAAGTATTACATTTGTATTGTTATGGACGCTATATTCAGTTTTCAGTTACGGTCAGATAGCTGGCTGCTAACTAGAAAATTCATACGACTACACAGAGCTACCGAAAACATAGGTACCGAAATTCCTGAACGCTGGCTAAATTCTAAACCTATACATATATGTACATGGTAGGTATTCGTATGGTTTTGTAATGTCTGATGCGCATTTATATGATCCCCATACCCAAACCCACTCAATCAGTTTTGATACAGCTATATGCCTATATATACATATGTATATTATACTATCACCATTGCTTGTTATTTCTTTAATTTTTCGCTTTTGATCATGCCTGCACGCCTTTCCATTTGTCATCGCACTGAGCACAATCCACTCGGAAATATTTTGCAGCCAATGCTCATTGAGCATTTCATCAACGAGCTCACCATTTGCTGTACTGTCATTTTTTACATCTTTTGTTTTCTTTCCTACAACACCCGACATTCTGAGATACCGTGGAAGGGCGAAACTTCTTTCAAGGCACCATTTTACACCACCTCATTTCCACATACCTCGACGAGATATTTGGCATCCATGCAACTGGAGAGATCTGATATTTTTCTCGAGTTGGTGACCACAGAGTTTCTAGAGCAATTCATCGAATAAGGAACATGTGCAGACTACTCCAAATAATCCTGCGTGTTTCACACACTTATCCATCGGTGGTATCCAGTACGGTATTTACTAGATCACACATCGGAAATCTGTTCCACGTGGATCATAGAAAACTTTCGTTAGCCGGATTAGAGGCGACATCGACAAATTCAACGCCATGATTTTCAAGACGCCCACTACTTTCGTTATCACAGGCTCTGATCACGTGAGTATTCACTGGATCGCCATATTGACTCTGATAAAATTCCTCTCTCATCATGTGGTTCAGATTTCCGCATCGAAAATATAAAATTTCTCTAAACGGCTTCCGAAAGTCTCTGTTGAGGGTCGCGTATATTATTGGATTGAAGAGGCTATTGCAGTAACCCAACCAAAGAAACAGACTCGATAATGATGCTGGAATGGCCTCTGAATCGTTCAAAAATGGCCTTACCAAGGCAAGCACAAAAAATGGTAACCAACACACGATGAACGCGCTCATAATTATTCCCAAAGTCGTGCTGGCTTTTCTTTCTTTGGCTAGTTGGAACCGCAGCTTCTTACGATGTGGTGAATTGGTCAAGCTGTACGTGCTATTCAGATGATTACGAATTATCGTCGATTTATTAGTCGTCGGTGCTGGTACGACGGAGGAGGAAACTTTTTCACCTCTCTGCAACATCGGGCACTGGGATTCATTACTCCTTCTGGGGCCTCCGCTAAAACATCTCACAGCTTGGCTGCTACACTGTAATATAAGATAGAGAAAACAGGTAGTCGTCACCTACGCCAAAAACAAATATAGCAGAAGATATGCAGAGCATCTTACCGTAGTAGACCCACTCGAACTACGATGCTTGCAGAGGGGGCTGCTTTGAGAAGTGTGCACGTCGGAGACGTGCTGGCGGTTGACTACAGTGGCGGGGTAAGCGGCTGGTTCGATATCCAAGTAACAGTGAGCCTCCAGATGATTCTGAGCTCGTCTTTCTTCTAGCACTATTTTTCTTGCAGCACGGAATATCTTGTAATACACCTAGAATTATTAATCACTGGTTTTACTGATATACCGCATTTCCTATACGATATTGTTGAAAGTCAAGCATTACGTCACTGTTACGGCACTAACTTCGCCTTTAGCCTGTGGCATTAGCGCCCAGCACCGCACAAGTATAGTGCTATCAAGAAGGGGGGATGAAAAAAATCAATTATTGACGCCTTTTTTCGGTTTGTAAGGTTGCAGTTTATGCAGCTAACTTCAGAGCCGCCTGGCAAAATTTTACGTGGGTACGAATGGCCCTTTAGAACTGCATTAAAAAAAAGAATACGACACTTGATAAAGAGTTCAACGTGTGGACCTGAACTGGCGTCAAAGTGACTTTTCCGCATGAAATTCTTAACACATACATCCCAAAATATCTTTGTTTCACGCAACAATAACGACAAAATCCTTGTTCCTCACTAAAATGGTAATTACCGCGACCATCAATTGACAGTGGCAATTATCATTTTAGTTAGAAACAAGGATTTTGTTGTTACTGTTGCGCAAAACAAAGATATTTATATAACGCGAGCATGTTTCACGCGATTTTTCATGCCTGTTTTCGGTAGCAAAAAATCGCCATTTCAGCGATAGCGGCAATCAGTCGGTGGTGGGAGATAACGGACTGTACGTATTCGGGCACTTTTAAAGCTAAGGTAGTAAAAGTGCCCGAATACGTACTCCTCACTCAGCGCAATGGCACTAGCAGACACATTGTTCCCCGAATACGTGATTCGCGCATGCGCATTAGCTTCCTATCCAAGCGTACGAGCATCAACCTAACCTCATTTGAAAAACCGCTAAACATACTCTTGCTATATAATAGTATATTGTGCATCAAGTGCGGGAAGTTGGCTATTCCGGACGAGTGTGAGGTATGCCGGACGAGCCGAAGGCGAGCGTCGGCATTCACACGAGTTAGGAATCGCCAGCCCGCACGAGATCCACATCCTGTTTTTTGTATAAAACCTGATATGGAAAGTCTGACTTCGCGGACTGTGGAGAATGTGCGAGATAGCTGATCCTCTTACCGACCGAGGACAGTGCCGGAATGTGGACATTCCGGCACTGCTCTCGGCCGGTAAGGGAATCAGCCATTTCACGCACCCTCTACAGTGCGCGGAGTCGAACTTCCCATGCAGGTGTTACGAAAAGTATCATGTGCAACAAGGGGCCAACGGGCTTCAATATACTATTTGGGATGCATGTGTTCAGAATATCATGCGGAACTTCGCTATCATCTTCTTTTTCGCGCCTGTTACGTTCAAGCTTTGATATGAGTGGAAATAAGTGACGTGGCTACTTGGTTGGTAAAGATTGACTCCAGCATGCTCTTAAAATACGTTATTACAATTCGATGTTCGGGTGTAAAATGCTGTTTTACATAACAGCAGGCGTAAAATTGAAAAACTCGATTTCGTCTCTTGTTTTACGATTTTCCCTTCATGTGATAGGCGCAGCCCTGGGGCCCGGCTTCCCCAGCCATCGGGCACGGCAGACGCCACTAGATGTGAACCCGTGTTTTACGCCCTAGGTACATAATATACTATCACATGACCATAGTATCTTAGGTATGACGATTCCGAAAGTCACTGCAGTGTCGTAGGAAACGCTATGGTAATAACTACCCAACTTTTTGTGATCCCATCGCCTATTACTATGGGAGGCTAGTATTGATATTTCGACACTATATGTTACCACCGTAGAACCATTACCGACGACACATGACACTATGTTCTATGATCATTAAAACAGAATTTGGGTAACGCTCGTTCTACAGGGTTCGTAGGTTTTGTTATTTTGGTCAGGAGGGAATGTATCACTCGGCATTGTGGAATCGGAAATAATCGATCGAGTCGAGTCAGACCGTGCACTCTTTTTATTCTGATGCATCAAATGCTCCACAAACGTGTTAGCCACTGCGGGTAAGTGCTCAGTTGGGGCTAACTCAATCAATGAATAGGTAAAATTCGCTTCCAAATGAAGCCAAAAAGAATTTGAAAATAACAGCAGCTCGTTGAAAAATCAGCGCTAAGAACTCGTCTGATGAGCTTAGGAATAGATTCAGCAAACTTGTCTTCGTTTCATATCCAGTTAATCGATCGTACGTATTCGATATTGAATAGTCGCTAAAAAATTATACCTAAATATATACTTACAACCATCATGACGATCAAAGGAATGTAGAAGCTGGCAAGTGTTGCGTATATCTGATAGAAGAAGTTTTGACAGACAGCGCAATGTGTTGGCCCATTTTCTGAATATGTATGTTCGTTGCCCATGATCAGTAGGGGTGGTATACTAACGCAAGCTGCTCCCAGCCACACGAAACTGACGTAGAATATCATTCGCTTTGGTGTTCTTTTAACACCGTATTCCAGTGGTTTTGTGATGGCGTTGTACCTGGGTAACAATGAAACAGGATGCACATAAAAGACGTGCCATTTCAAAAGTGCAGGATGGTTACGTTGAAAACCAGAGTAAATTGAAAGAGGTCCATCTATACGTATACACTGTAAAACGATTGTAACAGTTGATGGAAATGGTGACTAACAGGTTTCGAACTGTTGTCTCTACCACGCGATGGAATATCAACCATCCAAATTGTTCCTCACATTATACTGAAGCGTAAACATTATTGATGTACGGATAGGCCTCCAGATCGAAGTACTTAAGTATATACTGTATGACCACTCAAAATAACACTCAATCAATACGCGTAACCGGGGTAGGAATTCACTCCAAGTCTGGTAATTCATCCTGCGCCAGGGCTGGCATGTAGATATTTTCTACATTAGCTCGGGCCTCACCAGTCCCAGGCCAGTGTTTTGACGTTGGCTAAAAAGCACGATATACTACCACGGCGTAAGATGAATTTTCAGACTTAGAGTGAATTTCGGCTCGGAAAGCGATCCAGGCATCCGCTCAGCATTGGTATAGCCAGCTACCAACCAGGTTCTTCCGCCTGCACACATTATCCGGCATCGGCATGCAAATCTGAAAACCTTAACCCTTAGACCGGCAGAGTCGGGTGAGTATCCACCTAAACATATGTAAAAGAAAACAAGTCTGCCGATCTAAGATTAACAATCATTGGCCCACATCAATGCCGTCGGGGAGCCATAATTTGAAGGTGGGTACCGAACCACTAGAATCGTAGCTGAGGTCCACGAGAATTTTTGTTTCCGAAAAATTTCAAAGATACCAGGGGAAATTTAAACCCACAACCGGCACATAAATAGACGCTCCCGACTTTACTCTGTCCTGAATACTGTAGCCTACTTCATCTCAAACATTCCGATCACCTTCCGGTAAGCAAAAATGCATTGAACGCTCAATTTTATAACTCTAATCGAGTCGTCTTTCACGCTAAACGTGGATTCTACATTTCGCAAATATGTGCAGCAAAAGGCTAGTTAAAGGTCAGAAGTGAAGGAGAATAATTTTTTCTACGTATTCTAACGCGCTACGGCGAGCATACCAAGAACATTTATTTCAGCTATTTACACCTCAGCCCATCGATCAATACCCGACGTGACGGGGATCATTTAATCATCCCTGTCCACAAAACCACCACCTACTCTAATTTTTTGCCATATCGCTCCCTATACCTCAAGGATCGGCTTTCAGGATATGTAAGAACATTCTCGCCGCTCATCATTTTTCATTCACGATTCTGGGGTATCCTGTATCTTTGCAGACACCTCAATTGGGGCTTGTAATCTATTTTATTTTGTAGTGCCCTCCCAATCACAAGTAATTATAGAGAGCTGACTATTGTCTTTCAGTGAGCATTTGATTCGTGATTTGCCACAAACAGTGCCACTTTACAGTGCCACTTTACAGGTCAAAAATAGGCTTCAAAAGGTGACTCAATTGTTGAGGCCCATGTCGGAAATGTTAACTTTTGTAGGTAATATCTAAATGGAAAGTTCTACTTCCCGCATGTAGACACCGTGCAGTTAAGTAAAATCATACGGTAACATCTATTTACCCTTCGCACAACCCCTACAGGCATAAGATGTTCAACTTTCCACCACAGGCTCTACAGAAAATCGGACGTGTAATTCGTGCAAGTTGGTGTCACTGACTCAGGTAAATACAACACTCGCTTCCGGCCCGCGCCTCAACGTCATATTCGTCGGAATCGCCAACTTCCCACACTTGAAGAATTTACTATGTTTGACCTACGTCAACAAAAGGGCTGATTCTGCTACCTGAAATGTTGCCAACCTGGGAGTCTATCCTCCTTGAAAATCTTTGCTCGTATGCAGTCTTGTCTCCGAGTGTGGGTTGGTCGGTATTTGCTCTTAAAATTTAATGATCACCGTGGCTTACGCGGAATCAACCTCCGTTCACGTGTGAATAAGAATACAGTATACATCACGGCATGAGCGTTCTCGCTCCAGAGGTGTACCACAAATCACAAATTCATTTTATAAAAGTGTATAAACTTTGGTAAGGTTTAACTGAAAATTTATTTCAGCAACTTACAGAAGAATACAAAGAATATTTTGTAGACTTTGTCGACGATCATTACCTCAGAGAATTTGAAACTTCGGAGTTCGAAAGAGGACTCTCTGTTCATTATTTCCTGTTTCCGGAGCGTGGCACTTTTGATTTCGTGAACATCACGAATACATTTTCTAGAGAGTTTTCTGAGGTACGTTCGTTCTAATTCACACGGCGAGATACGATCTGGCCCCGTATAGACACTTCTCGATTGGACACAAGCCGCATTGGATACGTGTTCGAAACTTTTTTTTATTGGACATTTAATTCTTGGGCACATCATTTTTCGGACACGTCGGACACGAGCTAAATATCGATCCACGAAAGTCCCTTTTGGACACGTCGCAATTGGACGCGAGATTTTTAGGACATGGGCTCTTTCGGGCGCGTACCTTTTCACAACACAAGGTTTCAGGGTCTGCCATAGTGACCCAGAAGGCAAAATGATACCACGAGTAAGATCACGAAATAACCGCATATGGCTTTGGTGGAGAAACATTTTTTACAGCATTACGGGTCCATAGGCGGGATATGAAGTTTTGATGCACAAAAATAAGTATTTCTCTCCCGAAGTACGGAACACCGTCTGTGAAGCACCTATGCATGGGCCATGTGTGGTGGGTCGGTGGCTAGCCTAACTTTTTCTAAGCTATCCACCTGTGAAGCTACACAGAGAAAACCCGACACGAGTCGTCAATATAAGCACATTGATCACCAATGAAACGTTCGAAACAAAATCTTTCTCATCGGTGAGCAATGTAAGAACACTGGCTTCTCGAATATTTCTCGATTCACTCAGTAGTGAGCTGGACATTGCTCACCAATGAGAGAGGCACGAGCTTCGAGTGCGCACACTTGAACTATGAATGTGCACGCATCGTTTGCCCGTGAGAGTTAACTTCATGCGTAGCACAACAGCAACCAATGAAGCGACACCGTTAGCCAGTGTTCTCACATTGCTCACCAATGAGAAAGATTTTTTTTCGAACGTCTCATTGGTGATCAATTTGCTTACATTGACGACTCGTGTCGGCTTTTCTCCGTGTAGTTTGAACTGAGGTATTTTGACCGGAGATATTTTGACGAGAGTTATTATGGCCATGTGATCATTTCACCGGACTATTTGTTCTCGAATCAATGTACCGAGATGTTATATTATTTACACCTGCTACTCTCTGAAAAAGCCACCATCCGAAAAATTCTGTGTCCAGTTTGGACGTATCCAATAACTGGCTGTCCAAGAAAAAAAATTATCGGACGCCTGTCTGATGCGGTTTGTATTCAATTGGGAAGTGTCCATAAGGGCCATTTTCCGAGATACATCCATTTCCTTATGAACCGTGGGCGTATAGATAACAGTAATTCAATTTTTAGAGAGCAAGTGAGGTGTTTCGATTGTAAGAACAAATCACTTCTCCCTCCCTTTCCATGCAATGTGCTGCGCATGTAAACTATTACCGGAGTAGAGATTGGGGGACTTCTAATCCAGTCAAATTAGATTTTGTATATATAGGAAATTTCGTTTCAGGCATGAAAGTTACACCAATCGATAGTTGAAGGTCCCCTTATGAACATATCAAGATGTATCCTCGCCAATTTCAGGGCGAGATTAGTAATAAATGAAATTACCAATTTTTAGCACGGAAAATTTACCATCAAATTCAATCGAAAAAGTATGGGAGAAAATTCACGTTTAATTTACTACAATTTTTAAAAGTAATTTCTAAGTATTTTCTGACAAGGCGTCAGCTGATCTGTTAGCGACGGCCTTACTTTCTGTTACTATAACCGGTAACTCAGAACTACCATATGGGAACTTGGCTTCAACTAACAACTCAAATCAACAGGACATATGCGCATTGGTTTCAGCGGCGTTTATTCATTGTTTTGACATAAAGGATCGTTCTGTGAGCATACAATTCTAGATTTTATTTTAGCCTCATCCATGCTTGTTCGTACTTGATGTGAATTTTATCAGTGCCAGCGGAATCTATGCGAGTTGTTTGTTTGTATGGATAAGGTATAATTTAACACGAACGTCTTCGGTCATGACCTTATCTATCCCGCGGACTACGTATTCACGCCGGTTTCCCGACGTGCCCACCACCCCAGAGCTTCCCTCCAGGAAGGTCAGTCCACGCGATACCACAGCCTTTTGCCGTTACGTACGTCACTATCACGGGTTGAATATCCATGCTGGTTATACCCAGCAAGTCAACCGTTACAGAGATCTGGTCATCCCTTTGATGACCTCCCTGTGCCGACCAACCCGTGACAATTACTTGTTTTCAATTCTGACATAATACACGGATCGCGGGTCGTATTTACCACGCCGGGTTTCCCGGCGTGTCAACCATCCCAGCTTTACTTTAGGGGAAACTAGGGAGGTTTGACCACTTTTCTGTAAGTTCGTCTCGTTTATCACTATATTTGAATAACCGGCACGCACAATAGTATGTCATCTTTGAGCATACTGTGCAGAATGTACTTGAATTATTTGATAATTTTCAGAGCCTTAAAAACAAAGTTATTTGCCGTTCTGTAGATGCGCGTAATCGCGGTCAAACCTCCCCATGTATGGGAGGTTTGACCAGGGCGATGGGAGGTTTGACCATGTGGATAAAGCAGTCACATATTTGAGATATTGTGGCATATATTTTGATCTCTGGGCTTTTAACACATTATCCGAAAATAATCCAGGCATGAGGAAACATAAAATTTCGCCGGTCCCTTATTGGCCGTCATTTTTTTCTCCGTACCACCGACCACCGCGCTTACTGCTTAGGCTCAAACTTGACTTCGCAGCACTCTGTTCTTTCATTTTTCCGGATTTCGGGTTTTTTTTAGCGTGCTTTGCACTTTCTTTGATAAAATTTTAGACAGCGATGTCTATTAGCACCTAATTGAATATGGTCAAACCTCCCGATCGAACGTGGGTCAAACCTCCCTAACAGCATTTGTTTACAATGACAACGAAAAAATATATAATTTGGTAATATGATAAATTTATAACTCCTGGCATCTTTGAGAGGATAGTCCACTGAATGAATCTGTGGTAAGACATTCTGATAAAAGATTGATGGGACTGGCCTACATCCTTAGGGAAGAACAGAGAAAATGACATCGTTTCTCGCCGTTTCAGTAATACACCTCTCAAACTTTTCTGCGCTTTCTAAACAGTTGCTAAATACTTGCGCTACGTCTTGTTTGACGTAATGAATACTTCACATCAGATAACAGTATTTATTAGGCTGTCATAGCATGGTAATCTTACATGACGAAACCTCCCGTATGGTCAAACCTCCCTAGTTTCCCCTACTTACCTATAAAGTCTTCTGGGCGGTCCGACCGCGATATTTTTCCGCCCCTCATAGATCCACTCATTTTCACAGCCTTCACAATACATTATATAAGCTATGAACCCTTATCGACACGCTGATAGCCCTTTTCCTACTCTACGGCACTTCACGTGATTATTACACGTGCACACAATGATATCCCGGAGGATTCATGCCCCATTAGCGCGCCGTTCGGAGCAAGACTGACTGCAGATTTCAGACTTTTCTCCGTCGACCGAACGTAGCGCTCGGCCAAGGTTTACCCGCTTGTATACATACAGGGATTAATACCTCGCTCTTCCGTGGCAACCTTTCACACATATTTATATACAGGTATACATGCACATACGGATCTTACATACTTTCTCTCATTCTCTCCTTATGATTACGATAATACTCATGCGAGGAATTTTTCAGATACATGACAAATTTATTATTCAATTATTGCTCTTTATTCAACAATAGTACACAATCTTAATTGGTTCCCTTTTATACGGGCAGTGTATTTACTTTTCTGTTTACTTATGATAATCGCGTCGCCAACATGATCGTTCCGCCGTTCCCATGGCGTCAGGCCTGGGTCATTTTCTCCCATACTTTTCCAATTGAATTTGAATGTACATTTTCCGTGCTAACAATTGGTAATTTCATTTCCTTGATTGACGCAGTAACATTTCAGAAAGGACCGACGAAAGTCGGTTGGGCGCCAATCTTCGATTGTTTTTCATTAATTACTAATCTCGCCCTGAAATTGGCGAGGAAACATTTTGATATAAATGTTCATAAGGGGACCTTTAGCTATCGATTGGTGTAAATTTCGTGCCCTGAAATGAAATTTCCTATATACACCATGTATTCAAAGTCTAGATTGACTGGACTATTCACTCATCGCAGTAGTCGAGGTAGTACAAGTTCAGAGGATCTATAGTAATAGTACTCAATTCTGCTTCCTTCCCTACTAATATTAAAAAAACTTGGAAATCATATTCGGTCACTTAGTTTTGAATGTATCGGTGTTATTTTGAGTGTTGGTTTTCTAAGGGTGCACTACAATTGCATAACAAGTTTGAAATTGAATTTAGATAATATTCTGTCCAACAGAATTCATTTTATCTCACCTGTCTACGGATATGACGCACAGGTTGAGTATACTGGCGGCACAACTCAGCACGTCGAAGCTAACCCATAGGTCACACAGTATTGACCCAAAAGACCAGCTTCCGAAGATTTCATAGAGTAACGCCATCGGCATTACGAGTAAGGCTACACAAAGATCACTGACCGCCAAGCTGACCAGAAGATAATTGTAAGGTCTCCGCAATTTCTTTACCAAACAGACTGCTACGCAGACGAGAATATTTCCTACCACCGTTCCGATGATAATGCTTCCTAGAACCAGGACGAGCAGTAGTGCCTGTAACATAATAACGCGCTTTTCAAAAAGATGATTTTCACCGTAATATAATAACTAGACCTATTCACTGGTGACTACTGACAATGAGAACTCGAATAGTACATTGCGCATCAAGGGCGCAAAGCACAATTTTTCGAGTGTGAAATCTGCAGCACGAGCGGAAGGCGAGTGTACTGCAACTCTACTCGCCAAAATAGCCTTGCGCCCGTGATGCAAACGATTTTTTACGGAACACCTGGCCTGAAGAAATCTCTCTTTTGATTGTGAGATCGAGTGAGCGGGCGCAGAACAGCACCTTGCGTCCGAGGGCCGAAAAGATCTGTTTTGCGTCCGCTCAAGAGGTATGAAAAGTGGCATTTTGCGACTGAGTGTGAGAAAAAAACCAATTTCAGTATATCAATGTAATAGTAATTGGAGAGTAATTTGGATATTAGACCAAACAGGATCTCACATCAAGACACCCAATCTGGCAACGTAACAGTAGTATCAGTAGTAGCAGTAGTAGCAGGAGTAGCAGGAGTAGCAGGAGTAGCAGCAGTAGCAGCAGTAGCAGTAGCAGTAGCAGTAGCAGTAGTATATAGTAGTAGTATATAGTAGTAGTAGTAGTAGTAGTAGTAGTAGTAGTAGCAGTAGGAGTAGCAATAGCAGTAGTTTCATTAACAATGAAATTAAACCAATCTGGTTTTTCAAATAATTAGTGATGTGATAAAAATTGGGAGGAAAAGTTCTAAAAAAAAATTTCAACGAAAAAAAATGTAGGGAGTGGTACTTGGCGGGCCAGGTGTGGGTAGATGAAAGAGTATTACGTCGAATATTTACGTGACATTTTCATCAATTGCTATGATGGCCCGCCAAGTACCACTCCCTACATTTTTTTTCGTTCAAAGTTTGTTTTAGAACTTTTCCTCCCAATTTTTATCACATCACTAATTATTTGAAAAACCAGATTGGTTTAATTTCATTATTAATTCTTGTACTTGGTAGTTGTATCTGATTTCAAACTTCTCATAGGAAGAATGTTTTGAAAGACGACTTTTGTTACAACTAATTTTTGTTAAGCAGTATTTTTGGAGGAAGACTTTTTGTTGGTAGATTTTTTTGGGGAGACCACATTAATATACTTGGCGACGGTTGTTGCACCACAGGTGCTTTTTTGGGAGATATCATTACATTTTGTAAAATTTCGCTTGACCACCCAATAATTGTGCTCGCTCGCTCGGTTGTCAGTAATACTTAATATATGCATATAGTTTCCGGGAATGAATGGAGTTCGTTGCATACAGGGTTATAGCTGCTGCTTACTCTAATTTTCCTTGAGCATTCGAATATTGAATATCGAATATCGTTATCGCATAAAAAAATCCTTCCAACATTTTTGAAATAATGGTAGCTTAGCTGTGAAAAAAAACTTCAGCCTCGTGCGGTGAAAATGTAAGAGCAGAGAACCTTGCGATGAAGATTTTGCCCATTGCTGCCTAAAATTCCTTGTGTCTACACTTTCATCGCAGAAGACTGCATTTTTTTCACAGTCTGTACTACCATTATTCAAAACCTTCTGAAAGGATTTTCTTGTACACCTCTCTCCAACATTGTGGGAATTGATAAGACAATTTTTGCCAAAAATTTCACCAGTCTTCTGCTAAATAATATGAAGCCTGTTGGGTATAATGTTAGGTATGTAACTCCAGATACATTACATTATGGTCCGAACCTAGATAATTTTTCGCAGACTCTGATAAAAGTTTAGAATAAAACTAACGATAAAAGAATCATTGTCCCAATTAGAAAATCAGGAGAGAAATTATGTCATGTACAATGAATAATTTGTCACAGGTAATCTTGGAGACGATTAGGGCATTTAAGTGAACAAGTTAAGTATTTATGAAGAAACATGACAAATGTTCGTATCAACTTTTTCTTGGCGACTTATTGTACTCGGACATATTTCTACGGTAAGAGCCATTTGTATAGAAATCAGCTATTTTTTATCCCTGATACTTTGAAAAAAACGATAGGGCTTTACCTGAAGCGCATCGTCATTAGTTACATTTGGTGTCGAAGCCCTTTTTCACCCATTTCAGTTGAGCGGAGAGACTTTCAGGGTTGTTTAAAGTTCCAATTAGGTTTATTTTTCTGTTTTGTGGATGCACACTTTAGAACTAGAGTTGATGTATTGGAATTCATACTTATATTTATAACAAATACGTTCGGCAATATGTTGCATCGTTGAAACTATCACACAATTCAAAAGTGATCAATCTGTGTATTGTGAGGCTTATACCATAGCGTTTCAAATTTGGCATTGATGTTTTATCAGTGGCGAAATGAGATATGCATTAATGCTGCAAATAATGTTTTCAATCAATCAAGCAAAAGTAACGAGATAAAACTTTTTTGCTCATCTAAATTAGTTATAACCAAAGTGAATGAATAAGTTTGTTTGTCTCACTTCATCCGAAATGTATTGAGTTCAGCAGATTATTGGGACTCAATAAATATTCCATAAAATAGAAACACTGCAATGTTATTAATTTGGCGTATCAATAGATTTTAGAAAATCGACAAACAAACATTACAGACTGACACATCGTTTCGTACACGTACTCAACAATAGCAGGTATAAGCAGGTGAATAATGTCAAAGACTTAATTCAACCATAACCTTCTTATAGTCACATATCCTAATACATGATTTATTTCTATTGTACTCAATCAGAGTGCTGATGTTGGTTCGCCAAATAGCTCAGGCGATAAAATATATTAGCAGTTAAGGATTACATGTTCAAGTATATTATAGACACATTCAACTTTCTACGTAGTTACAATCGATAAAGTTGATGCATCTGCTTGGAACTAGAAACATTCATGAACCGAGACTGATTCAGAATATAGCCACAGCTTTTGAAATTTCACATCAAGAAAAGTTTGAACATAAAACTATTTTGCGAGTTATATGAAACCCAAACCAAGACACTGTAGATGGTAGACGGTCGAGTTTTTAGAACGCACGCCGTGCTACGCTAGACACAATTCATTACACATGGAACTACATATACCTCATCTGGTTGTTACTTGCTAGAGATCTGTATTGAAATGAATCCGAAGCTCGTGAAAGCAACTCCGCTTTCACACAATGAACACTCAACAATTTTTCCGTACGTATACGTGTTATTAACCACATTTCTAACCTCAAAATTGCAAGTTTCATGATTTTATGCGAAACACCCCTATTTATTACAATTCAGCTCTTCGATTCATACGTTAACATCTGTATAATAATAACAGAGAGAAACAAAGCGAATGAGATTTTATTGCGACCGACGCAACTGACAGCTCTGTGTCCGGTAATCGATTCTCGATCTTACGTTTAAACATGGCGGTCTATTCAGTTCGGTGGCGATTCTCTACTCTACAATCGTGCCTTCCGAAGCGCGCTCTGGCGACTAACCTAGGGTACGTCGATCGCTTTGAATTCTTGCTGTCTAGCGGTGGTCGCTCTTCTCTTATTTTTATTGTCGTAGGAATAGAGCAATTGAGCTGACTGAAGAAGGAGACGAACAAAATTCTGCCGAGGAAACGGGCATCGGAAACATTCAAATAATCATATCTCAGCTCTCCGTGTACCGATTACATCGGAATTGGGCTCGTCGCTCTTCTCTCATTTTTATTGTCGTAGGAATACAGCAGATGAGCTGACTGAAGAAGGAGACGAACAAAATTCTGCCGAGGAAACGGGCATCGGAAACATTCAAATAATCATATCTCAGCTCTCCGTGTACCGATTACATCGGAATTGGGCTCTAATGAAAGCTTATTACGCCCATGTCCCAGGATAAATATTTCAAACCCATGTATGAAGCGAGGCGGAAGAAAGGCGATTAAATAATTTTCCCCACTGCCCGGTTCGCTTCCGTTCGGGTAAAGAGACTCGGAGAGTCTCTGCGCCGTGCATTAAAAATTTTTTTTAATGTACTTGGCGCGAGACTCTACCGAGTCTCTTGATGTATAAAAAAAATATGAGCTCACAAAAAACAGATGACTGTCCTCGCTTGCGTTATCAAGCACCATCGAGGAGTGAATAAGTTTGTTAAGTTTGAAACGAATTGAAGTAAATCGTTTTGGGACCAGAAAGGAAGCCTGAAGTTGAAGAAAATAAACTGTAACACAAAATAATTTGAAAAATAAATTGGGAAATAAAGTGTTCAGAAAAAAATTAGATGAGGTTAAGTGAAAGCGTCTTCACTCAGGTATTCATTTGAAATTTTTATACTTTGTTGCTATGATGGCCGGCTAAGTGCCACTCCCTAAATTTTGAATCTAAAAATTTTTTCGTCCATTTTTTTTTGTTCATTATTCCGTTCTATAGTTTATCTTCTCTGACTTTGGGCTCCCTTTTTTGATTCCCGAACTATTCACTTGATTTATTTTAAACGTTTGTACTTGGTACATAGTTATATATGGGGCTGTCCATGTAAATTTGCCTACCCTCCAGACCGCAACATTTTTCATTGGCTTCGTGATTTGTTCTGGTGTTGTTCTTGCCCTGAAACATACATCTACATTTTTTCAGATCTTAACCAGATCAGGTTATCGTGGGTCGCTGGAGACCCGATCCAGTTTTCTTTTGTCTGATTTCTCAGAATCCAAGTATTTGTTCATGACGAAAAATAAAACATTTGTTTAAATTTCTGTGCAATCATCATGGTGTACCCTTGAAGTAGAATCATTCAAGAGTGTTCAGGAATTTTATCAGATTTTTTCATTGCAAATTACGTGATCTATCGGGTCTTCAGCGACCCACGATAACTTGACAAGTTGCTGAAAAAAGTGATAACCTGATCGGGTTAAGAAATGGTCCTTTTTTCGTTAAAAAAAATATCGCTCTATATTATACATAAAGATATCGCCGTCGCCGCCGCCGCCGTGTCAAGATTTTGAAGGTCGACGACGACGACGACCCCCTAAATTACCCAGAATCCCCCCACCGAGGCGGACCCGCCTAGATTACCCAGAATCCCCCGAATATATCGCTCTATATTATATAAAGACTAGGGGGGCTTCGCCCCCCTGCGCGCTTCGCGCGCCAACCCCCCGATTCGGGTTGTATTCAGTAATATTTTGTACATGGTGAAAAAAGTCAAAAAGAAGAAATTGAAAATTCTGTATGGAATGAAAAAGTGTGATCTCGGTTATAGTGGTTTCGCGCGAAAGGTTTCTGCACGGATTACTGGGAGATTGGGATCCCATGATTCATATACTAAGTGTGAGTGGTTTTTTACAGTTTTTAACAGTTTTCTGTATCATGACTTGACATGTCCTGACATGACCTGTTATGACCTGACATGACCCGACATGACCTGTTACGCCTGACATGAGGTTTCTGCACGGATTACTGAAAGATTGGGATCCCATGATTCATATGAGCAAAATTATTTAAGAAAAGCCGGGCCTGTCACCCACCCCCTTCGATTTGGCTGATTTTTTGTGAGCATGTTACCTATCTGGAGAGTAGTCAAAAGCCAAAATATTATGTCCCGAAAAAATTGATTGGCCGAGTTACAGTTTTTTTTTTCACATTTTTGACTCGAATTTGGGTATTTTCGATTATGCGAAGGTTTTTTGTACTACGTGGCTAAAAATCGGTTTCTCCATGTAAAATTGACCCAGGAATACGAATCTGGCTACAAATTTGACCTACGACAAAAACCTACAGTAATATTAGCCAAAAACACCCAAAATTGACCAAAAAAGTCCCAAATCTTGAGTAAATGGTCCAAAAAAAATGTTTTCGACTTTCTGAGGCAGCAATCTTGTAGGAAAAGAGCTAACGAATCCAATGACCGCACCCCCAGATTTCTAGGACGAACCGTTCAAGAGATACGCCTTGTCAAAGTTGGAGAATCTTGATTTTTCTGCAAATAATGGACCTTTCTAAGGGTTCTTATTATTTTATTTCAAGAAAAAGTAAATTTAATTATTTTGACCAGACTCTGACGAATCTCATTTGATGAAAATAACCTACTGATACTCGATTTAGATAGTCGTGGTGAATGCCGCAAAATAGGCCTTTAGGTCGGACATTTGTCCAACGAGGTCAAAAAAGTCCATTATTGCCAGAAAAACAAGATTCTCCAACTTTGACAACGCGTATCTCTTGAAGGGTTCGTCCTAGAAATCTGGGAATATGGTTATTGGATTCGTTCGCCCTTTTCCTACAAGATTGCTGCCTCAGAAAGTCGAAATCATTTTTTTTGGACCGTTTCCCCAAGATTTGGGACTTTTTTGGTCAATTTTGGGTGTTTTTGGCTAATATTACTGTAGGTTTTTGTCGTAGGTCGAATCTGTGGCCAGATTCGTGTTCCTGGGTCAATTTTACATAAAGAAACCGATTTTCAACCACGTAGTACAAAAAACCTTTGCATAATCGAAAATACCCAAATTCGAGTCAAAAATGTGAAAAACAACTGTAACTCGGCCAATAAATTTTGTCGGGACATAATATTTTGTCTTTTAACTACTCTACAGATAGGTAACATGCTCACAAAAAATCAGCCAAATCGAAGGGGGTGGGTGACAGGCCCGGCTTTTCTTAAATAATTTTGCTCTATACTAATTGTGAGTGGTTTTTTTACCGTTTTTAACAGTCCTGTCCTGACATGACTTGTTGTGACCTGACATGTCCTGTTATGACCTGACATGACCTGTTATGACGATTTCGGTTCGGTTCTTTCCGGAATACTTCGGGTCTTTCCGGACGACTTCGGGTCCTTCCGGAAGACTTCGGGTCTTTCCGGAAGACCTCGGGTATTTCCGGAAGACTTCGGATCTTTCCGGAAGACTTCGGGTATTTCCGGAAGACTTCGGGTCTTTCCGGAAGACTTCGGGTGTTCGTGGGGGATTCTGGGTAATCTCTGGGGGGTTAGGTTAGGTTAGGTTAGGTTAGGTTAGGTTAGGTTAGGTTAGGTGGGGGAATTCGTGGGGGATTCTGGGTAATATTCTGGGTTAGGTTAGGTTAGGCTAGGTTAGGTTAGGTTAGGTTTAGGAACACTTTGGACAGGGGAACGGCGGAACGGGGGAACACTTTGGACAGGGGAACGGCGGAACGGGGGAACACTTTAGACAGGGGAACGGCGGAACGGGGAATCTTTCATGGGGGGGGGTCGTCGTCGTCGACCTTTGAAATCTTGATATATACAGAGTGGAGGGGAAGGGAGGGGGTGGGGGGGGGGTCGTCGTCGTCGTCGACCTTCGAAATCTTGACACGGCGGCGGCGATATATTTATATAATATAGAACGATATCACCGCCGCCGCCGCCGCCGCCGTGTCAAGATTTCGAAGGTCGACGACGGCTGACCCCAGGCGGACCCCTAGATTACCCAGAATCCCCCCACCGAGGCGCACCCCTAGATTACCCAGAATCTCCCAGTATATATATATCGTTTATATTATATGAAGATAGCGCCGCCACCGCCGTGTCAAGATTTTGAAGGTCGCCGACGACAACCCCCACCCCCCGGCTTCTTCCCCCCCCCCGGACCCCCTCTGCCGCACTGTCCGTCACCGCTCTATATTATATAAAGTTCTATAGTCCCGAGGTCTTCCGGAAAGACCCGAAGTCTTCCGGAAAGACCCGAAGTCTTCCGGAAAACACCCGAAGTCCTCCGGAAATACCCGAAGTCTTCCGGAAATACCCGAAGTCCTCCGGAAATACCCGAAGTATTCCGGAAATACCCGAAGTCCTCCGGAAATACCCGAAGTATTCCGGAAATACCCGAAGTAAATTAAAGACATGACAGGATCTCAATCAGAATATTATCGTTTCCACACCACTATAAGGGCAGTTCCATATCAAGTGATCAAGGCTTTTGGGACAAATTTTTCTGTTCTTGACGTCGATCTCAGAAAAAGTACTTCACGATGAAAAAAAAAATACTCGCCAAAGCTTTTTTTTTATTCTCAATATTTTTGAAGTTATGCAACCTCTTCGTTTTGGCGCATTTTTTATTAAAAAAATCATAACTCCGGCTATGTTGGTCATAGGGAGATCAACTTGGCCTCATTTTTTTCGCAAAAGAATATAGTTTTTAGAAAAAAATAGGGCATTGGGATTTTTGAACGCTCAACATAAAATTGTCTGCATTTCCCGAAACAATTAGAGATTGCGGAAAAATGCATTTTTTTTTAATCTGAAAAAATCACAGACGTAGATATATGTATCCTCTCAGTGCTGTGTAATTTTCAGAGTGGGAGAGCCAGGCGTTATTTTTTTATGGCCTAAAATGTATATTACATTGATAAGTACCTTTTATCGTGTAATATTTTCGGCAGACTGCTTAAGTATTTAGAATTCAAGAATGGGCTTTTCGGTTCAAATAACATCTTTAATCATGTATTTTGGGCCAAATTATGTTGCTTCAACTTCAAGTTCAATAATTAATTCAACTAACATTGAAAATTCTGCAGCTATAGGTCCAACGAATGCCCATAATCCACATAACCCACGTTATTTGAACCGAAAAGCCCATTCTTGAATTCTAAATACTTAAGTAGTCTGCAGAAAATATTACACGATAAAAGGTACTTATCAACGTAATACACATTTTAGGCCATAAAAAAATAACGCCTGGCTCTCCCACTCTGAAAATTACACAGCACTGAGAGGATACATATATCTACGTCTGTGATTTTTTTCAGATTAAAAAAAAATGCATTTTTCCGCAATCTCTAATTGTTTCGGGAAATGCAGACAATTTTATGTTGAGCGATCGAAAATCCCAATGCCCTATTTTTTTCTAAAAACTATATTCTTTTGCGAAGAAAATGAGGCCAAGTTGATCTCCCTATGACCAACGTAGCCGGAGTTATGATTTTTTTAATAAAAAATGCGCCAAAACGAAGAGGTTGCATAACTTCAAAAATATTGAGAATAAAAAAATAAAGCTTTGGCGAGTATTTTTTTTTCATCGTGAACTACTTTTTCTGAGATCGACGTCAAGATCAGAAAAATTTGTCCCAAAAGCCTTGATCACTTGATATGGAATTGCCCATAAGTGAGATCACACTTTTATCATTCCATACAGAATTTTCAATTTTTTTTTCTTGACTTTTTTCACCATGTACAAAATATTACTGAATACAACCTGAATCGGGGGGTTGGCGCGCGAAGCACGCAGGGGGGCCAAGCCCCCCTAGTATATACATATAACTCAGAAAGGTTTGGTCCAAAATATCTGAAAAAATTCAGAAAAATGTTTTGGAGCAAGGACAACAACAGAAAAATTCACGAAGCAAATACAAAATGTCGCGGTCTCGAGGCTAGGTAAATTGAAGTGGACAGCCCCATATCCGATTCCAGTCCTTTTATAAAAAGTAACTTTTTGAGGGTGACTTTTCTTGAAGACGAATTGTTGTCGGTGGGGACTTTTGAAGTAAGACTTTCTGTTGAAGAGGATTTTTTCGTTAGTCAATTTTTTTTATAGACACATGAACCCGCAGTAATCACACCTCAGTAGACTATAATGAAAGTCACACGGGGTCAATTTAACCCGAGCCAACTTTGCGCGATTACTGAAGCAAGACGACGCGTTATATTTCCGTATAAAAATTCAAAGACATAATTTGAACAATCAAAAATATGCTCCCATCGATGAAACTGTAAATTTTTGGTTCCTAAGTAGGGGAGACCGGGGCTAGTTGTCACACTTTTTACTATCTGATTTTTGGAATTTTTCGAAACTTTTTTTTCGCAAATCTTGAGATGGGGTATTGTAGATGCATTCTTTGCGCACCTACAGAAAATTGTTGGTTATTCTAAAGCAAGTCTGAGTAGGTTTTTTCGAAATTTCAAAAAAATTCGCGGAGTGTAACAACTTGCCCCGATCTTGAAAAAGTTGACCTCAACTCAAAAAACCATGGTCAAGTCGAAATGGGGTAGAGTTTTTACACGTGACAACTTGCCCCCAATAATTTTGTGACAACCTGCCCCAACCCGCTATTTTGTTAAAAAATTGCACATCTCGCTGACCCGCCATTCAAATATCAACAATATGTATATCAAATGAAAGCGTTAAGAATAACCTTTCCGAATATCGTGTAGCAAAATTTCTCAAGGCAGTCTAGAAAATGAGAAAAAAACATATTAGAAGATGGAAAATAATTACTTTTCAGGTCCGATTTCAGTTTATCGATCACTGCGAGGCCGAATATGATGCGATATTCAATTTAACGACATTAGTTTGTTTCATACATCGAACTACAACTTTGATCTATAGCCCATACAGAACATGACATCCATTAGATGTCTATCTAGTGTCCACTGATCCATCAGAAGTATTGGATATCTAATAGACATATAATGGAAATCCATATATCTACGTCCATTGAATATCTCTGATTTACCATAAATGGATATCCATCTGAACTCCAAATATCCATCGACAATAAATTTCATATTCGCATGTAACAATGACGTTTAGTTGACTTTTTTTTATCGAGAAATGAACTTGACCACCGTTTCGATTTCTAATTTTCTGGTTCCGACATATTGAAAAAGATGCCTTTTTCAAAATGAAGAAAGAAGTTTCTGAAAAACTCATCATACTGAAGAAGTCACGAAGAGTCATATTATAAAAACTGGAAAGAACTGTTTCATTCTAGAAAATAATCGATACCTGGTTCAACTTCTGATCAGACCGAAAAGTTTATATCATTGTTCAACAAATTTTCAGAGATCGTTAATTTTTTCCATGGTAAATGAATTCCTTAATTTTCTGAATACACATAAATTTTTACCGAATTTTCTCATTTTTTATAAATTTCCGTTTTCGAAAATTTTGAATTGGGAAGAATGGATGAAGAATCTGAAATTTTTTATATATTTTCGTGAAAACGATGTAGATTACAATTCCGAAGTTTCCGAAGCATGGAACGAATAGTTTCGTAGATACAGTCTTTACAAAACAGGAAAAATTTTCGAAAGCGGAAATTGAAAAGTAAAAAATCATGTGTATTCAGAATAATCTAGGAATCCGTTTCACATGAATAAAAATTAAGGCTCACTGGAAATTTGTTAAACAATTTTTTGTTTAAACAATTTATGTCGATAAATTTGGGGCATTATTATTATCATCGAAAATTGATACTTTCATCGTCCTGATTGTAGTGGATTTTTTCATATGAATTGTACTGTATAATTCAACTCTGAACGAACTGAGCTGTTGTATTTTTTTTTTTTTTACTTTTTGAACCAGAAGGTTACAAATTACAGTTGTTATTCGTAATCAAAGAAAAATCAATTACTAACTACATTCGTATAATTGAAAAAAAAAATTAATTACAATCAATAGTTTTTGGCGTACAGATCAATAGCGTGAGTTTCTAGGTCGACCGCGTTATGGTTCTTGACTAGATGTCGAGAACCACAGCACGATTGACCCGGACTCTAAAACCTATGATGCACGGCTACGGCCTACGGCCCGATCGACCTAGACGCCGAGAACTATGGTGCGATCGACCTAGACGCCGAGAACTATGGTGCGATCGACCTGGACGCCGAGAACTATGGTGCGATCGACCTAGACGCCGAGAACTATGGTGCGATCGACCTAGACGCCGAGAACTATGGTGCGATCGACCTGGACGCCGAGAACTATGGTGCGATCGACCTAGACGCCGAGAACTATGGTGCGATCGACCTGGACGCCGAGAACTATGGTGCAATCGACCTAGACGCCGAGAACTATGGTGCGATCGACCTAGACGCCGAGAACTATGGTGCGATCGACCTGGACGCCGAGAACTATGGTGCGATCGACCTGGACGCCGAGAACTATTAATTGTAATTGATTTTTCTTCCAATTATACAACTTAAATATGTTAATGAAATTCCGCGTTGGGGCCCTGGGGCCGATCGCCGATGGCCGATGGCTGAGGCGCCGAGTCTCGCCGAGCCGAGCCGAGGCGGGCCGAGCTGTGCCGAGGCGGGCCGAGCTGTGCCGAGCCACACCGGGCAAGATGGCCGACACGACGCAAGCGCACCAGCGGTGGGCTCGTTAATTTTCACGGTTTATCGGTGGTGACGTGATCTTATGCCTACGTCACAGTTCCTGTGACGTCGTGTATATCTTTGTAGTTGTGACCTTGAACTTGTGGCGAGTAATATGGCCGTGTTTAAAGTGACTGTAGCCTAGAAGTGGATCCCACGTGGCGACACAGGACGGTGCAGGTGTAAGAAGGCTCAGGGGCATCGTGCATCGTTAAATTAATTAATATCCATTTACATCTGCCCTCGGGTAGAAGCTACTGGCCCGGTCTATAGAAAATATTCGAATTCCGGAGTCCTTTATTGCGTAAGTACCGATATTCATTGTTTATTTGTACCAGGTAATGCTTGCGCGGTGCGCCACAGTACACACGAGGGGGAAATAACTCGTTGAAATAATCTCAAGAAATAGATGAAATCATGATAAATAAATGACGTAAGTGAGAACTGAAGAAAATTGATGAGAAATTAATAAAATAATGAGAAATAACAAAGTAAATAACTGGAGAACAAAATAACTGAAATAATTGAACAAAAGAATAATAATTTGAAATAAAAAGAATAAATTTGGAGCAAACAATTGACCATAAAATGAAAAAATTAATTGAATGATATAATTAATTAATTTGAATCATTTCAGCATTAAAAAATAATGTGTCAATCAAATCTTGAGCTATATCCCTCTCGAGTACGTACATAAACTGCTGGTGATGTATTATTTGTTCGGGATCACGTTAATATTAATTTCGCACCAACAAATTCTATTGAGTTGAGATTTATAATTTACTGATGATAAAATCGGTACATTAATTATGATCCAGGGCGTAGAAAAAAAAATTTCACCCGACTACGATAAAATGACCGTATTTCGCCCCTGAAACGCGGGTCGAAAGTCGTCAATTTTGGACCAGAGGGAAGAAAAGTCAATTGCCGGGCAAAAAAGTCCACTTTTTTGCCCGGCTATTAACTTTTCTGCCCGGTTAATCACTTCTCTTCCTTCTGATCAAAAATTGACTACCTACTTTCCACTCGCGTTACAGCGACGGAATAAGGTCATTTTATCGAAGTCGGGTGAAAAGTAGCATATGCCACACGGAAGGAACGCAATTTTCACCTCGTGTTCGTGCTGCCCTCGCTGCACTCGGCGAAAATCGCGCTCTTTCCTCCCTTGTAGCATAATTCATTGTTATTACTGTTGCTTTTCCTTCGTCGTGTATCTTCAGTTTAATTTCTTCTCGACTACAATTGGGTTATTTTCTAGTGAAAGTTTCTGTCATTGAAATTTGCTTGACAACTCATCGATTGGTTAAATACATGTAACATACAGTAACATGTAAATGATATAAGATTCTGCTTGGTGTACATTAGTTAGCAACCTAGCCAACAGCCCAGAATTAACGGTTCATGTCCGTCTGTTCTATTATCGCATTTTTGTGAGTTGACATATTCTCCGACCGTAGTTATGTACTTAGTCTGTGTATTTTCTTCTTACACCCTGCAGCTTTGTATTTACAGCACGCTAGTGAATAATTTTTAGTTGCATTCGTCTTGTGTGTTCGTTTCAATCCGAATTGTGATCAATGAACTTACTATTATAATATTTTCTAGTACCTGTGGCTCACCTATCCAACAACATGCCCAAGAGAAAGGCCTTGTGTACAATTTCAAAACGACATCGTTTAAGACTAAGAAAAGAAGCAATCCAACACTGTGCGACTAGAAGAAATGACTTTGAAAATATACGAAACGATAGTGGTAGTGATGCAGAAGCTGAGACTGACGAAGGAAATATTCCTAAGGATTTTCATTCCCATATTCCTGAGGATTTTGATTCCCAACATGGTCATGACGATATTTCCAATCATTCAGTTAGCAATAGCGAAGAATGTTATAGCGATAGCTCGGATGAGGATAATGCTGATAATCCGTTATTTCAAGCTATGGGACACGTTGAACCAGAATTTCCATTTTCGCAGCAATTAGCTAATTGGGCGGTCGTTCATCAAATATCACACACGGCAGTCAATGCATTACTATCGATTTGTAGAGATCATCCTTGTCACGCGAATCTACCATTACATGCCAAGACTTTGCTACGGACACCCAGGTCTACTACGACTCGTCCAATGTCGCAAGGATCATATTGGCATCGTGGAATAAGGGTTGCAATCGAAGAGACTTTTCGCGATACTCCTAATTTACCTGAAAACATTGAGGTTCAAATTGGTATTGACGGGCTACCTATTTCTGAATCTTCCACGCAACAATTGTGGCCTATCTTGGGGAGTGTCATTTCCAACTCAGACGTGTTTTTGATTGGCTGCTATGTTGGTTACAAAAAACCAACAGATGCTAATGAATATTTAGCTGATTTTGTTACTGAAGCAATAGAACTTAGTTTGACCGGTTTTCAGTTTCATGGACGTACCCGTTTTGTAAGAATTCATTCAATAATATGTGATGCGCCAGCAAAATCCTTCATCACCCTAACAAAAGGACATAGTGGGTATTTTAGTTGTGCTTATTGTGAGACAGAAGGTGAATACATGAATGGTCGTTTAAGTTTCCCTGAACTGCGTTGCAGGAAACGCACGGATCATAGTTTTCGGGTTCAGAGGCAAGAAGAGCATCACCTAGGTCGCAGTATATTGTTACAGATTCCAAGATTTGGATTAGTATCACGTATTCCTCTTGATTACTTGCATTTAGTGCTTATCGGTGTCATGAAAAAACTAATAAAAATGTGGTTATCAGGACCGTGCCCTCTGCGACTCACTGCTGATAAAGTGAGACGAATAACCGAAGCACTATTGAATCTGTATTATTGCATACCGGCGGAATTCAGTAGGAAGCCTCGTGAACTTAAATCGTACAATACTTGGAAAGCCACCGAAATGCGTCAGTTCTTGTTGTATACCGGCCCTATTGTATTGAGAAACATATTACATGCTTCTGCTTATAAACATTTCCTTTCTTTGCACATAGCTATTCGTTTGCTTTGCAATCCAACAGTTGCGCATGTAGAGTATGCCGAACAGATGCTAATCCACCACTTCGCCACAACATTTTCTAGTCTCTATGGCGAGGAACACATGTCTCACAATGTACATGCACTGATTCACCTCTGCGATCACGTTCGGAATTTTGGCTGTCTCGATGAATTTAGTGCATTCCGTTTTGAGAATTTCATGCGAACCTTGAAGGGATTTCTTAGGAAATCTGAAAGGCCTTTGCAACAGCTGAGTAATAGATATTCCGAACTTGTCAATTGTCGTTTTAATTGTATAGTCAATCGTGCAAAACAGTTGGGTGTTAAAGATGAACATTACGAAGGCCCTATCACGAATAACTGTATCCGATCTTACCGAAGATTTGTCACCAAAGATTTTTCGCTAACTATTTCGTGTCCTAACAATTGCTGTGGTTTGATCGATGGTTCAATAGTACTTATCGAAAACATATGTATGTCCACGACTAATGATTTCGTTATTGTTGGTCGAAAATTTTCATCAGTTGAGGATATTTTTGCCCATCCATGTAAATCCTCTCTGTTGGGTTGTTTTAAAGTATCGTCATTGTCTCGTTTGCAAAGTTGGCCAATCGCTTCTATAAGCAGGAAGTATATGCTTCTGCCGCTCAAAGACAGCTTTGCAGTCTTGCGACTTCTACATCATTGATAAACTTTGGTAAGTTCGTTTCATAAGAATGACTTCGGTGAGAAATGTATTGTGAGAATTCAAGTAATAACAGTCATTGATTTTTACTTGATCTGCACCAACATTCTACCATGAAATCTTATCTTGAATAAATTGGTAATACTCGATTAAGAGACTTTTGAAAATAATTTATAAGATATCGAAAGTCAATTCCTAGAGACCTGTTCATAATAGGTACTCACGTTACTTTCTGTAGCCCCAACATTATTCGAAATATATATGTTACTTGTCATTATTGGTCAAGCATCTATTTAGTTAATTCGTTTCAACTTCATTAGGGCACTATGTCACCAACGAAAGACGGCGATGGAGAGAATTTCTGTGTCATCGAGTTTGACGATGGAGTGATGGCTGTTCCGGAATTGTGGCTCAATGAGCGGAATTCAACATGTTGGTATCCTACTCATTGGGATTCAAAACGCATTTTAAAGGCTATACGCAAACAAGATCGTGTTGGAAAAAATTGGGAATCTCTGGAATATTTGAAGTTGTATGGGACTTATTGTAAGTGTTGAGATATTACAAGGCTCGCAGTACACTGCTAATACACTAAGATCATTGATTGTTATAATAATTCGTCAATTTCAGCGACATATGAAATTGCCCACAAGAAAGCGCTGAAAGCAGAGAACCAGACGGACCTTGAAACGACTGACCATGAAACTTCAAAAAGATCCCGCCGAGTTAATGCTAAGCGAAAGTTGTCTACCAGCGACAGCAACATTAGTGATTATGACCAGGAACAAGATCTTTCGTATCCAGAGCCCCCGGAGGCTGACGATCATAGATCATGTTGGTTTCAAAATTAAATATATATTCATTATTACAAGAACGTAGTTCATACACTAGCAATACTTGGCTATCAATCACGATGTCTCCCATAGCATAGGTCTTATGATATAACAGAGATGTAGGAATTTAATATTTTTTTAGCCCCAGTTTTGAGTCGTAAGCGATCTAGGATCTCAGAGAGTTATCACCTTGATACTCCAAATCAGCCAGGTACGGTTCGAAATTCTTTAAGAAACCTAATGCAACAAACGAATCATGCATCATATAAGCTCTATTTTCATTGCAGCTAGTACGAGACGCAATTGAATCGTTGATACACCTGTCAGCATCCGTCCAAAGACGTCAATTTACAACCCATCAGCAGAGAGAGAATATAATGATGCACCTTCGACAAGCCGGGTGCCACGTACGATTCGAAATTATTCAAAAAACCTAATGCAACAATCGAATCACGTATGATATAAGCTCTATTTTTATTGCAGCTAGTACGAGTCACAAGCGAATCATTGATGAACCGGTCAGCACCCGTCCAAAGACGTCAATGTACGAGCCATCAATGGAGCGAGAATATGATGGGCCTTCAAAAAACCAGGACAACCGTAGCAATCAACGCTTGGGTTCAAGAAGTATGACAACTCGTGACAAAAACACGGATGACAGTACGATAAAGTCGATAATTTCAATCTTAATTCTTGAGCTCATTCGTCGATAAAGTTGACAAAAAATCAATCTCTCCTAACGAATAATATTGTATCTGGAATTCATACCTCTGCTTTATTTTGTCAGATGACTCAGCCAAATTCAAATGGGACATATGGCTCTTGAAACAGGACATGAAAACATGCTTAGAGCTCCTGCGGGCTCTTGTCGACAACAGTGAAGCATCAGTCGAACGACCTTCTACCTGCGACATAAGCTCAATTGAAAACATGATACCACTGCAAACAGTAGCCGATGTTCAAGCAATGGAGGATTTCTTAGCGACTCCTGCAACTGAGGCTAAAATGGTAACCTGTACTGTTCATCACATGTTGAATACATCATCTTGCAATTGAATGTGCAACATCTAATATTTGAAATATTTTTCACAGCTGAAATATTGCGTTTCTATCGGCGGTCGCACACTCGATGAGGCAGCGAAACGTATTTGTATCCGCGTTTTCACAAATGCTGTAGCTAGAGAATACAGCTGGGAAGGTCGAAAAGGCAAGAACAAGCTGTGCAATTTGCAACTCATGCGCGTCATATATAGTGAGTCAATTTTTTGGAATATCATTGAACCGAAAAATTATTACCTACACTAGAGGTTTTGTTCGTGTGCAACGCTGAACATTTTCCAAATAATACTTTATTTACTTGAGTCTCCGGAGACAAGATTCTCCGCCTCGAGTCTAACGTCGACGGCATGTTGAGGTTGTATACCACAGTTTGTATGTGAATTTCAGCTGCGATAACTCGGATGCCTACTATTGGAGTGAGTGCAGATAAGCAAAAATTCGAGGAGCGTGTCAAGGAGTGGTTCAGGCATTCGGACGCGCGTCATAAGAACGAGCAAAAGCGAGCTGATCCTCGTCACTGATTCGCACAATGTTGTTTGAGTCTCGAATAGTTGGGGTCAAGTCAAGAGGAGTAGATATTGGATAGTAAATAATCCTAATCATTGATTTCTCACAATTAATTATTTCTTTTCAGTTGGAAAGACGTATAATTATTTGATAGTCATTTTGTTTATTTTGTAAACCTCTGTAGATAGGTTACTAGCTGAATCTTTTCTAACAGTCAACACGTTTACGACGGTACCTACCAGTATTAATTTCGTCTAATTTTTTTAATTTAAATTTTTTTCGTACCAATGTCTCACTCCAATCCTAATCATGAGTTCGCTTTCGATGTACCTGATAAATTACCTGATAAATTATGTACTAATAACATATCGAGATGTTTAAAAATGTAAAATAAACATTTCATTCTTGACTTTTTTTAAAATCATTTACAATCCACTACCCTCTCATACAATACTCATGTGGGAGTACCTACGACCCAGTACTTACTGGTACTTACTATCCATATTCAGTAAAAATGTCAGATAGAAACGGAATAGATACATGTAGGAACAAATACAAAAACCATATAGAAACATATAGAAACATCTGTTTCTATATGGTTTTTGTATTTGTTCCTTTATGTATCTATCCGTTTCTTTCTGACATTTTTACTGGATATGGATCAATGAATAAATGTCCCGTGAATTTACAATTCTAGTCTTTCGGATATCTAATAGATATCTTTATAGATGTACAATATACGTCTAGTAGATATAGACAAGTGTGACATCGGGATGTTTATTGGATATCCATTTTTGGTATATGGATGTCCAATGGAGCACTTGGATGTCCAACGATAACGTCTATTAGAGATCCACTGGATGTCTTTGTTCTGTGTGGGAGCACCGTTCGATCTGTTATCTAGCAGTGGAGATATGGACACTGTGACAACTAACCCGTGTGATAACTAGCCCGGTCTCCCCTACTAAAAAAAAAATTCGGAAAAAAAGTGTTCAGAAAAACACGATTTTCTACTAAAAAATCATAACATTTTCAATTTCCAATATTTTTCCGCTAAAATTTGGAACGATACTCTCGAGTTATAGTACTTTCATATGAAAAAAAATAGTTTGGTTCGGTTAAGTTAGGTCTTTCAAAAAGTCTTTCAAAAAGTATACATATTTTGAAGGTCGAACTTGATGATTTGGGGCTTGGAAGCATAAAAGAATTATTTATTTTTTATTTTCGATACTGCTTCTCGAAAGGGGCATTTGGTCCCTTACAGCAGGGGGTTACAATGTATATTCTTTATCAGCGGTATATATGTGTGCAGGGTGAAACATAGGATGTTAGGGCCGGATCGGTGAGTGGAGCTCCAACTGCGGGGGGGACACGCTGCTTTTCTTGGTGGGGGGAGGGGGGGGTTTCTTGATGCTCCTGATCTTCGCGGCTTCCCGGTTGGGGGCGTAAGGACGGTGACTATTCGTTGAGAGCGAAAGCCCTTAACATAACGACGCGTCCTAATGAAAAAGAGCCAACTCGCCAGGCCAGTTAGAAAAGAGCCAGTTCACCGTACTGTTAGAAAAGAGCCAACTCGCCGAAACACAATGGAAATTTCTATAGAATTCGGCGAGTTGGCTCTTTTCTAACCGGCACGGCGAGTTGGCTCTTTTTCATTAGGACCCGTCGATAAGTGCCTGCGTAGTGAATTGGGTCAGTTTGGAGTAGTCTTTGAGGTTTGCGGAGCTCCAGACTGCCGCAAAATGTGTGTGGTCGGCGTTATCGTTCAGGATGCCCTGAAGGTAATGATTTCTGAGAGGTCGGTATATCGGGCAGCGGACGAAGAAGTGGTATAACGTCTCGTTTTCTCCAAGGTTGCAAATGTTGCAGGTCTTTTGGGGGTCCAGCTTGGCGGTGCATTTCTTATAGGTAATCGAGCAAGTGTGTACCGTAGCCAGCCTAACTTGAGCAATCATCCTTTTTTGCGCTAGGGGGAGGGCGCTTTGTAGATAGTTGGTAGGGCTGGGGGCGGGAGGTCGGGCTGCAGGGATTTGGAGAGAAGTGGACACTCGCCATCTCTCCAGATCTTTGGCCTTGAGTGCCTCGTCGTACCTTCGGAGGGCTTCTTTTTCCTTTGCAGACCAGGCGGAGGGTTCTGGGTTGCCCCATAGGTCCGCCATCCCTATTTCGTCGAGGAGGAACTTGAATTGCAGTGCCCAGTTGTATTTGGCGTCCGGTGCTCCAGTTTGGGCTAGGTGTTGGAGTCTGTCCATGCAGGTTCTCGCCGGGCTGATCCTGTCCATGCTCAAAATCTTGGTGTACCATCTCCAGGTTAGGCGCACGGCGCGTACTGCAAGGTTGGGCAGGCCCAGCTCGGCTCTCAGCGCCCAGTTGGGGGTGCCCCTTGGGAAGTACAGAAGCCTTTTAAAGAAATCAGTTTGGATTTTCTCAAGGCGATCGAGGTATCTGAGGCCCCAGGCAGGGAAGGCGTAGAGGGCAGTAGACAGAACCAGGCTGTCGAATAGTTTATTGTAGGCGTACCATGAGTCGCAGCGGGCCCTGGCTAGAATCGCGATCGCGTTGCCTGAGGCTATCTTCGTCTTGGAAATTGCCGCGTTCGTTGCGGCCAGCCCAAATGAGGAGGTCGCCATCGGGATGCCTAGATATGTGTATTTGCTCACGATTTCCAGCTTCTCCCCCTTGTAGGTCGTATATCGTTGGGCGGAATTTTTTGGTCGGCCGCCTCTCTTGAAAACGATGATCTTTGTCTTGCTCGCATTGACAGCCAGGCCGTTAGTGTCACAGTATTCTTCCAGAGCGTTGAGCTTGCGTTGCATATCGATCGGGGATTCGGCCAGGATGACTGTGTCGTCTGCATATAGCAGCATGAGTAGGTCGTTGTTGCTGTCGATGTTGAGCCCTGTGAAACCTTTCGAACGGAGGGTCTTTTCAAAATCGGCGATATAGAGAAGGAACAGCTCCGGGTTTAGCGTTTCGCCTTGTAGGACGCCTTCGGTCACTTTGAATTCCTGCGATAGTTAGCTGCGGCTTCTGACCTGGACTTTGGCTTGGTCGTACAGTGATTTCATGGTATTTATAATTTTCGCGCTGAGGCCGGACGCGAGTAGTTTCGCCCAAAGCGCCTGATGGGGGATCGAGTCGAAGGCCCTTTTGAAGTCGACAAAGATGGCAAAGACTTCCCTCCCGGGGAGCCTGAGCTGGAGGTGAATTGACGATGTCAGGGTGAAAATCGCTTCGGTGCACCCTCGGCCGGCTCGGAATCCCAGTTGAGTTTCTGGTAGGGCCCTGGTTCGGTCAATCCAGGGCGTAATTCTGCTTCGTAGGACCATCGTGAAGATTTTGACTAGGCTGCTCACCAGTGCGATGCCGCGGTAGTTTGCCGGGTCCTCTTTGTCTCCTTTTTTATGGATCACGCTAACAATGACTCGGCCCCATTCGCCAGGGACTGTTTCCGTGCTGAGGATGGCGTCAAATAGGGTTTTTAGGTGGAGTAACCCGCAGGCAGGGAGGTTTTTGAGGAACTCGTTGGGGATGCAGTCGTGTCCGGGAGCTTTTCCTAGTTTGCACTTTTGTAGGGCCTTTCGGATTTCTGAGACTGAGATGTTGCCGTCCAGTTGGGGGACAGGTGGGCCCTGTACGTTTGCGCGGGGCACGGTCTCGACAGGGAAGATTCCTGCGTAGAAATTATTCCAGGTGGATATCGGGAGAGAATGTGCCGATGTCGGGCGTGGCTTGACTTTACGGACTGCAGCCCAGAATTCGCGTGGGGAGCTTAGGTTGGCAAAAGCTGCTTTGGTTGCGCGCGCGTGTTCTGTTTTCTTTATGGCGATTAATTTCTTGTAATCTTTTTTTGCTTTGACGTATGCCAGTCGATCAGGTTGGGCGAATTCGGATGCCACGCAGTGGTTCAGGGAGGCTTGCACCTTTAGTTTTTCGTCCTTGCATTGGGCGTCGTACCATGGTTCGTTCCGCTTTGGTATGAGCGCTCTGTTGGCGTGTCTGGAGACGAGTGCGGGCCGGGTGCTGTGGCTTGTCAGGAGCATACCCGCGACGGCTGCTGAGTTCTTGATCGCGCGGCACAGGTCGAGGTGTAAAGTGTCCGGACTGGTTGTCCTGGGTGGGGAGGTCGGCAGGGTGTTTGCCAGGGCCACGCAGTATGCCTCTGCATTGGCTGGGATCCAAGTGAGTCGGGGCTGAGCTGGGGCGGGGGGTTCGAGGAGTTCTTCGGTAGTTGTTCCAGTGAGGGCGGGGGAGCGGAGTTCGGTGGTTACTGGGAAGTGGTCCGACATCAGGGCTTTGGTGCATACCGATAAGTCCAGTACTAGGTCGATCGCCTCGGCGTTTATCAATACAAGGTCGATTGTGCTGCTGCCGTTCTCGTTGCAGAAGGTCGGCCTGGCGGGTCGGTCGCTGGATGTTCTGCCGTTGAGTAGGATAAGTCCGTTGCTGGTCATAAATTCGGCTAGTTTGGTGCCTCTGGTGTTAGGGCCCCTGTCGCTGTTTTTTCTTGTGCTATAGAGATTGGTGCCCTCGAAGATTTCCTCCGGTGTGTCTTCACTTGAGTCCACTCTGGCATTGAAGTCGCCACCGATGATAAGAGCATCCGCGTTCAACGGGTGTATGGTTTCGTCTATGGTCGTTTGCAAGATGTCCAGGATCGGTGCGAGATCAAGGTTTGGTCTGAAGTAGAGGTTTCCTATTATCAGGGTGGTATCTTGGGTAGTAATTTGAGTGAAGATCCACCAAGGGCAGCTATCTAGGACGACCGGGTTTAATCCTTTCTTTGTTAGAGTAACCAGCCCTCCGCTGGCTCTACCCAAGTTTTTTTCTTTAAGTGCTACGGCCCAGGCGCAATCATGGTTCTTTAGCAGGGGCGGCGCAGGGGACGGGGTTGTGGTGAGCCAGGTTTCGCTCAGGCAGGCGATGTCACCTATGATGTGGATTGTGTCTTGGTTGAGGTTTTGGTAGCCGTGTAGGTTCCAGAAGGTTAGCGTGGTTTTTGCAGAGGGGGCTGGCTTCTGAGGCCGCTCGTGTTTCGACTTCCGGCTGGATGGGTGGGGAGTGACTGTGCTGCTTTTGTGGGGACTTCGCTTGAGGTGGAGTTCACCAGTGGCTGGTCCTTGGCCACTTTGGATTCGATTTCCGTCCAGGTGCTCCAGGACCCGTCGATACAGATCTTGTCGTGGCGGAGTTTCACGGTGTGATTGGTCTTGAGCTGGTTCTTCAGGTCCCTTAGGTTCTTGGCGATACCACGCTGGCGATGAGTTAGCTCGTGGTCTATGTAGATAGTCCTGTCAAAGAGAGAGCCTTTGTTTTTGAGGATATCCAGTTTGGTTGCCCAGCTGTCGAGTTTGACGATTAAGAAGCCGTTGCTAGCGAGTCGGCGGGCACCGACTACCTTATTCACTACACCGAATTCGGACGCAAGGAATTCTTCAACCACTTGGCTAGCATTGTCTCTTTGGCAAGCTAGGCCCCTGATCGTAATGTTGTTTCTAATTACTTCTCTTTCCATAGCTTCGATCTTCTGGTCCTGGTCCTCGATTTTCTTCAGGAGGGTGGCGTCGGCTCCTGCAACGGTGAGTTTGTTTTCGACGTTGGCTATTTTGGTTGACAGGGACTTGGCTTCCGCTGAGGATAAGGTGGGGGAGGCGCTTTCAAGGCACTTTAGGCGGGAGTCGAGTCTCTGTTCCAGATCAGTTAGAGCGTTGTTGAAGTCTAGTTTGGTAGTATTTATTTCCGCTGGGAGTGCGGCAAAACCTTGCTCAAACGTGGATTGGGCTTCCGTGATTTTCGCTCCTAGGGTTTTAAATTGGCTTGCGTTTTCTTTGCGCATATCTTGGAGCAGCTTCGTGATACCTTCCGTCGCAGGGCACAGTGGCGCATTTTCACGAATTCGTGGCCAAAAATGAAAATAAAAATTTTCCCATGCAGGTATAACGACCACAGGGATTGGTTAAGAACTAAATTCTGCGTCATGACCTGACTGTCCCGACCCTTTGTTCCTCATAGTCCCGTAGATATTTCAGTTCAAAGTCGACCTTTGGCGGTGACGGTCGTACACGTCAGCCGCACTGTGTTATTAACCGCAAGTTTGAACATTTATAGAGTTGTTATACAAAGTCATAATCAATTTCTGCAAAATGGATGCCCTTCCTCAAGGTATGTAGAAAATTTTGCCTACTTAACAATTGAAAAATATTATTTGTTGTTCATGTTATCGTAGTTTAACGATAGTCGTGTAAAGTGCCTTTGTTCCGAAGTAAATATTGACTTTGCATAGACTTTTAGTATCCACTCACAAGCGATCACACGTTGGTTTTTGTCTTAAATCGTAGCTTAGAATCTCACCTTTCGAATGGCGTGTATATGAAAGTGCGCAAACGTGCGCGGCGTGGTCCAGAGCGATTTTTGTGAGCTTACGCGTGATCCGAGAAGGCCCCCAGCGCTCGTTCGGCGCGCCGCAGGCGCGTGGTTAGCCGAGTTGGGCCAGTAGATCGCCTACCTGAGCTGCAGCTGCTTGACCCTACGCGGACTCGGTCGACTGGTTTTATACTCTGACAATAGATTCGAAATATAATATATTGTTAGCGAAAAATTCGGATACCTGATTTTGCTCACGTAGAATTAGTTTCCGCGAAGGAAAAGGATTCATGATAAATTTAGCATTGTATTCGGAGCACTAAATCTATTCTAACGAAGTACCAGGTGCACAAAGTTTAATCCTTATTGGCATTATTATACCATTAATTTATCATCAATAATAAATCATATTCTTTCTTTGTAGGTTCTGGAGGTTCTCTTATATCGTTCAAACGGAGGGAGATATTTTTAATCTTGGAAAAACATTTGGCGGCAGATATTAACGTCCAAGTAGAACATTTGGAACGAGAATTATCGAAGAAAAGCAAATGTACCATTCGCATTCACCAAGATACCAAGGAAAATTTGGCGAAGGCAATTTCCAGAATGCGCTCAAAATGGCAAGACTCAGGAAGAAAGTTGGCCAATTTTCTAAAAAAAAATCAAGAGTGGCTGGACACAGATATAGCTTTTCCCGCTGATTCTGAACCGAATGAACCCAGTACACGTGGTCGTCCCTCGCTGGAGTTTGCTGAATTAAGTGAGCGATCGAAACGACGAAAAACAGAAGAACTTCGTCAAACTCATACCGCTGAGGAATTGTGCTATGCAGCGCAAATGAGTCTCCGCTCTTCAGGAGAAGTAATGTCGTCGAAAAAGGTTAAAGACGTTATAACACCCCCACCTTCACCCACATTATCGAGGACACAGCATACTCCGCTATCAATAGATGAAGCTCTTTCCATTATCGTCGAAGCCAAACTTACCAGACATCAGTAAAATGTGATAAGAAATTCGATGAAAAAGCATAACTGCCACCTATATCCACGCTACGATGCAATTAGAGAGGCCAAAGCATTATGTTACCCACCACGATCTAGTATATCCGTTACCGAAAATTCTGCTGAAATCAAGCTACAAGACTTACTGGACCACACATGCAAGCGTATTATTGTTAGTCAGAGAAGTTCTAAAATCAGGGCATATCTACAAGCTGGCAAATGCTGAATTAATCTGTAAATGGGGGTGTGATGGAAGTTCCGGCCAAGGCGTATACAAACAGAAATTTCAGGACGACAGTAATTCCGATGCAAATATGTTCCTGACATCTTTTGTACCGTTACAACTCAGATTTTTCGAGAGTGAATCTATGGACTCCGGTCGTAAAGTTTTGTGGAAAAATCCGAGGCCTTCATCTCCTCGCTATTGCCGGCCTATCAGAATGCAATTTCTGCACGAAAATACAGAATCTACGATAAATGAAGCGGAGTATATTGAGGAACAAATCTCATCCTTAAAACAATTGAAAATTGGAATTGATGGCAGAGTCTACAAAAAGCTGCATAGAGATGCTATTTGTGTGAAGCTACTTCAAAAGAATTCAACGACATTGATGCAATCCTGGAAAGAGAGGTGAATGAAGAGAACTTAAAATTCGGAATGTCTACATTACATGCATGGATCCGATTTTTTGAGTTCCTTTTGCATCTTTCTTACAAACTTGACCTGAAAAAGTGGCAGGCACGAACCGCAGATGAAAATAATCTGGTTAGCGATCGAAAAGCACAGATTCAAAAATCTCTAAAGTCTGAACTGGGGTTGATAGTGGATCGCCCAAAGCCTGGGTATGGGAGTACCAACGATGGAAGCACAGCACGGCGTTTTTTTGAGAACAGCGAAACAACGTCAGTGGTAACTGACTTGGACTTGGCTTGGACGAAGATCTTATAAAAAGATTTCATGTTATTCTACAAGTTATCCCGAGTGGGTACGAAATCAACGTCGACAACTTTAAAGAATATGCTTTGGAAACTGCGAGACTGTACGTGCGTGATTATTCATGGTATTACATGCCAACAACCGTGCACAAAATATTAATCCATGGTCCTTTGATAATAGCTTTGGCTCTTTTACCTATTGGACAATTATCAGAGGAGGCTCAGGAAGCCAGAAATAAGGATGTTAAGAAATTTCGAGACGGATTTTCTCGTAAATCATCGCGTGAAAATACCATGCAGGATGTTTTGAATTGGCTGCTAGTGTCATCTGACCCATTCATCACAAACCTCAGGCAACTACCGCCAAAGAAATATAAACAGATGTCCCCAGAAGCTATTGCGCTACTAGCTGGAACGAATACGCCTGAGGCTCAACAAAATCTTTATCCGGATTCGGATTAAAATATTTTTTGTAATTTTTTTAAATAAATACTTTATTCACCATATCACTAGGGGACAATTGCTTTTTCATGAATTTCCCAATATATTTTTAATGTATCATAGCAGCCGCTATTTTTTTTATTTTTTTTTTGAGTTTAGATATTGGATTCGTAATCAGCGACCCCAAAAACATAAAGATAGTAGAATTTCGATCGAATTTATTGGAAAATTCTTGATCCAACCGGCCATATTGGAGCCGCCATTTTGTTTTTTGAAATTTTGATTTCGGATTCGTAATCAGCGACCCCAAAAACATAAAGATAGTAGAATTTCGATCGAATTTATTGGAAAATTCTTGATCCAACCGGCCATATTGGAGCCGCCATTTTGTTTTTTGAAATTTTGATTTCGGATTCGTAATCAGCGACCCCAAAAACGTTAGTATACCAAATTTGGCAAAGTTCTGATTAATGGCCACGAATTCGTGAAAATGCGCCACTGTGCAGGGTGAGGTTGGGTCTTCGGCGGTTTTGCGCCCGGTTGACAGTTACCTGTGCGGGCTGGCAGGGTCGACCGAACTGTGCTTTTCTGCGGTACGGGCACAGGGATCTCCCGTTCTTCTGATTGTCCTGAGGAAGGGCTGAGGTCCGAGCAGCTTCGATACCTTTTTGGGGAGTTTCCTGTAGGTGAGGTGGCACTTTGGATCTTTCTTCTTTCTTCCTTGGGGAGGGGATGCGATCTGCCTCTTTCTTTTTTGGACGAAGTCCGAGATTTTGGAGCACGAGTTGTTCCTGTCCCTGAGTAGTTGGGCCGCTTTCGTCGGCCGGCCTTTTGATTTGCGCGCGGAGCACGGGTACGCTGGGCGGGTCACTGCTTCCTGCACTGCCGGTAGGGCCGCTGGCGGTGCTGTGCGGGGGTCCTGCGGGTGAGCTAGGAGGTGGTCACTGCTTGGCAGAGATGTCAGTTTATTTTTAGTTAATTTATATTTTGTATTTTTATATTTATTATATTTATATTTATTTATATTATAATTTTAATTATTGAATATAGATTTTCATTAGATTATTGTATTTATTTTATTTAGGGATGGGCGATACATCTCGAAAATATCGATATGTCATATCGATACGTATCGGAAGTCAAATATCGATACACGTGAAATATCGGGATACGAATATCGATACCCTAAAAATCGATACTCATATACAGAATGATATAAAAATCAATCAAACTTAGAAAATTCCATGTTTAAAATTGTAAAATATTCCACGCCTCACCTCCTTGCCTGATTTTCAATACTAAATTTCGAAAAGTATCGAAAGTTGATACTTGTAGGTTGAGTATCGATACATACAAATATCGGCACTCAAAATATCGATGCAAAACATCGATATTTGTCAACGAAAATATCGATACAAAGGTGTATCGATACTGTATCGCCCATCCCTAGATGTCACTGCTTGTCATGTGGACGGCGGGCCTCCCCTCCTGCCCCGCGGCCCTTGGGTCCTAACCTCAAAATGCCAGGTGCGCTCGTTTTCACAGTGATTGCAGGGGTGATATGGGTGGAGGGTTGGGTGCACTTACTGCAGGCGGTAGGCAGAATTTCCCTCTTTGTGATGGTGCTGGCAGGAACCACTGGGGGGCAGGATTGACACGGAAATAGAGACACTCTCAGATAGCGCTGACCGGGCGGACCGATTTTGTTGAGGGGCAATTGTAACCTCCCAGCATAAAAGAATGAAAGATGTTTGTTTATACATTTTTCCGGTTTTTGCCTGTTTACTACTCGTATTATTCGATTAAAAGATGAATCCGGGTCAAATTAACCCGTTGTCATTATTATGGGTTACCTAATGTACTTGACAAAAACTTTCAGCACTAGGAGTGGTCTTCGGGAGGATACCACAGCGCTCGACAAAATTTGTATTTATAATTTGGTAATTGTTCTCGTTTGCTACGTTCACTCGATTGGGTTTCTCTTGTTCCTCACTCGCTACGCTCACTCGATTGGGGTTGTGTTATTCCTTGCTTTGCTACGCTCAGTCGATTGGGTTCTTGTTGTTTCTCTGCACTCCCTACGCTCTGTCGTTTAGGCTTCTTCTGTTATTCCTTTCTCGATATACGCGCAGTCGATCAGTTTTCTTCTGATATTCCTTGCTGATACGGTGATCAGTATTTTTAGCACTATGAATATCACAAAGTACGTCGAAACATTTGAAACAATTTGGTATGTGATTAATCGAAATTGTTGGTGTGCAAAATTATCCACATGGGAGACATAGTCCAGTCAATAGAGGTTTTTAGCCTACAAAAGGTGTAGTAGTTCTGATTTTTTGATATGTTATTGAGTTAGGGGCCCCGATGAAAAATCCAAGTCTTCGACCTTGGGGGGCGCTCGATCCGCCATCTTGGATTAAAGGTACAAAAAATTAGTTTTTCCGATATAACTTCTCAACGGTTGATCCTACGACAAAAATGTCAAACATAAATTTGAAGAAAACAAAATTTTTTACATTTTTGTATGAACACTTTTTTTGTAAGTTTGATTCGCCAGAAAAATGGCAAATCCGACCTTACACCATTAGTGAGCACGATTTTTTTTTTTGGTTAAAGACGAAGGGCATATAATATCGCCAGTACTTGCGACCTTTCACCGTTAGTGGATGTATTCTGCGATTTTTATTTGTCTGACGATATTGTAACATTTTTCGCGTACATACGATGAAAAAAAATTGAGATGCCCTTTTACCTTTACGCATGGTAAAAAGTCGTATATTGGTGCATACGACCTTATACCATTAGACACGCGACATAATGACAAATTTTTGTCAATTTGCTAACTGCACGATTTTTGTTTTCTCCAAGGAAACCTCTAGCACCGAGGCACTCGTATAAATGCTCGTCAACTATCATTTCATATCGTACCGCTCTCACTGGAAAACTCGATTTTTCAATTGAACTGACTCTCAATTATTACCATGCGATAAAAATAAAAAGATATGTGAATTCGGTTCAAAACTTCATTTTTATTTTACTTTTCGGGTAATGATTCTCATATCACTTCATACTCAAATCATAATTTCACGTCGTGATGATAGTGAGCGCGATGAAATATTTCTGTAACACCTGCGTGGGAAGTTCGACTTCGCACACTGTGGAGGGTGCGCGAGATAGCCGATTCCCTAATAGGCCAAAAGCAGTGTGGTAATGTAGCTTCCAGGCTCCATAGTGTCGACAATCGTCCGGAATCGCCAACTTCCTGCCCTTGATGCACAATATTCTAGTTCGTTTAGCGACGAGCTGTGATCCCTAGCAGCCGAGATGCTCTTACAGCCAATCACCCAAGACCGGCGAAGTCTCTGAGTTTGGTTGTCTACATAACTTGCTCATGGGCTACGTACGAGCACGTAGACGAACTCTAAGGTTAGCTGACGACGAGTGCTCCATAGCGGATTTAGGTACCATTGGGACTCACGTCGTCCCGAGTCTCATTTGATTGCGTACTAATTGAGTGAAAATGGCCCCCCGTGCTGCGTGCTTCATTGAATTAGAGATCAGTCACAGTCTCAAAGTTCGTTGAACTGCTTTGATATTGAATCCGAAAAAGACTGACAGACATTTAATAATATTATGAGGTACAATCGGATTTCCGGATGTCCAGAAAATTAAAAAAATTCTAATCCAGAAAACTCTCCAACAATATTCTCATCATATGTAATTAATTATTATTATGACAACAATATTGTCATCATATGTAATTAATTATTATGTAATTAATTATTATGTAATTTATTATTATTATTATTATTATTATTATTATTATTATTATTATTATTATTATTATTATTATTATTATTATTATTATTATTATTATTATTATTATTATTATTATTATTATTATTATTTTGATTTCGCGAAAGGTACGCGACGGATGGCCCAACATTTTTTAATTTGAGTTCGTTATTTTGAATTTTGATTGGTTATGTTCCTGCGATTTCCTGCCAATAATTTCGACCTGTTGTTACATTTTCGGTTCTTATCGATATTATTATTAATAATTTAGCAGTCTGCTATTAATTTCGGTTTTTCGTTATTTTGCCGGTTTTTGTCAATCCTAGCTCAGCTTAGCGCGCTTCAGAAACCGACTTTATGCGTTAGGGAGTTTTCCAATAATGTCCCTCAAGACAAGATCACTTTTCGTTGGCTACAATGCTTACAATGAGTATGTAATCCAGTGCTGGAGGTTTAGTTGCAATTTGTTTGATTGAATACCTACACCAAACAGTTCACCACAAAAATCTCTACGAAGTTACCTGAACATATGTTAAATTATATTTTGAGAACGATTGATTGAAATTAATTTTAGCCAGTGTATTGTTGGTTAGCGTTTCCGGCGCACAGCCTCAAACGTTGCTAAGTCAGAGCCAGGAAGTAAGAGGGAAGGAGACCGATCCCCATGCTACAAAACCTGCGATGATATTTACGGCTCTATAGTAGTACAATATTCGACCACTCGCAGTGCTGGTGATGCACGCCGGGTCCCACGGACCTACCGGGTCCTCGACCCATCACGTGATCTTGGCATACGACCAATCAAAACGTAAACAAACCCCCACCATGGCACTAACGGTCCCGGCGTGCATCACCAGTACTGCAAGTGGCAGAATACCGCACTATACTAAAGAGCCGTAAATATCAACGCAGGTTTTGGTGAGTGAAAAGCACGGGAATCGGTCCGGTCACCGACGGTAGTAGCGCAGTGCTAGCACTCGAGACTGCCGAGCGGGAGGCTTGTGTTCAAATCCCCAGTGTGTCAGTGTCGACCTGAGCGTCAACCCGCAAAAATGTAAGACGGGTCACGCCGTTTAGGCGCACTGGCAAGCTGGGGGTATGGGCTCAGGCCGGCTACACTCGGACAAGGGTTTTCGTCTGTCTTTTCCCTTGTCCCTCGTGCGAATGCGAGTGTTTCTATCTCCCAAAGCTCCCTGCTTACTCTCTCTCCTCTCTCTAGCTATTAAGTTTATATTTAATAACTAAATATGTATTCTCGCCTGTGGTGCATATTGTTTGTAAATGCACCACAGGCTTATCCAATATTGCTATGGATAAAATAAAGAAATCTAATCTAATCTAATCCTTCCCTCGTACTTCCTGGTCAGAGCCGAGCGGCGTCACCGCTGTCCAATCGGCATCGCGAAAACGAGCTGACGGAAATGCGAGAACCAGCGATAAATAATCGTGACACGCCGTCCAATCAGCGATGCGAAACGGAGCTGACGCAAATACGAGAACCAGCGATAATTAACCGTGACAACTAACTTTTGAGAATGGATTATTATTAAAAATTCGTCATTTCTGCTTCGACTTTCGAATTTTGGTCACTTTTCCGGTTCTTAATAATATGATTATTAACATTTCCGATTGCTGTATTATGATTATCGACATTTCCATCTTTTCTAGTATGATTATTATTATTATTATTAACGTAATCCCCACAATAATCACTGATTTTTCCATCATTCTCATCATTTTCACCCTCATTATTATTATCTATACCATTTCCACGGTTACACTGAGAAAAGAGTTTCCTTATATCAAATAAACGTATTCATTTGAAAATTTCGCGAAATATTTGTTAACTGTTAAAGAATATCTTGACATGAAGTAAAGATATATGTTGTCCCAACTACTATGGAAATTTCGCAGTATATGCAATAAATAAAGCATTCGGTTGAGATGAAGGTCACACCATGTCTCCTCAAATGCAGATTCATTAACATTTAACAAATCTTACATGAGTGTTTGAGATTTGATGTAATTCGTGCGTAGTAGTCTGCACGCTTGCCGTTAGAGGTAAGAGCGGCGCTGAATCACTGTGGGCTGAATACTCTGGCTACATTCTCGCTAGTAGAACCGCGCCAGTCATAATACATTCACCGACGTGAGGCGCATCAAGAGACTTGGTAGAGTCTCGCGCCAAGTACATTAAAAAAAAATTTTAATGCACGGCGCAGAGACTCTCCGAGTCTCTTTACCCGAACGGGAGCGAACCGAGCAGTGGGGAAAATTATTTAATCGACTTTCTTCCGCCTCGCTTCATACATGGGTTTGAAATATTTATCCTGGGACATGGGCGTAATAAGCTTTCATCAGAGCCCAATTCCGATGTAATCGGTACACGGAGAGCTGAGATATGATTATTTGAATGTTTCCGATGCCCGTTTCCTCGGCAGAATTTTGTTCGTCTCCTTCTTCAGTCAGCTCAATTGCTCTATTCCTACGACAACAGGGCCACCAAGCGTAAATGGAGAAACACGGAGCAAAACTTTCCGCGTCACGACTAATAGATGGCGTTGAGCGCGACACGCACACTACCGAATCCTATATCAATGACTTCACGCACACAGCACCAATTGGCTACAATTTGTCGCGTTATTTTCAAATGAACATAACCTCTTTTGAGCATTGAAAGGTTATGTGTGATTATGTGTTGAATATAGTAACTCGACCGGTGATTTCCGATGATTATTACGTTTGTTGAGCGACATACTGCGGCATACCAGTTTATAGCAGCATTTGTTTAGCGTTTTGCAGTGTTCGTAGTGAAAGTGAACATGAGTAACCGTGATTGCACACATCAAAGGGTTAGGCATAATACTCACTTTGATGTGTGCAATCACGGTTACTCATGTTCACTTTCACTACGAACACTGCAAAACGCTAAACAAATGCTGCTTGTTAACGACGAATGTACGATGAATGTATGAGCGCGAACGAATGTATGGAATGACTGTGTATGAACGAGTTGAATGAGAGAGGTACCTCGAATGAGTGAGAACGCTTGATGTGAATAGGATGAATGCTAACCTTAGGGATTAGGGCGAATGTAGCGAGAAGAAAGAGTTAGTGTATAAGAGCGACTGCGAGTAGACAGACGTGTCTACGAACGAGTAATTAGTACGAAATACGCGAACCTAATAAACGGAAACGTCCATGTATCGTTAACAATAATTTATTGTAATCATTCCGGGAATAACCCGATGACGAGATTTCTGTTGTGCACGTCTAATTTATAATAATAAAACTATTATTCCCGTTAATCGAACGAGTCGGATCATTTACGCTCGAATCATCAACCCGCTATCCTTCCTGACAAGCTCATGATTTATATCTTTAACATGCTATAAACTGGTATGCCGCAGTATGTCGCTCAACAAACGCAATAATCATCGGAAATCACCGGTCGAGTTACTATATTCGACACATAATCACACATAACCTTTCAATGCTCAAAAGAGGTTATGTTCATTTGAAAATAACGCGGCAAATTGTAGCCAATTGGTGCTGTGTGCGTGAAGTCATTGACATAGGATTCGGTAGTGTGCGTGTCGCGCTCAACGCCATCTATTAGTCGTGACGCGAAAAGTATTGCTCCGTGTTTCTTCATTAAAGGTGGATTTTCATACGTCGCTCTTTCTGGCGATAGCCGTGATCACGTGACTATACGATCGTCGTTTGTTGGAACACGTGACTACACGGTTTTCGCTAGCGACATAATAACACCACGTAATAAAGCTGAAATTGTTCAGCTTTTTGTGTGGTCGCTCAAGAGCACGCCAATTCAAAATGAGTGATCAAAATTTTAGTTCGTACAGGGTGTCCTTCAAATATATCTATTTTTCGATTGAAGAGAGTAATGTTATCGGTTATGTATTGTAAAATTTCAATAGCGTAAACCTGTTATAATGAATACCAGGCTCTACGGTGCTTTTCTAATATATTTATTGTGGATTGAAGAGTAATGTTATCGGCTATGTATTGTATAATTTTTAATTTCTAATTTTCAATCTTGTAATTCGGTCACAAGTCTATTAGTCGCTGAAAATGAGCGATCGTCGCTGGAATGAGCGACGGATACCTTTTCATGGACTAAATTTGCCACGGCGATATATTAGATGACGTCATCCATTTGTCGCTAAAATGAGCGACTAGCGACAGCATGAAAAGGCACCTTAAAGGTGCCTTTTCATGCTGTCGCTAGTCGCTCATCATGGATGACGTCATCTAATATATCGCCGTGGCAAATTTAGTCCATGAAAAGGTATCCCAAGGTGCCTTTTCATGCTGTCGCTAGTCGCTCATTTTAGCGACAAATGGATGACGTCATCTCATATATCGCCGTGGCAAATTTAGTCCATGAAAAGGGATCCGTCGCTCATTCCAGCGACGATCGCTCATTTTCAGCGACTAATAGACTTGTGACCGAATTACAAGATTGAAAATTAGAAATTAAAAATTATACAATACATAGCCGATAACATTACTCTTCAATCTGAAATAAATATATTAGAAAAGCATCGTAGAGCCTGGTATTCATTATAACAGAGGTTTACGCTATTGCAATTTTACAATACATAACCGATAACATTACTCTCTTCAATCGAAAAATAGATACCTATATTTGAAGGACACGCTGTATGAACTAAAATTTTGATCACTCATTTTGAATTGGTGTGCTCTTGAGCGACCACACAAATAGCTGAACAATTTCAGCTTTATTACGTGGTGTTATTATGTCGCTAGCGAAAACCGTGTAGTCACGTGTTCCAACAAACGACGATCGTATAGTCACGTGATCACGGCTATCGCCAGAAAGAGCGACGTATGAAAATGCACCTTTAAAGTGCATTTCTTTCATCTACCCACACCTGGCCCGCCAAGTACCACTCCCAACATTTTTTTTCGTTCAAAGTTTTTTTTAGAACTTTTCCTCCCAATTTTTATCACATCACTAATTATTTGAAAAACCAGATTGGTTTAATTTTATTGTTAATTCTTGTACTTGGTAATTGTATCTGATTTCAAACTTTTCATACGAAGAATGTTTTGAAAGACGACTTTTGTTAAAACTAATTCTTGTTAAGGAGTATTTTTGGAGGAAGACTTTTTGTTGGTAGATTTTTTTGGGGAAATTATTCTTAGCTCAAGGCGTACCCGTTTCTGGGCATCGTTTGTGCAGCATATTTTATGGATGTATTAACTTTTTCGGTGAAATTAGTGGAGACATTCCAACAGTCACTTTAGTCACTAATCACATAAAAAAAAGAATTGAAACATAACTTCTTGGTCAATACCTGATTGGTCTAAAAAAAGATCATCATTCAGGGATAACTGCACTGATAAAAAAGCACAAATTATTTAATAATTTAATACAGAGAAATACAAGATTTCTTAACTATTAAGAAATCCTCATTTCATTAACGTGTTTCATCGTCTGATATAACTGGACGCGAATTTCAAGGAAATTGATGATTCGTTAACTATTATCAAATCTTATGATGGTGATGATATCGGACTAAAAAAAAAAAAAAAAAACATTATCAAATCTTTATTTGAGACGAAGAAATACACTCAAATTAGTACATTCCGATATACGCGGGTTTATCCGATATAAAGGGTTTGTTTTCGCACGAGTGAGTTCGCGAGGGTGACAATCTCACGAGTGTAAAAACAACTTTCACACATGTATCGAACAAAATTTTTCGTCCTACCCCCCTTGAAAACGCGTCTTTTCATACATGCGAAGCGGGTGGAATCTGAGTTGTTGTGACCGTTTGGCGAGCGGGCGCACATTTCCATTACAGCCCGCTTCGAGCGGCCGCAAAGTATGAAAAGGCGTGGTTTCAACCGCAAGAGACGAAAAGTATCGTGTGCACCACGGGCGGAAGGCGAGTTTCACTCGTGCGACGGCCCTCCGCCCTTGATACACAATGTACTATTTCATCACAAACGCGCGTAAAGCCCGATTATATGCAGGCAAGCGTGCATATAATAGCACTTTTCGCACGGCGTGATGAAAAAATGATTTCTTAGCTATGCCTAGATGATATTTGCTTATATACAAATATACGATTCGTTAACTGTTAACGAACTTTATTAACGACAAAGAGACTTTTTTCTCAGTGTATCATTATTATTTCCATCATTAATTCCTACGGTTATTATTATTTTTTACATTCGTACGACTATTATTATATCTGTCAATTCTACGACCATTATCCCGATTGTAATTAATTATTATTATTTTCGTCATTCCTATGGGTATTATTATTATGATTTTTATCATCCCCCGTAAATCCTACGGTGATCATCATTATTATTATAGTCATTTCAATAAAGATTTTTTGCTTCACTCGTTCGGTTAGCAGTGGTAATAAGAATATTGACGGATCGTACTGTCGTATAATATACTCTATGCAATTCAAATTAGTTGAGTGTTTTTCCTCGTTCGCTATGCTTGCTTTTGGTTGTCAATAGTATCCTCAATATTTTGGGAACATACTGAAATGAATGCCGTATAAGTTTTCACTCCTGTCGTGTGGTCTAAAGCACACACCCGTTTTTTTTTTCTAAATCAAATGTGTTGAAAAATGGTTCTTGTATAGATATTCACGAGGACATTCATGCAATAAAAATTATTCTCAAAAATCATTTTCTTTCACCATTGATTCAGAGCATCATTCATCACATACTAGACCAGGCAATAGAGATTTTCTCGTGACAAAAATAGTAGAAGAAAACCGCGAATGTGGGGTGCGTGGGGTGGTCTGTGGATGTTTAGTGATAAGTTTTCGACTCGCAAATACACAGAGAGAAGGATTCATTTGTAGTTAAAGAATGTATATTTGTATATAAGCAAATGAATATTTTGTAACTGTTAACGAATCTTAGTTGGCTCAAGAAAATTCATGTTGGACCAAATCGGACCAAATACAACTGTACTTGGTCCAACATAAATTTTCTTGAGCCAACTAAGATTCGTTAACAGTTACAAAATATTCATTTGCTTATATACAAATATACATTCGTTAACTACAAATGAATCCTTCTCTCTGTGTATCAACACTTTTTTTTTCTAATCAAAAACACCAAAAATAAGGTGTTTTTCTAGTTTTTTGCTTGTAAAATCTGAACCAATGGAGCTACGTTGACGCTTTCAAAAGTAGTTGCTGAGATAATCGAATGTAAACATTCGCGCCCGGCCGCAGCGCGCTTGTATTATACGCACTTCCCCAGGCCAGCCGGGTACCCCCACCACTCGACCGCGCTCGAGCGCTCGGCCGTTTTCGGTCACGTTTGCACTTGTTTTTCACCTATTTTTCAATATTTTAACGGAAAATCAAGATTGACGTTTCAAAGTACTATACTTTCACTTTCAAAATCCGTTTTGTGAATCAAAATCGGACAACTTCCAGAGCATCCAGCCGTTCCGCAAGATAGTGCATGAAATAATTCAAATTGCAATTACTCAAAAACTATTCATCCGACAACGTGTGGGTTGTGCACACTTAAAATACCTATCAATCACTACTCTCAGCGGGAAAGCGAGCGCTACAACTTCAAAAATGGCGGAGTTATGAATTTTTGAAAAAACGCTCATTTTCCCGGATTTTCCCATTTTTCTCCGTTAATAATAATCCGATCGAGTCGACCAAGCACTCATTTTGTTCGTCTTTTCATTCTCTACAATTTGTCTATCGAAAGCGTCAACGTAGCTCCATTGGTTCAGATTTTACAGGCAAAAAACAAAAAAAAAACACCTTTTTTTTGGTGTTTTTGATTAAAAAAAAAAAAAGTAATGATATTTGCGAGTCGAAAACTTATCACTAAACATCTCCACAGACCACCCCACGCACCCCCCCTACTCGCGGTTTTCTTCTACTATTTTTGTGACAGAATGACTCTTTATCTGATCTATTGGGAACGAAACTGGAGGCGTGACCTAACCTGAAATCCCGCACTCGGCCGCCATATTCAGCTATTTTATGCCTTTGGCCGATACACGGCATCCTCATGAGAGAAGCTGTTGAGAATTCGCCTTAAAGTTACCTACCTCTTGCCTCCCCTGCGCTCGGCGCATGCGTGGTCACCTGCTGCGCAGTTTAAACTGCGTCTAATTTCATAGCGTTGAAGATTTTCGCCACGTAAACAACGAAATTGCGCGTCTCCAAGAAACAATCAAAAAAAGAGGAGAAAACAGCGAAGAAAATGTCAGATCCAGATTCTTCGGACTCTAGAGAGTTAGATAGCGAGGAATCGAGGAGTCGGGATCGTTCGAACCGACATAAGAGGAGTTATTCTAACCTCGTCAGTTATGAGGCTTCCAGTAGCACTGACGGAAGCACGAGTCATCGATCAAAGAAACATCGGGGACAGGATACACGCTTGGAGGGTCTGCAAAATCAGATTAACGTTCTATCATCGTTGTTGTCACAAAACCCCCTCCCGCGCCCCTCAGCTACGACCGTAGATCGGCCCTTCCTGTCAAGGCCCGCAGGTACGTCAAAGGTCTTAAACCTCGGCGAATTTAAGATCGATGTAGATGAAAAGAAAAGACTGCGTCCAGCTAGTAAAGACCGTTTGGATGCGCTGAACAAATTGCAGCGTTTCAACTCGGCAGAATGGAAAGACGTGAGGTACGCTAATGCCCTGAAGAGTTTTTCAGCTTCACCAGGTTTCACAGAGCTCAGCGTGAACGAGGAGTTATGCCACCTGGATAGAACTAGGGATCCGCAGCGCCCGACAGACAGGGTCCTAGGAGGTCTGTGCAACGCAGTACTTGAACAGAACGAGTTACTCAAGAACAACCTTCAGAGTATCGTAGACTGGGCGTTTAGGAACCCTGCTGATATCTCCCCCGAATCACTCTATGAGAGATTCACATCGGCCTTTGGATCGGGTTCCCAGATGGCCAAGAACTATGACCAAATCCTCCAGGTTATTTGTGGAAAGCGAGCAGAGTGTATCGAAAGTAGACGAGAACGTTTACTCGGGGAGTTGCCGAATAAGAACATTCGAGCAGCGCTACGTCGAGTTCCGCCCAGCGTGGAATACTTAATCGGAAAAGAGAATCTCCAGCCACTAGTTCAGTCATTGGGAGGCTCACAAACATGGCTGAATACTCCTACGTACTTGAAGGAGGGGAATACAACTACAAGGAAGGAGTCCGCTAAGAGGGCTGTTCCACGCTCAGGTTCAAACTACCGCACCTTTCAACCTTCTCACAAAAATTTCCAGGGTTCTCGTGAGGGAACCAACCAACAAAACAACACGAGAAGTGGACCCAAAAGAGAGTATAAGGCTAAGACTGAGGATTCCTTTCGAAAGAAACAGGTTAAATGACTACCCGTTGGCTCGCAGATTCTCAGGAGGTCAACTGTTCGGCTTCCAGGAGAGGTGGAGAGAACTCGGAGCCCCTCCAGTCATCTTACAGCTATTGTCAGGTACAAGGATTCCTCTAATATCAAAACCAGCTCTTATACGCAATTGGAGACTCTCCAAGTTCGCGACAAAGCTCTCTCCTGCAATGTCGGAACAGATCAACATTTTAAAATCCCAAGGAATCTTGGAGAAACCAGAGAGGGAAGGTCCAAGTTTCATTTCCAGAATGTTTCTGATCAAGAAAAGCAGCGGGGGAGTGAGGCCGATTTTCGACTTGCGGGGCCTCAACAGTCACGTAAAAGCGAGAAAATTCAAGTTAATCTCACACTTCCAAGTTCCAGATTTCCTGCAGGACAGAGACTGGATGACGAGAATAGACATGTCTCAGGCATATTTCCATGTGCCGATAGCACGAGCTCACCGAAATCTCCTTCGTCTCACATACGACAAGGAGTTGCTTCAGATGACGAGCTTGCCCTTTGGCCTCTCATCTGCCCCTCAGATCTTCGCGACAATCACGAATTGGATTGCAGAGATCCTTCGTGCGCGAGGTATGAGGGTAATCGTATATCTGGACGACTTCCTCCTGGTCTCTCAGAACAGAACCAGGTTGGCTACACAGATCACCGAAGCAGTGGAACTTCTGGAATACTTGGGTTGGCAAATCAACCGTCAAAAGAGTATTCTGGAGCCATGTCAGCAGCTGACTTTTCTGGGAATTGTCTGGAACACCCGGGACAATCAGATGAGCCTACCGGAGGAGAAGGCCTTAAAGATCACCAACCTAGCCAAGGACTTGAGGGTCAGAGGGAGCTGTACCCTGAAGCAAATTCAGTGTCTGCTGGGGCACTTAAATTTCGCCAACTTCGTCATTTGCAGAGGGCGTCTTCACTGCCGCCACCTTCAACGATTCTCCACAACCTTCACTCAGAGACGATTCCGGGAGAGGCGCCTCATTCCTCGGACTGTAGAACGAGAACTAGAGTGGTGGAGCGAAGTAACAGCTTGTCTTCACAAAGGCGAGGTGACTCACTTTCTGATCACAGACGCCTCGGACACGGGTTGGGGAGCCCAGCTAAATGGCACACTCATATCCGGAACATGGTCCAGGGAACAGAGCTCATGGCACTCCAACATGAAAGAGATGTATGCCGTGTACGCCGCGATAGAACAGCACGCTCAGAGCTTGCAGAAGTCTCACATCTTACTGCAGACGGACAACCGCACTCTGGTCGCTTATGTCCAGAAGGAGGGCGGAACAAAATCCATGAATCACCTTCCATATGCTCGACCTTGTCGACAGACTAGAGATCACCTTGTCCGCAGCATACCTTCCAGGAAGGTACAACGGGATCGCAGATCGCTTATCACGGGGAAGCTGTCTCCCAGAATGGCATCTGCTGCCAGAGGCAACAGCTCCGATTTTCGAAAAATGGGGTATCCCCGACATCGATCTCTTCGCTTCAGCGGACTCAGCGATCGTCAAGCGTTATGTCTCGAGAGACTCCTCAGATCAGTGCGCCTTCTTCATCGACGCCTTCAGTCGTCCGTGGGATTGCAAGCTAGGGTGGGTCTTCCCTCCACCCAGCCTCATACCGAGGGTGCTGGCTCACCTGAACAAGAGCAAAGGGCAAGTGCTCATTGTAGCTCCCAAGTGGGACAAGACCTTTTGGATGTCAGACCTGGCTCAGCGATGCATCGAACCGCCAGTCCCGATCCAGAATCTAGAGAGAGTATTGATAGACATCAGGACCAATCAACCGCCCCCAGAGGTGGAACGCCTTTCTCTCCAAGTGTGGAGGGTTGGGTGTGGCGGAGTCTAGTAGAAGACTGGTCCCCTCAAGAGAGAGAACTGATAACAACCAGCTGGCGCCGCTCTACACTCGAGACCTACAAGGTCTCACGTGGTGTGGACAGAACGACATAAACCCTGGAGCCCCTCGGGGCCAAGACTTAGCTAGGTTTTTGGCAAACTTATTCATTACACAGGGTCTGGCTTACAGTACCATCTTGGTGCACAAGTCAGCAGTTGCCACATTCTGCTCTGGAAGTTCAACGGACAGTTTGTCGTCAGACTTTTTAGTTCACCAAGTTCTTAAGGCCATTTCGTTAGCTAAACCAAAACAGGTAACGAAAAACATTTGGGATGGCCAAATTTTATTGAACTGGTTGAGTACTCCATCGAACAACCTATCGTTCTTCGAGGTGTCCAAGAGGACGGCAGCCTTACTCTTGTTAGCATCCGGACGACGTATCCACGACCTCACTCTTCTAAGAATATCCGAGGAATTTCCTTACGAATCTGGGTGACGAAATTATTCTGTGGCCAGCCTTTGGTTCAAAGACTGATCGTGGCAGCTTCAGGCAATCAGGCTGGAAGCTGTCGAAGCATCCAAACATTCGACTATGTCCGGTAACTTGGATCAGAGCCTTGCTAAAAAGATCTGAAGAACGTCGAGCAGGGAAGGATTTGGACGAGATGTTCATTACCGTAACAGGACCTGTAAAAGCAGCCTCGAGAACTGTCATTGCAGGGTGGATTCGTTCAGTACTAAAAGAAGCAGGAATTGACGCGCCCCCCGGAAGCATTCGATCAGCAGTCGCTTCTCGTGGATGGTTGGACAATTTACCTGTTCAAGACATTCTGGATAGGGGGAATTGGAGGTGTGCTGAAACCTTAAGAAAGCATTATTGTAGACAAGTTACTGGAGCAAGTCAGTCCAATTCTAGTCTGTTATCCAATAACTTTAAGCCAGTGTAAGCCAGTTAAGTAAGTCGTACTATAATAATAATAATAATAATAAAGAGTTCCTACTGAAACCTCCAGCTTTTTAACATCACATAGCGTTGAAGTAGGTCACCAGCAGATAACAAACACGTCTCTCATGAGGATGCCGTGTATCGGCCAAAGGCATAAAATGCTAGTGTTTTGAATTCCAACAAAACACGTATTTTGTGCCGGAGCCGATACATGGCATCCCAGCAAGGGTCTTGCTGGATGAGATCCGCTATGAAATTAGACGCAGTTTAAACTGCGCAGCAGGTGACCACGCATGCGCCGAGCGCAGGGGAGGCAAGAGGTAGGTAACTTTAAGGCGAATTCTCAACAGCTTCTCTCATAAGGATGCCGTGTATCGGCTCCGGTACAAAATACGTGTTTTGTTGGAATTCAAAACACTAGCATTTGCTTCGTTGGATTGGTTAAAAATCGTGGCTATCCCGCACTTATTAGTTCGAACTAGAGGGCAGGTCAGTCTTTTTTCGATCCCAATTGCCTGGTCTATACTTGAATAACCACTCATTCTTCCGAATTTCAGTAAGGGTCAAAACTATCATTTGGTCAGGAAAAGTCTGGGAAAAGTCATGGATTTTTTTTTACTTTGAACTGCACCCGTTGGAAACTGTCCCGAGAAAATTGCAAATGGCGCTAATCAGCAGGGATCGCTCAACGGTGCCAGTCGACTATCCTGCAGTTAGTATAGAGATCAATGGAGTATACATATACCGTGAGTAACCCTGGATACCGAACACTCGGTTTAGCAGAAATGGCGGCGGCGTGAGCGTAGACAGCCAGTGGTTCTCGGTGTTCGGACCCGCACAGAGAGGGATTCCAGATATGCCTCGTTCAAGCTAACTTGGTTTTGTTTCAACGCGCCGAAACGCGCGATTCAAATTTTGTGGTTAGATTGAGGTTAAGTGCAATTGATTACATTTCCATTATAAATTACAATTGTAATTCACAATAATAATAAATTACAATTGTAATTGCAACAATAATAAATTACAATTGTCAGTTATTATTGTTATAAATGCCAATTACAATTGTTGGTACAACAATAATGAATTACATTTATAACAATAATGAATTGCAATTGTAATTGAGTAATTACAAATTCGCTCGACACTGATTGAGAGTATTATAGGAAATGTTCTGATGTTTATGAACCATTAAAAATGATCAATGACACTGAATTCTTTCGCCTTGGTTCTACCGAGACTAGATTCTTCGCCTTAGGTCTACGGAGACTAGATTCTTCGCCTTAGGTCTACGGAGACTAGATTCTTCGACTCAAGTCGACGGAGGGTGACTTCTTCTTTGACGGAGACTAAATTCTTCGCCTTGAGTCTCCGGAGAGTGAATTCTCTGGCAACGCCTTGGGTCCACCGAGACTAGATTCTTCGCCTTGAGTCTACCGAGTGAATTCTCTGGCAACGCCTTGGCTCTACGGAGACTAAATTCTTCGCCTTGAGTCTCCGGAGAGTGAATTCTCTGACGACGCCTTGGGTCTACGGAGACTAGATTCTTCGCCTTAGGTCTACCGAGACTAGATTCTTAGCCTTGAGTCTCCGGAGAGTGAATTCTCTGGCAACGCCTTGGTTCTACCGAGACTAGATTCTTCGCCTTAGGTCTACGGGGACTAGATTCTTCGTCTTAAGCCGACGGAGGGTGACTTTTTCTCTGACGCAGACTAGATTCTTCGCCTCGAGTCTCCGGAGAGTGAATTCTCTAACGATGCATTGGGTCTACGGAGACTAGATTCTTCGCCTTAGGTCTACAAAGAATCTAGTCTCCGTAGACCTGAGGCAAAGAACCAAGGCGTTGTCAGAGAAAGTGCTCTCCGGAGACTCAAGGCGAAGAATCTAGTCTCCGTCAGAGAAAAAATCACCCTCCGTCGGCTTGAGACGAAGAATCTAGTCTCCATAGACCCAAGGCGTCGTCAGAGAATTCACTCTCCGGAGACTCAAGGCGAAGAATCTAGTCTCCGTCAGAGAAAAAGTCACCCTCCGTCGGCTTGAGACGAAGAATCTAGTCTCCGTAGACCCAAGGCCTCGTCAGAGAATTCACTCTCCGGAGACTCGAGGCTAAGAATCTAGTCTCCGTCAAGGAAGAAGTCACCCTCCGTCGGCTTGAGACGAAGAATTTAGTCTCCGTAGACCTAAGGCGAAGAACTTAGTCTCCGTAGACCCAAGGCGTCGCACAGTGGTCCCAAATCCCAAATCTTCGGTCAAAAATAGAAGGTATCGTGTAATCGCTACAAAATTCGGTATTCGGGGGTTTTCGAGGTCACTGAACACGAATCTGAAGTCAAATTTTCAAAAAACAAGATGGCGGCCCAAAAACGGCGGAAAATTTTCTTAAAAATTCAATCAATCTTCACGGAATTCGGTATTCGGGGGTTTTCGAGGTCACTGAACACGAATCCGAAGTCAAATTTTCAAAAAACAAGATGGCGGCCCAAAAACGGCGGAAAATTTTCTTAAAAATTCAATCAATCTTCACGGAATTCGGTATTCGGGGGTTTTCGAGGTCACTGAACACGAATCCGAAGTCAAATTTTCAAAAAACAAGATGGCGGCCCAAAAACGGCGGAAAATTTTCTTAAAAATTCAATCAATCTTCACGGAATTCGGTATTCGAGGGTTTTCGAGGTCACTGAACACGAATCCGAAGTCAAATTTTCAAAAAACAAGATGGCGGCCCAAAAACGTCGGAAAATTTTCTTAAAAATTCAATCAATCTTCACGGAATTCGGTATTCGGGGGTTTTCCAGATCGCTGAACACGAATCTCTTTTTAAAGAACAGAATATGCTGGATATGTGGGATATAGTAGTAGATAGGTAAAGTATTGAAATAAACAATAACAATTCCGAGTATATTCACTCATGTAATGAAAAATTACATTAAATACAAACAGTTAATAAAAAACATATTTTTTAAGTTGGTAAAATTAATCGCTATCTGTAGTCGCAGCATAGCTTTCGTCATCACTATCGCTATAGTCACTAGATGAAACTTCTTCATTATTGTGAACACTCGCTGACTTCAACAACGCAACTGCTTCGCGCGATAAGGATTTGGTTGCCTTTGCTTCTCGTTTGCTTCTCAGTCTTCGATAACGTGTACGAGGAGAATAGTTTTGCAGATAAATGATTCTCGATGACTTCATGAACTTCGTTTGCATTGTCGTTCAAATGCTCACTAACCAAGCGAAATATTTCTTCTCTGGTGTACGCACTTCAGTATTGAAATAACAATATATAATTTCAAAGAATTAATAATAATACTAGAACACTGTAAACAATACAATAATAAAATTGAGATCAACATTTTTCGGCAACAAATTTGGAAGAAATAATTCCTTGACTTCGTGCGGCGCGCCACGCCGAGCCTGAGATCAATTCCAGCGTCTATTTATAAAAAAAAATTCACCAAAACGACAAAGGCAGTCATAGGCAGCTAATATTTGGTAACATCATACTCAAGACTCTAAAGAATAATGTGATACTTGGCTGGTTACTGAATTCTATTGAATTATTAACTTTTAGTCGATGTGAACATTTTTTTTTTCGCCGCAGGCACGCGAATACACAGTAGATGTTTACATTTTTTGTTGCTCGGTGTGGGTTTGACATGAAAAACTGTACTAATATAGAAAATGTACTTACTTCCAGGAGAAGATTCCATTTTCTAGAATTGCAATAGCTGAATTCTACTCGAAGTTATTTCACTTTTAACACAGCTGAAGTTTTAGAGCGTAGCGCACGACCGACGCTACCTGCTCGCGCGCTCGGTTACGAATGAGATCCCAACGGCTAAATGCAACACCTGCAACCTACCGACCCTTGAAAGGGTTCCCCGAAATACCCCTCTACCTGACCCAATACTTAGAATTCCTTAAATAGAAACTTCATTTCTCGATTTTTGTCAAGCGATTTGGGATTTGGGACCACTGTGCGTCGCCAGAGAATTCACTTTCCGTTGGCTTGAGGCGCAGAATCTGGTCTGCGTCCACCCAAAGCGTCGACGGAGAATTCACTCTCGGTAGACTCAAGGCGAAGAATGTAGTCTCGGTAGAACCAAGGCGAAAGAATTCAGTCTCTCTGATCATTTTTGATGGTTCATAAACATCAGAACATTTTTTCTCCAGTGTTGAGCATACAATTGTAATTCATTATTGTTATAAATGTAATTTATTATTGTTGTAAAATACAATTACAATTGTAATTTATTATTGTTGAATGTAATGAATTACAATACGTAATTTGCAGCTGCCCAACACTGCTCTTAACCTCAATCTAACCACAAAATTTGAATAGCGCGTTTCGGCGCGTTGAAACAAAACCAAGTTAGCTTGAACGAGGCATATCTGGAATCCGTCTCTGTGCGGGTCCGAACACCGAGAACCACTGGCTGTCTACGCTCACGCCGCCGCCATTTCTGCTAAACCGAGTGTTCGGTATCCAGGGTTACTCACGGTATAGAATCGGCAAGTCTGACGAGGCATAATTTTAAATTATTTTCTTCAAAGACCTTGGCGTAGGACTCTATCAAGTTACTTGATATGTATAACCTTGTAAGGGTAAAATAGGCCATATAAACCTTATTTGGCCATTCAAGTAAGAGCATGTTTCGATTTTTGCAACTTGCATAGCCTCATATAGGTTTTCGATTTCGACTCGGGAAGTTTCTGTTAACTTTGACGATATAGGCTACCCAACTATGACTCCGCACTTGTACGAGTCTGTTACACTTATATGCGAGGTAACACAGCACGGGGCTCGAGGAAACACACGAGAGATTGACACAATGTTCAATTACAAAGTACCCCGCAGCCTCACGAGATGAGACAATTTGTATGGCTCGTTCGTTAATTCCTTTACATTATGTTACTTTTTATAAGTTTGTAATGAACGTAAATAGGCATTCACAGACACATAAAAATAGAATGGCTTTCACGTGGAAACTCACGCCCCAACGTGCAAAGTCGATCTCGCTGCACATATACTTCTCGAAACAAAATTAAGTTTTCAGGCCAATAGAGATTTCAGTCACGATACGAGTAATGGAAATATACCATTCCTCAAACTTGGAACGTTAGCAGACACGATCAGCGTAAGAGACTTGCGCAGGAATGGCATATTATTAGTAATACAAATAGAAATCATACGAATGGTTGTGGCAAGTCTTTTGCACCTCAAATTACGTCTGGCTCCGCTTATCTGTTTTTATTGGAACGCGGTTGTTGTATTCACCAACGAAAAGTTTATATGGGGCTGTCCACGTCAATTCATCTAGCCTGCAGACCACAACATTTTTTATTTGCTTCGTGTTTTTTCCTGGTTTCCTTGGTCCAAAACATTTTTATGAATTTTTATTTAGATTTTTCGGACCAACCCTTTCTGATTTATGATTTTTTTTCAACCGATAAAAAGGACCATTTTTGAAAACTTGAACAAATTCACAAAAATTGTATGACTAACGTAGAACATTCTCCCACTCGCGAGAATGTAGCAAGAATTTTTCCTATATTGTTTTTCTCCTAGTAAAAACTTTTTTTTTTTTTGTGGAGGTGCTTTTTTGCGTGGGGGATACCACTACTTGTTGCAGAATTTTAATTTATATGCTGTTGATTGTTCCCGTATGCTACGCTCACTCAACCAGGTTTTAGTTGTCCCGCGCTCGGAACGCTCACTTGGTAGTCAGTATATTCATATTCATTCCTACGAATATCACTTAGTACAGAAAACTATTTTGAGCAATATGAAATATGGTCATTTCAATACATGAATGAACATGATTATTTAGCCCAAGATACAAGCGCTGCACTTTAGACTTGTATAGTGTTTAATTTTGGGTGTACTCTAGAAAACATGTACTGATGTGAGGCATTCTTGCTTAGTTCTATAAGTCGCTCTAAGGCGGCGCCACCATCCGGCCGTACAGTGGCGCCATTCAGTTACCTCAGCGAGAGGTACGCGTTATTAAACTTTCACCACTAAAATCTGGAACCCGATCCGCGACATCGAGGGTCCCTACTCTCCTTGTCAGAGCGCGTCGTGGTGGGGGAAGCGTGCGAACTAAAATGCGGGGAAGTGAACTTACTCAGAGGGCACTTATTGAGAGGGAGACCTGTATACCTATGCAGCGTGATTCCACTAAAGAAGTTGCGAAATTTTATATTCTTTGTGTATTGCACTGAATTTATACCTAACTTTTTTTTGGAGGGTGGGCAACTTGCACCCTGCAAATGTTGTATTACTGTTAGTGGAGTCACATTGCATACGGTTTTATACGATCTCCCTTGATGCGAAAATGCGAGTAACTGAATTTTTGTTGGGTAGGCGATTTTGCCCCCCTGGCGGACGGCGGTTTCGCCTGACATCCCCCTACGTACGTATATGTGACCAAATTGTTGTTCCAACGATATCTCGAGAACGAGTGCGCGGATTTTGATCAAATTAGGCTCAATCGACGCGGTTTTCCTAAACTCAAAACTGATCTGATTTTGGCTTCAATCGGTTGAGCACTTACCGAATTATTTGAACAGCAAAATCCTAACAAAGAAAATGAAAATCCAATAGAATAGAATAGAAATTTATTGAGCCCCGTGGGTTAAGCCCATTCGGGTAGTTCAGGAAAAAAGAATACGAAATCATAACAAAAAAAATCAGCCTTAGGCAGTATAGCAGGAACGCTACACTGGCTACGTGTTCTTGTAGGAGGCACCCCCTACTTTTCCACGTGTTCAAGATATAATTTTTTTTCTTGTTTTTTTTTCATTATTTCACGTTTATGTTTCACTGGATTTGTTACATAACGGTCAAAAATCACTGAATTTGAAAGCGCAAGGCTAATTGGCTAAATAATTCATAATCTGAAACTGGTGTCGAAGTGAGAAATTGGTATATTGACTCTATCGCAGACTGTATTTCATCCCAGTCTCTAGTTTTCATAATCAACAACTAGTGTCGAAGCAAGATTTTGGTATATGTACTCTACGACAAACTGTATTTCATCTGAGTCTTCAGTTTCCATCATCTACGATTAGTGCCGAAGCAGGATTAGGTCATGCGGTTGAGGAGATATAGCTCCGGACAGACATGAAATCTGACAAAAACCCAGAAATACCTATTGTGGATGGTCAAAGTTGGGGTTTCTTCCCCCTGTGCTAATAGAGCTCCTCGCTAGTTAACAAATGAGTGCTTGCCGACCCTGTTAGGTCCTGCGGTTCAAGAGATATAGCTCCGGACGGACATGAAATTTGACAAAAACCCAGAAATACCTCTTGTTGAAATCAAAAGTCGAGGTTTTTTGCTCTGAGCTGATAGAGCTTCTCACTAGCTAACAAATGAGCGCTTGACGACCCTGTCAGGTCATTCGGTTCAAGGGTTATAGCTCCGGACGGACATGAAATCTCACCAAAACCCAGAAATACCTATTGTGGATGTTCAAAGTTGGGGTTTTTTCCCTCTGTGCTAATAGAGCTCCTCGGTAGTTAACAAATGAGTGTTTGATGACCCTGTTAGGTCATGCGGTTCAAGAGATATAGCTCCGGACGGACATGAAATCTGACAAAAACCCAGAAATACCTATTGTGGATGTTCAAAGTTGGGTTTTTTTCCCTCTGTGCTAATAAAGCTCCTCGGTAGTTAACAAATGAGTATTTGATGACCCTGTTAGGTCATGCGGTTCAAGAGATATAGCTCCGGACGGACATGAAATCTGACAAAAACCCAGAAATACCTATTGTGGATGTTCAAAGTTGGGGTTTTTTCCCTCTGTGCTAATAGAGCTCCTCGGTAGTTAACAAATGAGTGTTTGATGACCCTTTTAGGTCATGCGGTTCAAGAGATATAGCTCCAGACAGACATGAAATCTGACAAAAACCCAGAAATACCTATTGTGGATGTTCAAAGTTGGGTTTTTTTCCCTCTGTGCTAATAAAGCTCCTCTCAAGAGATATAGCTCCGGACGGACATGAAATCTGACAAAAACCCAGAAATACCTATTGTGGATGTTCAAAGTTGGGGTTTTTTCCCTCTGTGCTAATAGAGCTCCTCGGTAGTTAACAAATGAGTGTTTGATGACCCTGTTAGGTCATGCGGTTCAAGAGATATAGCTCCGGACGGACATGAAATCTGACGAAAACCCAGAAATACCTATTGTTGACATCAAAAGTTGAGGTTTTTTCTCTGTGTTGATAGAGCTTCTCGCTAGCTAACAAATGAGCCTTTGACGACCCGGCTAGCTCATGCGGTTGAGAAGATATAGCTCCGGACAGGAATTTCATAGGATGGCAAACACATAAGGCTTCATAGCTGGACATATTTACCACATAAATTACTCTATTCAATCACAGATTGTTTTATTCTTCTATTTTATCATTAGAAATAGGTATTTGATATAGCATTCAACACAGAATTTTGTAGGATGGCAAACACATAAGGCTTCTCCCTAGTATATTTCATATACTTAGGGAGTGCCTAATAACAAATAAATAATAACAGCAATATTGAACTTGAGATTAAGGCAGGCATTAGTATTATAGTTGGATTTAAGTTCAATATTGGGCAACGGCATGCGGTGGTAGCCAGAAAGAGACAATTTGAAAATTACAATTTAAAAATAAAACCGCTACCTAACAGGACCCGGAGTACAAGGCACACAGATGCACGGCTAGAAACGCAAGGCAACGGCTCAGCACGTTCGCGACTGATCAGGTGTTCGAAGAGCCTACCCTCAAACAAAGGTAGGGAGTCGGAGCTAGTGACAACTAGGGATGGGCGATGTAACATCGATTATTGTAGAATCGATGTTTTTTCCCAGAATAATCGATTTTTTTTAATCGATGTTTGAAAATCCGATTAATCGGTATATCGATGTTTTTTTGGCGAAATCGATGTTTTTGTTGAAATTGGTGAAACCATAACCTAAATTGTGGGGCAAGTCATTATTGCCCGAATCCATTTCAAATCGGGCAGGCTGGAAATCGTGATGTCACGGAATTTTTTCAAATTGAAATATGTTGTTGTTTGATGAAGAAAAAGCGACCCGTATTTCTTTGTTTTGGAAAAAAAAATTTTGCTACGAAGTTACGGCTATTTGAACATTTAATCGTGCGCTACCAAAGTTCTTGGAAAGGGAACACTTTTTTTCTTAATAACGCTATATCTGCGGAACGAATCATCGCAAATACTTCATCTTGGTCTCATTTTGTAGAGTTTTTCGCACTCTTTTGGAATTCGAAGAAAAATTTGAGGATTTTTGAAAATTGACGGAATGACGTTCATTTTTCGAAAATTAGAGAAACCCGATTCTCGCGAAAAGTGATTTTTTTATTTTCTCAAAAATTTCACACAATATGTGGGGTGATATGACGGATATATCCTCGAAGTTTCATCGATGCTAAAACACTGCTTCATATCGAGAAAAAATATTTCGTGCGTCACTGAAATTCGTCAATTCCTGTGCTGGTGTTGACTTTGTGGGTTTCTTTGAGATGTGTACAGATTATTCGATCCAAATAATGTTACTAAAACTTGATACATACGTACCTGAGGGAGTAAATGACCAAATGCCGTATGCTGTATAACATCGTAGACCGAATATTGATCTGCTAATAAAGACTATCACGAAAAAAATACAAAATTAAAAATCAGGGATTTATTGTAGTAATAACAATATCGTATAATAATATTGTTGAGTTATATGCTTCTATTTTCGTGGTGTACAGTGAGGTATAGGGGATCAAATGTTGAACTGCAACAAAAATGTGAACGGGACAGAAATGCGTGCAAAACGAAAGTAACAACAATGCGGATGAAAAAAGTTTGCAGAAGACAAAAGATGAAAATAGGAAGAAAAATGGAAAAAGATTATGGATGATCGATGTGTCAGATTGTGACCGATCCAAATGTATGGTTAATCTATCAGATTGTTACCGATCATCGATCTGTCAGGATTAGATTTTGTTTAAACTTCATTTTAAGAGAATTCAAATCAAAATGCGACAGATACAAATATATCAAAACAAAATGCACGAAGAACGAGAGAACAGGTGACATTTTCAATGCCTTCAGAGGCTTGCATTACACACAAGGTCTGTAGATTTTATCATTATATTATTATTAGCATTGAAAATGCTCCCGTTTTCGGGTCAGTAGTGCGGTCTGTGGGGTCAAATCTTGAAATGATGCAACGGAAGTATGTAATGAAAAGTTGAAGAAATAAATAATAAAAGAACAAAAACAATAGAACGAGGGACATTTAGGTGATGTAGATTTCACTGTACACATAATGATTCTTAGTGTAATCATAGATGGCAATAATAATAGCGCAGCATGTAAATTCAGAGATTCAGATGAAAAAATGCTGCATGTACTCCCTCAGGTACGTATGTATCAAGTTTAGGTAATATTATTTGGATCGAAAAATCTGTACACATCTCAACGATGCTCACGAAGTAGACACCAGCACAGGAATTGACGAATTTCAGTGACGCACGAAATTTTTTTTTCTCGATATGAAGCAGTGTTTTAGCATCGATGAAACTCATAGGATATATCCGTCGTATTACCCCACATATTGTGTAAAATTTTTGAGAAAATAAAAAAATCACTTTTCGAGAAAAACGGGTTTCCCTAATTTTTGAAAAATGAACGTCATTCCGTCAATTTTCAAAAATCCTCAAATTTTTCTTCGAATTCCAAAAGAGTGCGAAAAACCCTACAAAATGAGACCAAGATGAAGTATTTGCGATGATCCGTTCCGCAGATATAGCGTTATTAAGAAAAAAAGTGTTCCCTTTCCAAGAACTTTGGTAGCGCACGATTAAATGTTCAAATAGCCGTAACTTCGTAGCAAGATTTTTTTTTCCAAAACAAAAAAATACGGGTCACTTTTTTTTAGTCGAACAACAACATATTTCAATTTGAAAAAATTCCGTGAAATCACGATTTCCATTTTAGCCTTGCCTGCCCGATTTGAGATGGATTCGGTCTATTGCCCTTTTTTTATATCAGAATTTGATGATCGTTCCAATCGGCCTTGAAAATTAAAATAAGTCAAGTACAGAAAAAAAGGATAGTTACGAGTTTTGTCTGAAAAAATTACAAAATTTGGAAAAATATGTTAGACTTCTCTTGTTTTTTTTTTTTTTTTCATCAACATCGATTTTGTTGACATCGATGTTTTTTTCATCGATTAATCAATTATAAAGAATCGGTTCAAAAAACAATCGATTATTCTAACATCGATTATTTTTCCAAGAATCGCTTATCCCTAGTGACAACAAAAGATTTTTGGTAAGTTGTAGTACGACAAAAAGGAAGCGCCTGGTATACCGCGTCCTTGCGGTCACCTGCGAAGCCAGCCGGAACGCCAGAGCAAAATAACTAGCTCTACCACTAGTGGGAATATCAAACAGCTGACAACTGAATGTGGTCCTCATGCGGCACCCCAAGGATAAAACGGACACACGCATTAAGAAGTCTGAGTAACCGGATATCAAGGAAAACAGGTAGATCACAGTGGACAGCGGAGCAGTGGTCAAGGTGAGGGAAGATGAGGGAGGCAACTAGCCACCTCCGAAGCGGAGTCGAAAATAGATCTTTGTGGATCTTGAGGTGATGGAGCGTGCGAAAGACGTGACTACGAATAGCTGTAACCTGATCACACTTTGACGGTGAGGGGGAAAGGAGAGGTAAATTTGGAGGTCATCCTCATAGAAGAGGTGACTGCAGTTATGCAAGCACAGGGGAAGGTCAATAACAAAGACGGAGAACAGGAGGACGGAAACCCTCACACCTCGTCGAGGGGCTATTCACTCTCAGAATCACTCGTGTGGTGATTCTCGGAATGACTCAGGAATCACGAGTGAACCTGTTTCGACAAGTTACGTGACTTAGAATCGCAGTGAGTCTACAAAATATTCAAGATTCCTATTGACTTTTAAAGATTCTGACTCCTGAAAATGGCTAGAATCACGCGGAATCACGTCGATGTGGTTCAGGAATCGCACTCTGCGATTCCCACATCGCGCAAAATCCGATAGCGATTTCTGTGATTCTGGAAGTCAATAGCCCCTCTCACCTCCTTGTCCTGTTCCCCCTTACAGATATCGCGCCTATTCTACCCTAACCGACGAACTAGCCTTGTTCAATCTGGCGTGCAAGTTAACCTTCTTTCAACCGCCGAGCGAAATACACTTGTTATATCCGGGACAGGCGAAATACACTTGTTTGCCACGCCTGCCTGAAAAGTCTTCTCTCGTGCAGTTTCTGGAGGCACCCAAAATAGACTTTCCCAGACGGTGTGCGAAGGATAAAAATGGTGCGCATGCTCAAAGAGGACTTTCATCCAGGCATGGCAAAATAGTACATTGTGTATCAAGGGCGCAAAGAACTATTTTGGGTGTGTGAAATTTGCAGCACGAGCCGAAGGCGAGTATGCTGCAATCAAACTCGCCAAAATAGCCTTGTGCCCGTCATGCACGCGATTTTTTTCTCAACACCTGGTCTGCAAGAATGCCTCTTTTCAGACCGAGCGAGCGGACGCTAAACGGCACTTTGCGCCCGAGGGCAGGAAAATAGTCTCTTTCGCCCGCTTTTAGCGAGCGCATAGGGCTGTTTCACCCGAAAGCCGAAAAGATCTGTTTTGCGCCCGCTCAAGAGGTATGAAGAGTTGCATTTTGCGACCGGGTGTGAGAAAAATTATGTTCGATACACGTGCAGAAGGCCGCACTGCCTAACTCGTGTGAAGGTGCATCGCTCGCCTTAGTGCTCTGCTGTGTCATTATACTCGTCGTGTACGCATTACCACCCTTGCGCACTAGTATCGAAATACAGGGTGGTCCATTTAGGGGAAATTTACGGTCAATGCGGTGTAAAAATAGCATATTTTTAAGAATTTTTGTGGACGAAATGGGTAATAATCCCAGCAAACAAATTTATGTACTAGTGCCGTACCATGTCTGTCGCGGATGCCACATGCTATGTACACCCAGGGAAGTTGAATCTGAAGCGCCCGTGATAGGCAACTGGACATACAACTGTAATTTGGTTGGCAATGCCATGCGTTGTAGCTCGGCAATTTTTTCGGAGGCGAGCTACAACGTGGCATTGCCAACCAAATTACAGGTGTATGTCCAGTTGCCTATCACGGGCGCTTCAGATTCAACTTCCCTTGTACCAGGTTCGGTACATGAGCGGCACGTGTGCTGCGTAATGTCCGCAACACGCCAATGTTATACGTACATCGCACGTATGCAACAAAGATACATACCAAGTACGTAACAATTACATCGCAGGTACGTTACCCGTGACGTACTACCAACATCGTAGTTACATCTCCGTAACGTGCGTCAATGGAACTACAGCGTACGCAAAATATTCAAATAAAAATTCGATTTCAATCCTCATTCGCGCATTTTTTGAATATTTTACAGTATACTATCAACTTTTCGTTTACTCTGGATCAATTAAAATGTGTTTGTAGCTCGCTGCAAGAAATTCCGCTTTTGTCATTCTTTACCGGGATTCGAACCACATTCAATGGCACTCGTCCGTCTCACTAGTCAGGCGCTCTACCCACTACGCCAAACTGTCTTAGAAATCCTGAACCTTTTTTCTCTGATTCAATGGAAGACTTAATGAATCACAAATTCGATATCTTTTATCAAGTGGAAAATTCAATGAATCGACGGCTCTGATGTACTGTACACAACCGAACATTTTTAGCGCATCCGTTAGTAAACCCAATAAATCCAATGTCAGATACATACCAATACATTCACGTTAACCAGCGCAGTTTTGAATTTCACTATCACCGATCGTAAATACTTTGAGGTTATGTTCATCACTTTGACTTGATGGAATTAAATTGAAATGTTCTGCAAAATGTAAACTACTATTATGGATAAATTACGAGAAGGAATTCCAGGTCAGCCTTTTTAATTAGTCATTTGAGGACAACAAAGATTAACTTTCCAACACAACCTGTGATATCCTCGCCCAGAGTAACAATAACAATAGACAAAGCGTCGAGGATTATCCAAAGAAAAGTAATTGAATAATTGAACCGAGGAAAATTAAGTTTCATTTGGAAAAATAATCCGAACAACAGTAATGATTTGGAATGTAAGAATGATATTGAATTAACCGAAGAAAGAAAAATACAATATAACTTCACTGAACTCTGGACTTATTTCCCCCCTCGGTTCGGGTGTGTCAACTTTTTACATGATCTGTACGTAACCATGTAATGTAACAAAGCCATCGTGCAAGTAATGTAGCTGGTACATCGTCGCCATCCATTATATGGTATGTAACACTGTTTCCTGAATGAGAGGTCTCTGGTACATAACAGCAGTATGTACTCGATACGTTCGTGATTAAGAGACCTGTAATGTACCCGGTACATTAAATTGCAATGTAGCAATGTTTCGTGAATGTGACCTCAAAATGATGTACCAGGTATGCCACTGTTTGCTGGGATGAGTTATTTATTCAATTTCCATGTAATAGTATGACACTTAAACTATATTTCCTTAAATTTTTATCTAAAAATATTGATAAATACGCAATTGGCAGTGAATCTTCGCAGGCGCCTAGAGAAAAACATCTTTTTTGCAACACTTGCATGGGAAGTTCGATTTCGCGCACCGCGGAAAGTGCGTGAAGCGGTCGATTACTGCGCTGGGCGGAGAGCGTGAAATAATATAGCAGACGACGGTTTTAGCGTGAAATAATATGTTTTAGCGTGAAATAATGAATATTATTTCACGCTAGTCTCAGCGAGACTCTGTTAGCTAGCGCCATCAGACGGGACACTTGGTAACTACGATCGCGTGTGCTGCTCTACGCCACGCTCAGGTTAGAGTGCCGAGTGCCGCGGCGGCGAAATCGAACTACCCATTGCAAGGGGTTACAAAAAGCATAGTATGCAACGCGTGCGGGTTGTCGATCCCCGAATCGTGCGAGCATGTCGACACTCGTCTACGGCTCGTGACACTCGCCTGCGGCTCGTGACAACTCGCCTGCGACTCGTGCACCATACTCTCACTCATCGAGAATCGCCAACTTCCCGCACGAGTTGCACAATATACTATTTCCGCACGCCGTGCGTAAAGTTCGATTTTACGCACCCAAGCGTGCGTGTAATCGGACTTTGCGTGCGTTTTTGATGAAAAATTTTGTTCGATACATGTGCGAAAGTTGTTTTTCGACTCGTGAGATTGCCCCTCCCACTCGTCTCAAAACAAACCTTTCGCACTTGTATCGAAATATACCATTGCGGTGTACACGATAACACGTCACTGGATCATCTGAAACCAGAAAATCAAAATGGGTTTTTCAGCTAAGATGTTTCCGCAGGTAACGCCGTAGAGTTTTTTTTTTATTTTTCGATTTTTGGTAGCACTTGGAAGTGAAAAACGCGATTTTCGCTAAAAAAATCGGCCTATTTGTTATTGTAAAAGACAAAATAAATAGATTAAAAAAAAAAAACTCTACGGCGTTACCTGCGGAAACATCTTAGCTGAAAAACCCATTTTGATTTTCTGGTTTCGATCCAGTGACGTGTTATCGTGTACACCGCAATAGATATTTATGTGGCATGCGCAGAAAGTAACTACCCAGTAGAAATTTGATAGGGCTAGCCTGATGTGCTATCAGGCCCTGATTGAGCTTTGTTCAGGCGGTCCTGAGTAAGACAAACCTGCTGTGGTCCTGAGTAGGGTCCCATCAGGTATCCCTAACAGGGGCACTCCTGATATGGCCCTGGTCAGGAGGCTTTCAGGCCACACTTACCAAGGTTTGCCTGCTGGGCCCCTGGTCAGAATGCTATCAGGCAACACTAGCCAAGGTTTGCCTGCTGGGCCCCTGATCCGGATGCTATCAGGCAACACTTGCCAAGGATTGCCTGTTGGGCCCCTGATTAGGATGCTGTCAGGCAACACTTGCCAAGGATTGCCTGTTGGGCCCCTGATTAGGATGCTATCAGGCAACACTTGCCAAGGATTGCCTGTTGGGCCCCTGATTAGGATGCTATCAGGCAACACTTGCCAAGGTTTGCCTGTTGGGCCCCTGATTAGGATGCTATCAGGCAACACTTGCCAAGGTTTGCCTGTTGGGCCCCTGATCAGGATGCTATCAGGCATCACTTACCAAGGTATGCCTGTTGGGCCCCTGGACAGGAGCTGACAGGCATCCCTTCCCGGGGTGTGCCTGATTGGCCCATGATCAGGATGCTATCAGGCAACAATTGCCGAGGTTTGCCTGTAGGGCCCCCGATCAGGATGCTATCAGGCATCACTTACCAAGGTATGCCTGTTGGGCCCCTGGACAGGAGCTGACAGGCATCCCTTCCCGAGGTGTGCCTGATTGGCCCATGATCAGGATGCTATCAGGCAACAATTGCCGAGGTTTGCCTGTAGGGCCCCTGATCAGGATTCTATCAGGCATCACTTACCAAGATATGCCTGTTGGGCCCCTGGACAGGAGCTGACAGGCATCCCTTCCCGAAGTGTGCCTGATTGGCCCCTGGTCAGGATGCTATCAGGCAACACTAGCCAAGGTTTGCCTGTTGGGCCACTGATCAGGATGCTATCAGGCATAACCAAGGTATGCCTGATTGGCCCCTGATCACGATGCTATCGGGCAACACTTGCCAAGGTTTGCCTGTTGGGCCCCTGATCAGGATGCTATCAGGCAACAATTACCGAGGTTTACCTGTTGGACCCTTGGTCAGATTGGCTTCTAGAGTACATGATACTAGAAAGTGCAGTGCGCCTGTTGCGTCCCTGTTCAGGTTGGTATCAAGCATCCCCTACTGAGGCAAGCCTGTATAGCCGCCAGCAAGGTTGGCGCCAGGCATCCCTTACTCAGGCATGCCTGCCACGCCCCGGATCAGGTCTTTATCAGGCTGTCTTTATTACGGGTTTCATGCCACAGTGTGAAATGTGTGATTCATTAAGAATCAACCATTATTTGGTACACTTTTAACCTGCCGGAAGCACGCAGGATAATCATTTAGATAAATATATTCGAAGCTCTTATTATTAGTAGATCAAAGTTTTCACAATATCTAATAAGTAGTTTGGCGTAGTAGGTAGGGCGTGCGATTAGTAATGCGAGCGAGCGATAGGTCCAGGATCGAAACCCGGTTAGGTCGAAAAAATGCGAAGTTTTTCTGAAGTGAAATTGCGTTCTAGCGTTGGTATGCGGTCGAGTATGAGTGGTTCAGCTTACTCAACCCATAAAATTTTTATTTAATCATTATTTTTGTAGCATCGGATGATACAAACACAAATCCACAAATATGATCAGGGCTTGATCAGGGATTGATCAGGAAGCTTGATCAGAAAGCTTGATCGGGGCCTGATCAACAAACCTAATCAGGGCCTGGCTGTAAAATACTGATCAGGGCCTGGCAATCAAACCTACACTCAGCCTGATCAGGTAATTCTAGAACGTTATGTTACATTACTGATCAGGGCCTGACCAGGCAGCCTAATAAGCACCTGATCAGGTGGTAAGGTTTGCTTGATCATGCCCTGATTGTGGCCTGACCGAAATTTCTACTCGGGTATTTATTCGGCAAGGTTATGTTTTTCGTACGAGCCGTTGGTTTTACCTGGCGAGCCAAAGGCGAGCCTTGTAAAGCAACGGCTCGTACGAAAAACATAACCTTGCTGAACAGTTACTTTCTGCGCGCGCCCCATACAATATTTTTTACGGAAAAGGCATTAATAGTCACTTTGAGTCCAGTAGAGAGGGGGTAACCTGCGGTATAAAGTGCCACTTGCCGGAACGAAAACAGGCGTCAAAAAGTGACTTTTAATGCCTGTGCCGTAAAAAAGATGTTTCTACCACACATGCATTAAAAACTCGTGTTTTTTGCCCTCCTTAACAGGATGGAAGCCACAGTTTTCTGACCGGGGCAATAAACCGGGATAAAAACTTGTCAAGCGGGATAAAAACTTGTCAAGAGGGATAAAAACTTTGGCAGCAGGGATAAAAACCTCTCGTAACCATGGTAACGATGAAATAAACTAAGAAAGTGCTGCCCCCAGTGGAGAACACCGTTCTCGTGTTTCTAACCTCACTTTCTCTCGTTTTTAATGCATATGTGGTAGAAAATAACATATGTGCCATGGGAAGGAAGCAGGCGTTTTGTCTCGCCAAAAATCGCCTGCTTCCTTCCCGTGGTGCATAATATACTATTTTCTCTAGGCGCCTGCGGAGATTCACTGCCAACTGCGTATTTATCGATATTTTTACATGAAAATTTAAGGAAATATAGTTTAAGTTTTATATTATTACATGGCATTTAAATAAGTAACCCATCATTACCCATTTCGTCCACAAAAATTCTTAAAAATATGCTATTTTTACACCGCATTGACCGTACCCCTCCCCCTTAACTCTGCCACCCTGAATAACTTGGTTATTTTCGATTGAACAGAAAATTGTTATATAGAAAAGTTGTTGCATTTGAAGGGGGAAAATGAGTTTTGGAAGCGAATGTCACCTGAAGGTCGCTGACGGGGAAGCTGACATCAAAACGCGTCCAACCATGTACAACAACATGACCTTCGAATGACCTTCGGTCCCAAAATTCATGATTAAATGATGGAGGTGGGAATTCAGTGAGAACAAATTGTATCAGCTACATGGACCACCCTGTATACTGGTTCTATCCGGTTCGGTGAAATACACTGACTCTATTGTAGGTACTGTGCGGGATACATTTGCTTCATGAGGACCCGTCGATGTTATTTCTAACACTTGAAGTTTCGGAAATTCTTGATATAACGCCTGCCCAGAACAATACGGTACACCTCCGATTTGTGTCCATTTGTGTGTGAATGAAAACAAATCTCACTTTGTGAGTTTTAAAAGAATCAAAATTTCCTTGTGTTATCACAGCTTGATTTAGATAGTACGATAGTACTCTCATTGTTAGAGATAGGTTACATTATAACCCTCGTATTTGAAAACCATATGACTTGATTTTTAATCACAGCTACAGGTACGTAATTTCATTTCAAACTCACCATTATGAATGGCAACATAAGTAGTTGTTGTAGGGTAAAGTGCTCTAAGAGGGCGCACTTAAGGTTTGTTCGATATACAGAAACGTAACAATATTCAAAAGTATTAAATTTCTATTTAAAATCTTTGGCCCTATAAGCACATTATTGCACATTACCTTTACATTAATTTGTCAACTGTCACCAAGATGAAAATGAAATGCATGAAAAGTCATTTGTGCACTCTTACAGCTACCAGTGTGTAAAAAGGGAGTACAGGATTGCCACCATTGCGATACACGTAATATCATTGCACCTTGGGTACCGCCACATCTTTGTTCTGTTGGGTTATATTTTGGGTTATAGCTCAAACTTAGCTGGTTTCTGTATTTTCCGTGACCGTATCCCTGCCGTCTCTGTGTAGTGATCGCTAGCAACCGAAGTTGGCTGCAAATCGCAGATGCATTGCCAAATATTATGACCACTGCGCACTCTTATCTCCCACGCAATCTTAGAGCACTCTACCCTAAACAGGTTCCAATTATTCAGATGATATTCAAAATCGTAGATACGTGTCACAATCTTGATTGTACTGACCTGGAGAGTAGTGTACGGTGAATCTTTGCCGGGAAATCCCCTGAAAAAATGTTCTCGAGCTCCAGTTGATATAGTTGTCATTTGTGGAAGCCATGTGCTGTTGTCTGTTTCGGTGGTCCCCTCCATACGAAGCGTTACCTACCCGGACACCCGGGGCATCGAAGACCATGTTGGAATTATTGAAGGTTGGCCCATCCCAACGGTCATCAGCTGCTTGCAGTAATTCCTTGGTCCGTTCTTTTCCAACCACGTTCAACTAAACACGTATAACCGTTATGACGTGACTGCATTTATAACATATTTCAAAGGGTTATCACTAAACAACCGCGTATCTCGTTATATGAATTAGAACAACTCTGAACAAGGGTACCTCAATAGGCTGTATAAACTGTAAACCCTATATAGAGCCCATATTTTTATCCATACATACATTTTCCCTACGTTTACTGTCGTGGTTTCTGCGATATTGCAATTCTAGCCCACCCGACGCAATACATACCTACAATTGTCCCATTCAAACCGGTATGGGAGACCCCGATTATCAGACGAAAGATTCTGACAAACACTGTCATAAGTGGTATAATAGGATTGTTGACTTATATCGGAGGTCGAGCATTGCTATAATACACATGTTCCCTGGTAATAGGAATAGACGATTGAAATTTGAATGGGTATAGGAATATTTACTAGAAGTACGTAGAATGCGTATTTCCATATTAGCAATATGAGATTGTTGAGGGAAATATACGAACGCAATATTCGCTGCAGATGTATCAATACTTATTGATAAATGATATTGAACCTTGAAGATGTTATATGTGGTAAAGGACACCACGTTGTCGCGTATAAAGCGTTTCCCTATTTTACATACCCGAGAGAAAATGGCTTAGATTTAATTTGTCTCTTTGGAGATCTAATTTAAATCTACCGTAGATATCAATTTTGGAAAATCATACATCTATCTAGATCTCCGAACATTTTGGTAGATCTACGTAGCTTCGGATGGATCTAACATCATGTTCCAATGCTCATGCTCCTTAGATCTATATATATCCACCCAGATATTGTAACGTGGCGTTTTAGCCCGCCCGTTACAGTGGCATTTTACGAGGACATCTGAGCGGAGAAATCAGGGAAAATAACACCGCAAAACTCAAAGAAAAACTCAATGTAGCTTTAAGTTGGGAATAATGTACCTATTATTAATTTATTGTATTTCCATACTATCCTTATGTACTCTACGTCGAGGAAAACCGTCTACGACAGCTCTACCTTCCGTCAATATCGCTTGGACGAGGTTGACCTACGTTGCGAGCTCCACGGATACAAACGTGCGAGTCTACATAGCCTATGGGCTAGAGAGAGATAGCGTTTCCCGACAACCCGAACCTCTTGACGTATCTTGTATAGGGAAGAGTGTACTCAAATCCTTCCACCAACTGAACTGATTTCCTCAATGCATTGACCGCCGCTACCGCTAAGGATGTCCCGAGACCGGTGTTTTAGGTTAAGCGGAGGTATACCGCCGACCTCCTGGCTCGGAGACCGAGGCTGCAAAACCTGCAGGCCCTTTTTACCTAGCTGTTTCAGTTGCCGCATCGTCGTCAGGAGAATCCTAGACGAGATGCCTTCTAACCTTGAGGGCTCACTCGTGATCGAGACTGAAAGACGTCCAGCACGACAGGTGGAGGTGACGATGTTGCTGGGACGCCCACACTCCAGTCAGTATCTCGGCTAAGGAAAGGTCACGTGGATTCCCTCCGAGAAGTCTCAAGGCATAGGCAGCAGCTATCGGTATAGCATAGCGAGCAACAGCGCGAGAGCAGCAAAGGCTCATGATGTCACGGGAACCGACGATTTCTGAATCTATAGAAATTAATAAGTGGGGGCGACACTTGACCTATCGGCACGCAGGGATTTACGAATGCGAATTTCGTGTGAGAACGAGCAAAGGAATAGCCATTCGGCTATGTATTGGCAACACCATCGAGACTCGCTCTCTTATACGCTCTGCTGTCTTCCGACTTGGATGCCTCCAGCCTCGCCACAAAGTCTACATTTCTAATTTCTTCCTCTTTGCTTTTCGCTTTCCACCCATCGCTCTCTATAAAATTTAACGCTTTTTCACCATACCTGCACGGAAAGTACGACTTTCGGCCCGCTGCGTGAACGGGAGTCGTGCTCTCCGATGCGGGGGGTGGTGAAAAATAGTATACTACCCACGGGAGTGAAAAAGGCCATCCCAAACTGCGTTCTTGCCACCCTCGCCTTCGGCTCGGGTGTCAATCTCACATGCAGTTTGGAATAACCTACTTTCCCTCCCTAGGTGTGTAATATACTATTTCCACCTCGCTTTCGTCTACTTTCTGTTTTCCTACCGATATTCCTGCCGTTAAGTTTTGTTGAGTAATTTAGAGTCACTTTTTGTATATCTTAACCTTTGAGTCAGTGATTCTCTCTTCTGCGTTTAAGAGCACTAGCCGATGCGAAGCCCGCGCTCCGCGCGGGCCGACGATTTCTCGAATTCTCAGATTCTCGAAATGATGATGATTGTCTCATAACTTTTATCGTGGTTTGTCTTCGTTAGCATTAAAATGGACTATTTTTAGAACTGTGCAAATATAGTATTCGAATCGAATTGAATCGTATATTTAGTTCAAGATTTCGAATAATTCGATTTTCCGATTAACTCGAATTTTCGAATAGTTAGAGATTTCAAACAATTTGAATTTTTGAATAATTCGAGATTTCAAATAATTTGAATTTTTGAATAATTCGAGATTTCGAATAACTCGAACATTCCGAACTAACCGCACTATTCGAACTATTCGTAATTTTCGAACTCTTCGAATTATTTGAAGATTTGGATCCTTCTAAAATTTGACACTTTCAAAGATTGAAATAATCGAGGAAATAATTTGAGTTAGTCGAGGATGAGCATTATTCGGGCCGAATTCAGAACATTTTATTGTTGTTCGAATCGAGAACACTTTCTACGCTCACTCACTAACAATAAGTTGAGTTTTTTTCCCATGGGCCGTTGCTACAAAACTGAAAAATTTCGTACGTGTAGTTTCGAACCAAGAAACATATCCGCGCTCCATCAACGATCTACCACGAACATTTGCAAAGATGAAAATCAGCTTTGGTCTCATCAGTTCCAATTTCGCTGAAATCCGAATGAATCTTACAAAAATACTTGTATTTTCTCAACCCGCACACCAATTTTCAAGATCCTATGTCGATTGATGTAGGAGTTAATCCATTTTGAGGAGAATAATTTTCGGACAAATTAGAATTACTTCAGTTGAAAATTGATGACAAAAATATGTACCCAATTGTTGTTCATCAATTTTTAATTTTCTCAAAAACCTTCCTTCTTTTTAAGTCTTCGAACTTTTTGCATCTCAATTTTACCGGTCAAACCCAAACTGCTCAAGAGCTCTATGGTTTTATTTTTTTGAACCCATCTTTCTCAAAGATTTTAGAGGTGAGAAAATGTATTATGGGAAGAAAATCTGTTAACGAAGATCAATTTCTGAATTGAATGATCGATCTTTCTACGCAGCTTGGATATGACAAGAGGTATTCATGTACCCTATCAAAAATGACTAACAATGAAATTCGAACTTCACGTGAACAAGAAATCTCCCTCATCTTTCTCGAAAATGGACTGGCTCCCACATTGATTAATAGAATACCTTAAAAATTGATGTGCACGTCCAGGAAACAGTTGAGAAAGAGCCAGTGTAAGATTTTTGCGAAATTCGAATTTGGGCCAAAAATGATTTATGTCTCCTGCCTGGTTTGTAGTAGTCGTTGTTTGAGTGCGAAGTACGTTTCCTGGTTGGATCCTCCTTGGAATGAATATATAGAACGCAAAGAATCGTAAGGTATTTAGTTGGGCGATGTCAAAAGTCCCAGTTAAATACGAATAGCTTGAAAACTTCAGATCCTTTGTCAAAAAATATACATATACGACTGTCTCTAAAGAGTCGCAATTATCCGGAACATCCTCATTTCCTGGAAGCTTTGAATTATTCTTCAGTAGAATCAAATTATTCGAAATTTGGACAGTTCGAATCATTCAAAGTTTCGAATAATTCGATTCGATCTTCAAATTGAATTTTCCTATTGAATTCGCAACGAATTATTTGAAAAATCGGACATTTGCACAGCCCTACTATTTTTCTGTTACGACTCGCTTGTTGGCTTCCTCTGGCCACTTCTGTGAATCAGTCGAACGTACCACAAAAGACGATCCAGAAATCACTTTCAATTCAAACCTAAAAATCGAAAAATCACCCATTTCACGACGTTGATTTTTCCGTGCTTAAGAATCTGATCACGAATTGACCTCTCGGCGGCTTTAATAATTATATGAAACCGACCTTTATTCCCCGTGTTCGATGTAGAATCAATAATCACGAACGAATGCGATGTTATTCTTCGAATCTGAGAGTAAAATATTTCGCATATTGGAACTATTCAAATCATTCAAAGTTTCTAATAATTTGAATAGATCTTCAAATTGAATTTCACTATCAGATTCGCGACGAATAATTGAACATTCGCAGAGCCCTGCTATTTTTCTGATACGACTTGTCGTGGCCATTGCTGTAGGTCATTCGCACGAACCGCGAACGACGATCCAGAAATCATTTTCAATTCAAACCTAAAAAATCTAAAAATCGCTCATTTCACAACGTTAATTTTTCCGTGCTAAAGAATACCTATGCTCACAAATTTACGTCTCAGGCCTTGAATATGATACGTAACCGACCTATTTTCCCCGTTTTCGATGAAGAATGAAACTTCAATCAGGGACGAATGCACTTTTAACCCTCGAATCTGTCAGTCGTACGCGAGAGCTAACTTCTTCCGTTGACCTGAAGAATCAAGAAGGCCAACAAATCGTTGCGAATATGAATATTTATTTATTCATCTGAACGTCGTGTTGTTTAATTGACGTAAGTTTTGAATTCATGAAATGAATTCGTCGTCATAATCGTTATCACCAATGTTTATGAGTGATGAAGAATATTCCTCATATATCCATTATCCGAGTGAAATACAAAGAGCCTGAAAACTCAGAATCATTTGTAGAAAATATATACGATTGTCTCTAAAGAGTCGCCGGAACATCCTCATTTTCTGGAAGCTTTGAATTATTCGTCAGTAGAATCAAATTATTCGAATATTCGAACTCCTCTAATCACTGAAAGTTTCGAATAATTTGATTCGATCTTCAAATTGAATTTTACTATTTGATTCGCAACGAATAATTTAAAAAATCGAAAATTTGCACAGCCCTACTATTTTTCTGTTACGAATTGCTTGTTGACTTCCTCTGGGCACTTATGGAGGTAATTCGCACGAACCACGAACGACGATGCAGAAATCGTTTTCAATTCGAACCTAAAAATCGAAAAATTACTAATTTCACAGGGTTAATTTTTCCGTGCTGAAGAATCTGATTACGAATTAACGTCTCAGGCCTTGATAATGATACGAAACCGACCGTTATTTCCCGTGTTCGATGAAGAATCGAACCTTAATCACGAATGAATGCACTTTAACCCTCGAATCTGTCAGTCGTACACGAGAGCCAACTTCTTTCGTTGACTTAAAAAATCAAGAAAGCCAATATATTTCAGCAATCAATACCGTAATACGAAGATCATGAACATAACACGATGCGAATTGAATCCTTATCTATCCGAACGTCCTGCAATTTTGAATGAACATCCCGAACACGAAACCTCGTATAACCCTTTGCTTGATCGCCACTGACATCCAAAATGATGACAGGCGAGTCAACGAAAGTACAAATGACGCGCGGGAAACGACCAGCAATATCTCGACACGACCTCGAGTCTCGAAACGAACCGACCAATCGGCGCGCGAATAAAAAGTCAACAATGAGTGCGAGTTTTCGAGTTCGAGCGGTCCTGGCTCTTTTAAGATTGGACTAGCATCGCACGCGCGCGCTTCGCGCGCGCCTCATTCCACGTTAATTGCCCTAATATACACGTTTAATTTATCATTCTAACATTATTATTGTTCGCAGTTCATTTACAATCAACTCTGGCAGTCGACGGTTCGCAGCTCACAGCCCATCTCACATCGATCATGTAAATCTCAGCTCACTTCAGACTTATTTCCGACAGCTGACAGCTTCAGTCGCACGATCAGTTCTGACATCTACGTAGATCTAAATTTTTGTAAATCGCAGTTTTATACGGATCGCCACGTAGATCGGTAGATCTACGTAGCGTTTCAAACTGATCTAATGTAAGGTCTAAATTCTTGTTAGACATCTGTTTTCTTTTAGATTTTCTGCGTAGCTACGATTGCGACAAATTTTACAAAAGTGCACCAGTGATAAAGCATCACTTTGCACTATAAAATATATTCCGTTACGAAAATATATTCCTGTTTTTGAAATTCAATTAATAACTTCATTAAATATGAATTGCTAATTACTAATAATAATGAACTAACAATTGAGGGCATTGTAAATTAGGAGTTGCCTCATCTAATTCATGTACAATTCCCTGTAAATATGGTTTTTATTTTATCGTCGCAGATTTCACCATCGCAGATTCTTTTCCGCATCGCAATTTCTGTTAGATTCATATGAGAGGTTAATCGTCAGCGTCGCAGATTCTTTTTCGCATCGCAATTCTTCCAGATTCATGTGAGAGGTTAATCGTCAGATATTACAATCGCAGATTTTCTGTCGCATCGCAATTTCTGTTAGATTCATATGAGAGGTTAATCGTCAGCGTCGCGGATATCACCATCGCCAGCGTCGCAGATTTCACCATCGCAGATTCTTTTCCGCACCGCAATTTCTGTTAGATTCATATGAGAGGTTAATCGTCAGCGTCGCAGGTTAATCGTCAGCGTCGCAGATCCTTTTCCGCATCGCAATTTCTCACAGATTCATATGAGAGGTTAATCGTCAGCGTCGCGGATATCACCATCGCCAGCGTCGCAGATTTCACCATCGCAGATTCTTTTCCGCATCGCAATTTCTGTTAGATTCATATGAGAGGTTAATCGTCAGCGTCGCCGATTCTTTTCCGCATTGCAATTTCTGTGAGATTCATATGAAAGGTTAATCGTCAGCGTCGCAGATTCTTTTCCACATTGCAATTTCTGTGAGATTCATATGAGAGGTTAATCGTCAGCGTCGCCGATTCTTTTCCGCATTGCAATTTCTGTGAGATTCATATGAGAGGTTAATCGTCAGTGTCGCAGATTCTTTTCCGCATCGCAATTTCTCACAGATTCATATGAGAGGTTAATCGTCAGCGTCGCGGATATCAGCATCGCCAGCGTCGCAGATTTCACCATCGCAGATTATTTTCCGCATTGCGATTTCTGTGAGATTCATATGAGAGGTTAATCGTCAGCGTCGCAGATTCTTTTCCGCATCGCAATTTCTTCCAGAATGAATATGATGTGAATATGAATATCAATATGAATATGAGAGGTTAATCGTCAGCGTCGCAGATATTACCATCGCAGATTTTCTGTTGCATCGCAATTTCTGTTAGATTCATATGAGAGGTTAATCGTCAGCGTCGCAGATTCTTTTCCGCATCGCAATTTCTTCCAGATTCATATGAGAGGTTAATCGTCAGCGTCGCAGATTCTTTTCCGCATTGCAATTTCTTCCAGAATGAATATGATATGAATATGAATATAGATATTACCATCGCAGATTTTCTGTCGCATCGCAATTTCTGTTAGAAGAAGTTGATCGTCAGCGTCGCACAAATTTACCATCGCAGAATCTTTTCCGCATCGCGATTAGAGGTTACTCGTCAGCGTCGCAGATTTTATTAATCATCAGCGTCGCCGATATCACCATCGCCAGCGTCGCAGATTTCACCATCGCAGATTCTTTTCCGCATTGCAATTTCTGTGAGATTCATATGAGAGGTTAATCGTCAGCGTCGCAGATTCTTTTCCGCATTGGAATATCTTCCAGAATGAATATGATATGAATATGAATATGAATATGCATATGAGAGGTTAATCGTCAGCGTCGCAGATATTATCGATTCTTTTTCGCATCGCAATTTCTTTCAGATTCATATGAGAGGTTAATCGTCAGCGTCGCAGATATTATCGATTCTTTTTCGCATCGCAATTTCTTTCAGATTCATATGAGAGGTTAATCGTCAGCGTCGCAGATTCTTTTCCGCATTGCAATTTCTTCCAGAATGAATATGATATGAATATGAATATGAATATGAATATGAATATGAATATGAATATGAGAGGTTAATCGTCAGCGTCGCAGATATTACCATCGCAGATTTTCTGTCGCATCGCAATTTCTGTTAGATTCATATGAGAGGTTAATCGTCAGCGTCGCAGATTCTTTTCCGCATCGCAATTTCTTCCAGATTCATACGAGAGGTTAATCGTCAGCGTCGCACATTTTACCATCGCAGATTCATTTTTGCATCGCGATTTCTTCCTCATCGCAATTTCTTCGTCGCAGGTTAAATCCAACGCGTGTAGTTTATTCTTTTGATCGGTTAGGTCAGGTTCGCAGTGACAGTTCTGACAGTTCAGCCGTAGGGTTGCAGTGACAGTTAGCTCTCGGCTCATCTCAGACCACAGTCGACCCGCGCATCCAATCGCAGCGCGAATAAAGCGATGACAATGAGGATCGCAAACATCGACCATCAGCCGCGTTCGGGGTGGGACATGAACTTTTTTCTAAGAGCATGCTGTAGTCATGCGGAATTGCGCTATCATCTTCTTTTTCACTTCGATTACGCGTAGGCTTTGATATCAGTGAAAATAAGTGACGCGGCTACTTGGTCGGTATAGACTGACTACAGCATGCTCTTAAGGTAAAGCTTTTCGCCTATTGTAAAGTTATGAGGTTGTTATATCGTTTAACGTTCCGATTCCTTACGTTCTGTTCCGTTTATCTACCGTGTACCGTCTGTAGACGAATTCCGTTCTTTCTGTTTTGTTACGTTTACGTTGACTACGTTATTCATCGAACGACCTCTCGACTGAACTATTTTCTTGATATCGATTTGAATATTTGATTATTTGTTGCTGAATTCTGTACCTTCGGTTACGTTTCATTTACGTAGATATTTCGCTTTCTTTATTATTTCGTATGGTACACTATTAGTTCATGCATGCTGACGCATGCTATTGTAGATCGAGTTTCCTTGAGTTATTCCCGAGCGTAGAAGCAGCCGCGAAATCTTAGTTTTAATCTATTCACCCCGTTTTCTATACAACACTTCGTTCGTTTGCCTTGTATTCCGCGTATATCTTGTAGTACGTCAACTTCAAGTCTGTTTATGTAAATATTTCTCTGATTCACTCTTCTATCATTAATTAATCGTACCGACCAATTCGTTACTGATTATTCAGATTTTCTACCGCATTTAACGCGGATTGTTCGCACCTTTGTTCATTAGTAACAGAGACGTCGTCCGGTGAGGCTTACCTCTATCTATCTTTTGGTTATATCGATATAAGTCTATCTTTTGGTTATATCGAGTCTGCGACTATCTGTCCTCTCGTTATTTTTTTAATCTGTACGTTTCGTTTACGACTTGTTTCTTTATCTTTATATGTCCCCCTTTACGGATTCTCATCACTGTATCGTTCATATTATGTTTATACTGGACTGACTGCATTATTTTCAATACATATAGTAGGCTCTGACTACCATTTAAACTACCACCTTTCCTCGTTATTATTTTCTGGTGAACCCCACCGCCACTCTACTATACGTTTTCAGGAAACTGCAGCTCACAATTAGCCGAACAACGCTCTTGCTGAATTTCTGTTAAATTAACCTACCGTTTGTTAAATAACCTATACGGTCAATCTCTCGTTTGAGTGAGTCTTCATTTACCTACCGTACGGCGGTATATTCGGTACCTGGCGCCGGACACCTTGTTCATTTACGTACTTTTGCATTTGAAAACAGAAGGAAGCCTTTGTTAATGGTAATTTAAAATTCTTACCGTTACAATATCGGTAGATCTACTCTATATGAGGCATTCCATGCCAACTCGACCAATGATTTTCCCTCACCATTTTTTATTTGTTTCATAATTTTTTCTATGGTTGCCCTCACTTTCAAAAACACTTTAAAATCTTTTCAGATTTTTCCAAATAACCGTTAATTTTTTACGTATTTTCAAAACTCCAAACAGATAGACATTTTTGAGAATTTTGAAAAAATTCTCAAAAATACTTTGTTCCAACACCATCATTTTAGGACATATTAAAAAGTGGAACCAATTTTTCTTATATATATACTTTTTTTGCATATTTGAAAAAAACTTATTTGATAATTATGGTCCTATCGGCTCCGAAAAGTTTTCGAGTACGAATTACTCGTATTTTTAGTAAAACCGGGTTGTAAGAATAAACAAGGCGAAGGTTTCTGTTATAAGACATTTTATTAAATAAATTATTATTATTAATTTTAATGTGATTGTTGAGTAAAATGTCTTATAACAGAAACGTTCGCCTTGTTTATTTTTATAACCCGGTTTTACTAAGAATACGTTTAATTCGTACTCTAAAACTTTTCGGAGCCCACAGGACCATAATTATCAAATAAGTTTTTTTTTTTTTAAATATGCAAAAAAAATATAAGAAAAACTGGTTCCACTTTTTAATATGTCCCAAAATGATGGTGTTGGAACAAAGTATTTTTGAGAACTTTTTCAGAATTTTCAAAAATGTCTATCTGAAGTTTTGAAAATACGTAAAAAATTAACGGCTATTTAGAAGAATCTGTAAAAATTTTTAAGTGTTTTTGAAAGTGAGGGCAATCATAGAAAAAATTATGAAACAAATCAAAAATGGTGAGGGAAAATCATTGGTCGAGTTGGCATGGAATGCCTTATATCTAGGTCGATCGGAGATAAGTGGATTTAATAATTGCAACAAAACGTTGTTGCCCATTGGAGCCAAGTACATCCACTCGGATCTAATAGTAGTTATGATATAGTATTTAGAAGTATTTCAAGTCTCTCTCAACTGATTGGACCATAAGTATGCCAGAAATGCACATTTGTTCAGAAAGCGTCGGAGCTCATTTAGTATGGTGTGGGGTTAGTAATCCGAAGTTCAAGTGTTCGATTCCGGTTTATTTGTACCTATTGCGTTGTTTTTCTCACTCTTATTCACAATTCATTTCACGGTGTGATACTGTGAGTATTTTGCCATCAGTTCTTGAATGAACCGATGTTTTTTTTTGTTTGTGTGACTCTATCGTTCGTCTTTTTACATTATGATGGTGATGATATCGGACTATACGAACCAATTTCATTCGTTATGCCTCTAACTGAGGAACGGCACTCAATTCGAGTGCATTCAGACCACAGAAAGGCCGAAAACAACTGATTAACAGTTTTTTATTAAAAATCTTTCGAGTAAAAATTTTTTTCGGCCTTTCTGTGGTCTGAATGCACTCGAATTGAGTGCCGTTCCTCAGTTAGAGGCATAACGAATGAAATTGGTTCGTATAGTCCGATATCATCACCATCATAATGTAAAGAGACGAACGATAGAGTCACACAAACAAATACACTCGACACTGGGACGAGGTAGTGTCTTTAATATATATAGTCAATCACAACATCTCTTTCGAGTAAGGATTCTCCTAGCCCCTCGGTGGTCAAATTGGACAAGGCGCCGCAGTACAGATGCGGAGGTCCCGGTTCGAATCCGGGCCGGGGGAATTTTTACTCGAAAGATTTTTAATAAAAAACTGTTAATCAGTTTTTTTCGGCCTTTCTGTGGTCTGAATGCACTCGAATTGAGTGCCGTTCCTCAGTTAGAGGCATAACGAATGAAATTGGTTCGTATAGTCCGATATCATCACCATCACGATGTTTTTTTTTATTTATATCTGAAATTGACATTGACATCCATATTAGATCGACGTAGATCTCGTTAGATCGGCTTGTCAAGGTAGTTATTTTATACATATGTCAGGTATCTATAATATCATGCACAATACGTAGAAATACATTATTTGTCATACTTGACATTAGTAGACATCTGCTTCTGTAGTATATCGTATAGTGTTAAGAGCATGCTTTAGTCAGTCTTTACCGACTGCAGCTGGTTTTCACTTGTTTTCACTGATAGCAAAGCGTACCTATCATAATGGCGGAAAAGAAGGAGTTACCCAATAAACACAGGTTCGTTGAAAAGACGTGGAAAAAACGTGGCAAAAGTGAAAATATGGTGGACGTGGATGGATTACACGTGGATTCAACTCGTGGATTTTTATGGTACGATGTCCGCTGAAGACACGTGGATCCGATCTTTTTAGAAACGTATAATCCACCGTCACCGTGGAATACACGGACCATACACGAGGAATACACGTTCCCAATAAGCATTCTTAACGATCTTTCCGCGTATTATAGACGTGTATAAAGTTAGGTGATGATCGGATAACATTAACAAACTCCCAACTTCAATTATCGAATGGTCAATCACTGTGCGTCCACTTCCAAAAGCTAGCGTACATCGTATGTACTTTGAATCTTGCATCTTTTGTAAGATCGGCGGCAGCCGCGGGGACAAGACTATAGTCTCAGGTCCAAGGAATCGTAGGTTCAATCCCATTGACGTGCAATTTTTTTTTAATTACTACCTACTACCTACTACCCGCCATACCCGAGTGGGTATGTCCCCAGAAGCTACTTAAAGCTTGTGCGGGGGGAGAGAGGGGATCGTTAGTGATCATCCCCAGCAAAAAAATGTATGTACTAGTGCCGTACCATGTCTGTCGCGGATGCCACATGCTATGTACCAGGTTCGGTACATGAGCGGCACGTGTGCTGCGTAATGTCCGCAACACGCCAATGTTATACGTACATCGCACGTATGCAACAAAGATACATACCAAGTACGTAACAATTACATCGCAGGTACGTTACCCGTGACGTACTACCAACATCGTAGTTACATCTCCGTAACGTGCGTCAATGGAACTACAGCGTACGCAAAATATTCAAATAAAAATTCGATTTCAATCCTCATTCGCGCATTTTTTGAATATTTTACAGTATACTATCAACTTTTCGTTTACTCTGGATCAATTAAAATGTGTTTGTAGCTCGCTGCAAGAAATTCCGCTTTTGTCATTCTTTACCGGGATTCGAACCACATTCAATGGCACTCGTCCGTCTCACTAGTCAGGCGCTCTACCCACTACGCCAAACTGTCTTAGAAATCCTGAACCTTTTTCTCTGATTCAATGGAAGACTTAATGAATCACAAATTCGATATCTTTTATCAAGTGGAAAATTCAATGAATCGACGGCTCTGATGTACTGTACACAACCGAACATTTTTAGCGCATCCGTTAGTAAACCCAATAAATCCAATGTCAGATACATACCAATACATTCACGTTAACCAGCGCAGTTTTGAATTTCACTATCACCGATCGTAAATACTTTGAGGTTATGTTCATCACTTTGACTTGATGGAATTAAATTGAAATGTTCTGCAAAATGTAAACTACTATTATGGATAAATTACGAGAAGGAATTCCAGGTCAGCCTTTTTAATTAGTCATTTGAGGACAACAAAGATTAACTTTCCAACACAACCTGTGATATCCTCGCCCAGAGTAACAATAACAATAGACAAAGCGTCGAGGATTATCCAAAGAAAAGTAATTGAATAATTGAACCGAGGAAAATTAAGTTTCATTTGGAAAAATAATCCGAACAACAGTAATGATTTGGAATGTAAGAATGATATTGAATTAACCGAAGAAAGAAAAATACAATATAACTTCACTGAACTCTGGACTTATTTCCCCCCTCGGTTCGGGTGTGTCAACTTTTTACATGATCTGTACGTAACCATGTAATGTAACAAAGCCATCGTGCAAGTAATGTAGCTGGTACATCGTCGCCATCCATTATATGGTATGTAACACTGTTTCCTGAATGAGAGGTCTCTGGTACATAACAGCAGTATGTACTCGATACGTTCGTGATTAAGAGACCTGTAATGTACCCGGTACATTAAATTGCAATGTAGCAATGTTTCGTGAATGTGACCTCAAAATGATGTACCAGGTATGCCACTGTTTGCTGGGATCATTACACGTCTGCAGCCGTCTTAAGGCGTTCTATAGAAACACCCGCATTCGCACGAGGGGCAAGGAAAACTTTTCAATATTCAATATTCATATTTTTTATATGCTAATCGTAGACTCATAATGCTAATACACATTATCAACTAACGGGAGATACATTTAAATGTAATTTTGCAATTTTATACCCATCTTTCCGGACCATGGAATACACGAGAAATATACGAGTGGTTTACCCGTGGTTTACACGTGGTTTACACGTATTCGGTGTAGAGATGGACGCTAAAACCAAAAGTTTGGTATCCACCGGAACCACGTGTCTCAGGCGGACATCGTACCCACAAATTCATCGTGTTCAACACGTATATACCTAGTTGAATACATATCAACCATTTTTTTTTATTGGGTAGCGCAATTCTAAATTGAATTCCGAAGATATATTCGAAAACTTCCGACTGGACTGGACTAGCTCTACTACCAAATAGATCGTAGGGTGCTAGTCGATCAACAATTAGGCATTTCGCGCCAAGGACAAATTTATTGCTATAAATAAATGTGTGATACTAATTTCTTTTGTTGCCTAGTCACTACAGATAGTTTGTACCAAAATTGCAAGATTGTGAAACACACGTAATGTAATCCACACATATACAAGAATATACATATGGGGCTGTCCACGTCAATTCAACCAACCTCCAGACCGCGACCTCTCCGATTTGCCCCGTGATTTTTTATGTTATTGTCCGTGCTTTGAAACATTTTTCTTAATTTTTTCAGATTTTCCGGATCAACCCTTTTTGAGTTATAATTTTTTTTTAACTCAAAAAGAAGGACCATTTTTAAAAATCTGAAAAAAGTCACAAAAATCCTCTGACTGACGTAGAACAGTCTCCCATTTGCGAGAATGTGGAACGAATTTTTTTTTATTTTTTGTTACGAATTGATTGATTTAAAAAAAAATTTTTTTTTAAGTAAACGCTACCCCCAAGACTTTTATCCTTTCTAGATCTGCCAGCACTATTTTCGAATTATACGAATGGGAAGACATTGGTATTCAACTGGTCAGTTACTAGAACAATTAGTTCGATCCAGTATTCATTTTGCTCTAAGGATAAAATGTGGAAAAAATTGTTTATTTCAAGTGTATATCCCAGAAACGATGAACACGAGCTGCAGAAACGACCAATTTTTTCCATATTTTATCCTTGGAGCAAAATGAATACTGGATCGTAATAATTGTTCTAGTAACTGACCAGTTGAATACCAATTTCTTCCCATTCGGATAATTCGAAAATAGTGCTGGCAGATCTAGAAAGGATAAAAGTCGTGGGTGTAGTGTTTACTTGAAAAAAAAAAAAAAAAAAATCAATCAATTCGTAAAAAAAAAATATTTAAAAATATTAAAAAAATTCCTTCCACATTCTCGCAAATGGGAGACTGTTCTACGTCAGTCAGAGGATTTTTGTGAATTTTTTCAGATTTTTAAAATTGGTCCTTCTTTTTGAGTTAAAAAAAATTATAACTCAAAAAGTGTTGATCCGAAAAATCTGAAAAAATGAAGAAAAATGTTTTAAAGCACGGACAATAAGACAAAAAAATCACGGGGCAAATCGGAGAGGTCGCGGTCTGGAGGTTGGTTGAATTGACGTGGACAGCCCCATATATACACGCAGTACAAGCGAAATGAAGAGCTTCCTCTGGCTTATGCAATAAATAAATGAATATGTGAGAATATTTGAATATTGGCGCTTTTGTGTATAGAGGTTACCGATAGAGTATTGACCTATAGTCAAATGTACTAAAATAAAAAAATACCATGATTCTTGAGTTTTGTTACGATTTCTTAGATCCACCTGTCTTTTCCGATCAGTCGTCTGTATTTGCCCCATGCGTGGTTCTGATAACTTGCCTATCTGTTTTTGAATAAACATCAACCTTTGTTCACGAGTTCATATCAAATTTCTATGTGTTGTGAGAATCATTTAAAGATTCATTTAACCCTGTACTGTCAGTACACGAAATTTCATCTGACTAAACTGGCACCGGAAACTAAACTAATTTTCAAACGCTCCGTGCGTTTCGACAAGTGGCGCGACCAGTGGCAAATAGACGCGATCACACTGGGGAATACTGAGCGCGAACATATGACTTAACACGTGAGAAGCATGTTCTTGCCACTGTTTATATCCCTTGATATCGGAAATAATAATGAAACATATCGGCGAATGTTTCCTTGGTTACCAAAATGAACCGTTTGGGCTGAAATCGGCTCATACTTTATCATTTTTTAAACGTCATTCAGTAGGGTAGGCAGTGTTAATTTGAGGTTATGTTACGCTCTGGGATATTCTACCTATTTTCGTCCATTTACTAGATTATTTCATCCATTGTCGCCGTTTTTCTCATTTATACGATGCAACGGGAAAGAAGTGAAGACGCGTCTCTAGTGATAAATGAAAAATCTGTGTATCACCGGTAATAATGAGACTTTGATTAGTCGAAACGACATTTATCACCGATATCGTGCGTGATACACCGGAATGAAAAACTCGATATCAGGCCGAAAAACAATTATCACCTTTATTCGCTTTTGTTTACCACAATAAGTACGGAATACACTTTGGCAGATCACAGCATATGCCTATGTAAACATCAACGCATTCAGCTGCTGTTTGCCAGGCGCCATAATAGGTATTCAGAGACTTTACTAAATTCATAGGAGTTGAAAAGTGAAATGAATCGGGATCAGACTTTTTCCATACAGTTTCCAATTCCTTTCAGCGTACTCAGAAAAAGTATGCAACGTGACTACTTGCTGTTTGTTTGGATATAACAGAAGACCTGCGAGTTTTCTATACAAAACTGTATCAATTTCCCCAGTGTCATCGCCACTTTTGGCCACTGCGAGCGCGAGCGTCGAAACTAGCTGCCGTTCAAGGTTACGCACATAGCGAATACTCAATCGAGTAGCATTAGACAATCATGATCAGGTAACGACGGAAACCTTGTGAACATAATTCTGTTATCGGTAATATATTCAAATTATAAAAGATATGTATAATTGTACATATATTTATTATGAATAAGATAGCGTAACGTTTGGCCGTTACCACCAGGGTCCGCCAGTGAAGAGGCCAAGATAGCCAAGAGGAATGTGTGAAAAAGAGGAGTTTATTAACGATCAGCTGGATATTTCGGACGTTGTTTCTTGTCCGAGACTCCGGTGGTTCAAGGAGCCGTATGGGCAGATGCCTATTCATTAATGCACGGTCGTAATGCATCGATCCCAATTATTGTCGCTGTAATAGTGCAAGTGGTGCACCGTTGCTACGAGTGCTCCTGCTATCTGCAGCTGAAAGTTTCTGGTCGTTTGACTGTCATCATCCGCTGACTACCTTTGGCCTAGTTAGTTCATTATCGACTATATGTGCTATTTGAGAAAAAGCATTGAACTGTGCATTTTTCACCGATAACAGTTTTAATTCGCATTCCATCATCGCATTCACTATTCTGTTGTAAACTTTTGGATAAACGAGAAAATACAGTTAATCATCGATTAACGTGATTTATTCTGTTCATGAAAATAACATCAATCATATCACGTTGATCTCGACGAGCAATCCATAACTCAACCTGAAACATTCAGCGTGCGCATGGGTATTATAAGACTACTCTATAACGATCACATATATTCACCAAATCAATACGAGTCGACACACGAATGTCTTTAAACAACGAGGCGGCCAAACGTCGGTGAATAATTTGATTCGTACTCGTTAAGACAACGTGTTCGTAGAAGTTGTCGAAAACTTGCGCAAGCAGGATGTGAATGGAAATAGGAATCAATAGCTTACGCTGAATTCAACGAAAAGAAATCTAGAACAAATCTGGTCAAGTGGTGAATTCCCTAATGGAACTGATCTCCTAGCTGTTGATCGATGAACTATGATTATAATGTAATTTATAATGTAACTATGCACGTTCGATATCATATTCTATGCGCGGGGCATCGAACTACCTACTTCCGCCTCCGATGTACTCTACATTCTTGTTTACTTTTCTCTTCACAGAGATATGTGTATCATTTTGTAAGTTTTGATTATACGTGCAGGTGCAGTTTCCCTAACTCGACACAGCTTCAGAACTTGATATCTTCAATTTGATCGCTGATTTTTCTATCTTGTAGTTCTAGTTCTGAAACACTTCTCTGATTTTTGGAGGATTTTTTTCACCCACTCTTTTCAAGTTATTAATTTTCGGTGTGTGATAGAGTAAGTTTGGGTAAGGTGCTTTTTAGCCAAAATCTTTGTATGGCTCGATATTCCGCGAAAAAGGCCCAGAATAGATTTTTGTTCAGGCATTCAATGTATTGTGCGATTAGGTTTCGTTATGGACTAAGAAACGTATGGAAATCGGGAAAAAGTTGTTTCTTGTAAAATATTGTGATCGAAAGTGTGTAAGGGAAAAAAAATGGTCGCTGGAGACTTTTACATATTGAACAATGGACTATTTTCAATTTCACCTCAAGGGCCGAACAGACCACCGGTTTTTACTTTGTTAAGATCTTCAAATTTGTGGATTGAGATCACATTGTTTTAAACAATAGCTCGGATCTGACACGCGATTACCAAAATTAGGTTAAGGCCCCCCCCCCTCGCGAGACGATTATGTCCCTGAAGAGGGCAATAAAATATTGCCGAAACGCGGAAGACAAAAGTGTTTTCATTTTACTCGATTGGATCGCCGCTCCAACTCAAAATGCATCGATCGAGCATACATTCCTCAATAATGATTAAATATACCCGGGAAAAAATTGTTTAGATTTATGTAATTCGCATCTCCGGAGATCTAATTTAGATCTACGTACATCTAAATTTTGGAAAATCGTAGATCCACCGGGATCTCCAGACATCGTGGCTTCAAGTGTAACTTATAAGTACCACGGTCTGATGCGAGGTCTGATGCAATATTAGATCTACGCAGATCTAAGATGAATTTCGTGAGATCTAAGTGGGCCTACTCAGATCTAAAGTAGATCTCACGAAACCTAGATGGATATAGAGAAATCTAACAGAAATCAGCGATCGAACATACTATTAGATCAACTTGAAGCTACGTAGATCTACTGAGATGTCCGGATATCCAGGTAGATCTACGATGTTCCAAAATTTAGATCTACGTAGATCTAAATTAGATCTCCGCAGATGCGAATTAGATCTGAACCATATATTCCCAGGTATGTACAAGTTCGTTGGATTTTACATTTATTATCACATTCTATTTATCGTTGTATTTATTGTATCGTTATTTACGTTTAACAAACCGTATTTCTGATACAAATTTTGCATATATGTATGGATTTATGAGTAATAATATTTCCATTAATCAAGCATGCATTATGCTTCAAAATATCATACTTATTAAGCCACATTAATAGATATTGGGAAAAGATTTTTCATCCTTACTGTGCGCGAAGCCTTAGCAGAAGTCAATCGTCGACTATCGGTAGGGTCTCAAGACTTTGGTTTTTAGATGCAGAATATCTGTGCATTGTTTCAAAACGATCCGATAATATACGGGCCGTTCCACCAAATCCTGTACGCCAATCCGGCCTCCAAATTTTTCATATTTTTTTCGTGAGTTCTTGACGTTACTGAAGTGCAGTTAACAAATAGATATCTCGAGTACGTAAGATCCTGGACTTCAATTAATAGGGGTTTCGTAATTATTCGATTTCGCTTCGAAATTTTCGAATCTAATTGAACGGTTAAAAAATTTCTTAAAAAAAAAAGTAAAAATTTAAAGTGCTGTTTTTGATCGGAAATTTTCAGATTTTTTTTCGAAAATGATGATCATTTTTATCTAACTTGTAATTTTCAGCGTGAAATTCGAAAAATAAGACTTGAAGGTCGATTTCACCATGTTCCTCATCGTTTTTTGAAATTCATCATCTTTTCTCTGATAATTGAGAAAATTTCGAATGAAATGCATGTAAAAAATTTGCCGCTCGTTTACCCCAAGTCACAGCTACCGTTCAATAGCTATTTATGTGGCATGCGCGTAAAATGGCTTTATTCGGCAAGGTTATGTTTCTCATACGAGGCGCTGTTTTGACTGACGAGCGGAAGGCGAGCATAAGGCAAAGCTAGCGGAGAGTACGAAAAATATAATCATTGCTGAACAGTTGCTTTTCGCGTGCACCTCATACAATATTTTTATACGGAAAAGGCATTAAACGTCACTTTGACCGCAGTTGAGATCCGCACGAACTGCGGATACTGTGCGACTTTATGTCGCAACTTTGGACTGCGCACTTCGAACTGCGCATCAAAGCTGTAGTATAAAGACATTGTACCGCAACTTCGAACTTAGGGGTGTATATATGCCACTATACAGATCGGAAACAGCCGTCACAAAGTGACTTTTTGATACCTGTGCCGTAAAAAGTCATGTTACCGCAGTTGCTGTATACACCGTTCGTGGGAATCTCAACTGGCGTCAAAGTGACGTTTAATGCCTTTTCCGTACAAAATTATTGTATGGGGCGCACGCGTAAAGTGACTGTTCAGCCAAGATTATGTTTTTTGTATGAGCCTCAGGCTCGCCAGGCAAAACAGCGGCCTAACAACCTTGTCGAATAAACAGTCAGGTTTTTCTTGGATTTCAGGTCAGAAAAAAACCGTTATACTTGTTAACGTTCCGGTCCAAGTGAGGACCCTCCTCAGAACGAATACTTTATTAACAACTGCTAAAAAAATATAGAAATTTAAAGTTAATCTACAGTTAAGATTTATACCAAACATAACCTATAGCATATCTTGAGAAAAAAATAAAAAAAAGAAGTAGGAAAAATGGTATGCGGAAAACGCAGAGCTGCCACTTTTTCATCACAGAAAGTTCTCGGGAAAAAAAAGAAACGAAAGAAGAGAGCAAATTTTAGCAGTTGGAGGACCCAGCGGACGGGAGCTCGTGATTACGTAGAGAAATCAAACATAGACCAACCGGTAGATGAAAGATAGGTACCAAGAACAGGCGACTCAGACGATAACGTAGGGCTCAATGCTTCTCAATGCCGAGGAGTAAATCGTACCACGGAGTAATAACTCCGTAATCGTACTAAGATGTTCGACATCTTGTCTCATATTAAGGGCATGCTGGACTCAGATTTCCATATTTAAAAAATAATGAAGCCGGATATGAACGGGGGGGTGTTTAATGGGTTCCTTAGACGATTTGTAATCAAATTGGTAGCTGCATGAACGTGTATCTCACCAAAATCGAGTAAAATAAGGCTTTTTTGTTTCGCGAAGCGTGGGGACCGTCACTTGTTTTCACTGATATCACCGACTACGCATCACAAGGGTGGAAACGAACCATTGAGCGCCCTCAGGAATATAATTCCACTCACATATATCGCAAAACTTGTTCATTTCACTCAACGATGAAGACGAAAAATTGTTTCCAAAAAAAGACTGTAATTTTTCTCGGTATAAAGCACCGGCCGCGGCCATGTTGGATCGTTTCGCGTTGCGAGTCGGGCCGAGCAGCGCTTGCCAACCTTCGTCTCGCGGTCCTGTGTTTCACGAACCGCCGTTCCTTGTTCAGCGCTATGACAGCTGAGCGGGAATTCAAACGGAAATAATTCGGAATAATAGTTATAACTAATAGTTATAACAAATGTAAGGTATGTATAAGTTGTAAAAATTTGTAAATTAGTCTAATTGTAAGTAGTAATGTATTCGATGAAGTTATGGAGACGGAAACCATGTAACCCCGAGGGGAACAATAAATAAACATACATAAACATACATAAACATACATAATAATTATAATAATGCATTTTTATTATTATCATTATCATTATCATTATTATTATTATTATTATTATTATTATTATTATTATTATTATTATTATTATTATTATTATTATTATTATCGTCATCATCATCATTATCGTCGTCATCATCATCATCATCATCATCATCATTATTATTACGGAAAAAATTGAAATTCCGATTTTCACAACATTTTCAAGATAAAAAAAAATCGAATAATAAATGGCGTTTACGACTCTATACCTCTGCCTTGTCCAGTTTTTTTATGCTGAAACTTGAAAATCTCTCAAAAGAATCGGAATTTTGATTATTCTGTGCGTTTCACAGGATTTCAGTGTTATACAATTATTATAATAATAATAACAATTATTATCATAATATTATGATAATAATTGTTATTATTATGATAATAACAATATGATATAATTATTATTATTATCATTGTAAAAAATTTACTCGAAAGTGGTGAAATTTGTGAATGAAAATGAAAACTATGCGCCATTTTTTTTTCTTTTTCTACAAAAACTCTAAAATCCTGTGAAACGCATAAAAAAGTCTGATTTCAGAGTTCTTTATGTGAAATTTTCAAAATTCAAAATTCAAAATTCAAAAAAAAAAAAAACATTGACAGGGCAACGGTATAAAGTCGTATAGTCGTAGTACGCCATTTTTTTCACAAATACTCGTGTCCTGTGCAACGCATAGAAGAATTGAAATTCCGATTGTCACAACATTTTCAAGATAAAAAAAAAAAAATAAAATAAAGGGCGTATACGACTTTACACCTCTGCCTTATCTAGTTTTTTTTTATGCTGAAACTTGAAAATCTCTCAAAAGAATCGGAATTTTGATTATTCTGTGCGTTTCACAGGATTTCAGTGTTAGTACAAAAAAAAAAAATGGCGCATACGTTTTCATTTTCATTCACACCACTTTCGAGTAAATTTTTTTCAATGATAATAATAATAATTATTATTATAATAATTGTTATGATTATTATTTCGGAAATTGTAATTATAATGATGATAATAATAATAATAATAATAATAATAATAATAATAATAATAATAATAATAATAATAATGATAATAATAACAATGCATTATTATAATTATTATGTATGTTTATGTATGTTTATGTATGTTTATTTATTGTTCCCCTCGGGGTTACATGGTTTCCGTCTCCATAACTTCATCGAATACATTACTACTTACAATTAGACTAATTTACAAATTTTTACAATTATACATACCTTACATTTGTTATAACTATTAGTTATAACTATTATTCCGAATTATTTCCGTTTGAATTCCCGCTCAGCTGTCATAGCGCTGAACAAGGAACGGCGGTTCGTGAAACGCAGGACCGCGAGACGAAGGTTGGCAAGCGCTGCTCGGCCCGACTCGCAACGCGAAACGATCCAACATGGCCGCGGCCGGTGCTTTATACCGAGAAAAATTACAGTCTTTTTTTGGAAACAATTTTTCGTCTTCATCGTTGAGTGAAATGAACAAGTTTTGCGATATATGTGAGTGGAATTATATTCCTGAGGGCGCTCAATGGTTCGTTTCCACCCTTGTGATGCGTAGTCGGTGATATCAGTGAAAACAAGTGACGGTCCCCACGCTTCGCGAAACAAAAAAGCCTTATTTTACTCGATTTTGGTGAGATACACGTTCATGCAGCTACCAATTTGATTACAAATCGTCTAAGGAACCCATTAAACACCCCCTCGTTCATATCCGGCTTCATTATTTTTTAAATATGGAAATCTGAGTCCAGCATGCCCTTAACAGAGTTAGAATGGCCAACAATGTTGCATATTTCAAGCAGTGATCGTTTATAAAACCTTGGCTCTTCATCCAGAATGCTGATGTTGTCTTAATTAAAGCTATGATTATGTTCTATAACATGCTTAGTAAGAGCCGTGTGTCTATCATCTGCTTCGTTGACATTGTTTTTATGTTCTTTGACTTCGTTGTCTATAAATCTGACCAATATAAACACCATTACAATCACCACAAGGAATCTTATCAATTACGTTTGAATGATTATCAAAAGGTAAAGTGTCTTTCCCCGAATCAAAAGGGAAGCTTAGATCGCGGTTGTTGTACCCCACCAATTTGATGTTGTACTTGGACATAATCCTGTTGACGGATTCAAACAACCCAGCAACATGAGGGATGGAGACGAACCTCTTACTCGATGCATCCAAGCTCGTAGCATCAGTGCCATTGTTGTTAGGATCTAGAGAGGCCAAAATCGGTTGGTGTCTGCGACGAATACGTTTTTTTAGCAGATCGTGTGGATAATCGTTCAAGCGTAGAACATTGTATATAAGATCCAAATTTTGTTGGTGGAAGGTCTGATCAGATAGTTTTACAGCTCGATCAACTCAGTTAGTAATAGTGCCAATCTTGTACGAAATAGGATGGTGGGATTGGAAATTCAAATAACATTGTAGCCAAGTCGCTTTGTGGTACCAATCCGTCTTAAGGATAGAATTGTCATTGATAATATTGACGCCCAAAAAGTTTAAGCAACCATCATGTTCCGTCTCGCAAGTAAATTGGAGTCTTGGGTGGTAACTATTAAACACGTGGAGTAGATGGATAATGGAGTCTCTCGGGGCAGCCGTGAGTATATCATCAACATAACGGTAAAAGAAGGGTAGTTCAAGACCCAATTGTTCTAAACAAAACTGCTAAATCATCCATCACTAGATCGGACAAGATTGGCGGAAGGGGCGAACTCATAGGGAGCCTATACTGTTGTGAGTATGTAATACCCTTAAACTTAAAGATAGAAGCCCTAAAGCAAATGTTCAAAGCTTTTATAAATTCCACCTGAGGAACAGGAATATTGTTGCGTAGTTGAGACCATCGGTTCTTAATGGCAGTAATAGCAAGGGCTTGTGGAACGTTGGTAAAAAGTGAAACTACATCCAAAGAGATTAGAATGTAATCAGGGGGTAGAACGATGTTCTTTAACCGCTCGACGAGGCAAAAGTTATCTTTGACCCTGGAAAAGGGGGGTGTCACGCGGGAGCTAACCCAGTTATTCAGAGTTTTAGCAAGCTGGTAGGTAGGACTATTGATAAAAGAAACGATGATCCGCATAGGGACACCTTCTTTATGTGTTTTAGGTAACCTGTAAGCTCTAGGTGGGACACAATCCCTTTTGGAAATAGAAAACCTAGTTCCTTTGGTGATGCGATTCTTTTTCACCCACTGAGCTGTTAAAGAGCTAATGTCATCTTGGAGAGTGTTAACCATGTCATATTTAACCACTTTATAATTGTTACTGTCTGAGAGTTGTTCATTCATCTTCTGATCGTATAAAGGTCTCGGGATGGCCACCATCGTGTTACCTTTGTCAGCTTTGACAAACATTAGGTCGGGGTGTGCCCTCCCTCCGAAAGATCTTGGTTTCAACAATTTGACCGTTTAAGCGTTTGAAATCATTCAACTTAGCTGGTTTAGTTTTGAACTTTTTAACTCCTTTGGTAAAGTCTAACCTAGCTTCATTTCTGAGCTCAGAATATCGCAGAGATTCCAGATTCAAAGTAGGAAATGAGTTTATTAGCAGGAACCCTGTCTTTAGCAAAAGGTAAACCAAAATTAGGGCCTAGTTGAACAACCTCCGCTACAGGAGGAGGAATGTCGATGTCACTCAGATTGACCAACCAACTTTTATGAACCACACTACTCTGATGTGAGCGGGTAGCGTTTTCCCGTTGTCCAGTCAACCGAGATAGTTTCCTGATATTGGATGTTTTATGTTTGTCAAAGATAAAATTCAGTTTGAAGCTTGCGTTTGGAAACAAATTTCCGCCATGTGCATGGGCAAATCATGGGTAATCAACAGTTTTCGAGAAGCGAAGGACTGTTCAAGCTCATTAAGAATAGATAATTGAAATTTGGAAGGGAGTAGTTTGAATTTAGATCCAGACTTAGAAAGATTAAAGTTAAAGGTATGCGAGTTTAAAGTAGGGAATTTCAAGTGTTGAGGAGCAATTTCCAGCTGCTTACAGCAAAGGAGGAAGATCCGACGATTCTTCAGCTTCGTCAATTTCACAGCTTCCGACAACCAAGATCTTACATTGTTGGCGACATCTCTGCCATGTGAGAGAGCAACGTCGTGGAAAAAGCCCATAGTTCCCAGAATAATCCAGTGTATATTGAAATGTAGTTCTCGACCTCCGTGAAATATTTGTAACAGGTATTTTGATTTTTTTCTTAAGGTATGCTATAGGTTGGAGGTTTAATTAGGTTGGGAAATTTCGAAACAAAATCGAGTAATTAAACTCTCGAACGAAAACTCTTTTTAACCCTAGTAGACCACACGTGGGCTGTGGGACCGCAGAGACCAAATATTTCTTATGCGACGAAAAATAGGTGTGGTCTACTAGGGTTATCTGAAGTCGGAGATCTTCCACACTCGAGAAATCTCTTTGTTCAAAGTTGACGCCTAAGTAATGTGAGGAACTCATATAAAAAAAAAAAACAAAGAGGAGGCCAAATTTGCGTACAGGATTTGGTAGAATGGACAATATTCTAGTCCGACTGATAACGAAAAAAAAGTTGTTAAGGAACACTCTATCACTCGACATTTTAGATAATATGAAGGAATCGATCAGGTCGAGTCAACAGAAAGAGAAAATTAAATTAACTCAATCTCATGTAATTGGGTTTAACGTTTGTACGACCATCCGTCGTCTTCATCAGAAACTGGAATTTTTTTTATTGAGTATAAATATAAAAAATGTTACAGTAAAAACTATGCATGGTATCGTGAGAAGTAATTACCAATAGAAGGAGTAAAACACATGTATCCGACATGTATACACCAAATTAAATCGGATACATGCGTTTTACTTTTTCTATGAGTATGATCTATAACCATACATTTGGATAGGTCACAATCTGACATATCGACCATCCATAATCTTTTTCATCCTCAGTCTTTTGGCGTCTTTTGTCTTTTGCAGATTTTTTTCATCCGCATTGTTGTTACTTCCGTAACGCATTACACGCATTTCCATGACGTACGAATTTTTGTTGCATTCTAACATTTGATCCCCTATACTTAACCTCACTATTACCCCGAAAATAGAACCATGTTTCAACGTAAAAGTGAAGTGAAAACTCAACAGACTACGGTTCCTGGGACGGTAGCGATCATAGTTGGCTTTCGACTCGCGGCCGCCCTGTAGCACTTAATTCACAATTAACCCACTTAACAGTGTATTGTTACGTCCTGATCGAATAATTGAACGCAGCGCAACATAGTTTGCTCGGCATTTCCGATTAAGATGTTCGAAGTAGTCCAAATAACTCAAGAAAAGTTTTTCTATTAAGCTAGCTGAGAAGTGGATTCGCTGAGAAGGTTTGCTTTTTCGCTTTATGCCTATACTCCGCGAAAATGGAAGAATCTATACATTTCTTATGTGTTCACGATATAGCTTATGTTATACTGAACAAAAGTTATCATCCCCACCATCTATCAACGCGCTGACGCGGGATATAGTGTCAGCATACAAACCAACAAAAATTAGTTTTGACAGAAGTCGTCTTTCGAAACATTTTTCCCCTTAAATATTTGAAATCAGATACAACTACCAAGTACAAGAAATAAAAATAAAAATCACCTAACCGGTGTTGTGCTTGTTCGCTTGCTGCACTCGCACACCCGAGAACTTTCAAACCGGAAAATTTTTGAAAACCAAACCGAAGAGAGAAAATTTTTGAAACAAAAATTAGGGAGTGGTACTTGGTGGGCCAGGTGTGGATAAGTGAAATTAGGTCAGATGTGAGCAAGACATTTTTATACACTGCTATGGTGGCCCGCCCAGTACCACTCTCTACATTTTTGTGTTAAAATTTTTTAAAAAGTTTTGTTTACAGATATTTAAAAAAAAACTTGTTTGGTTCAAATTTTTGTGTTGAATAGTTCTCAAGTGCGCGAGCGCAGCGAGTCAACGAGCACAACGCCAACTGGGTGAATTTTGTTTTCATTTCTTGTACTTGGTAGTTGTATCTGATTTCAAACCTTTTAGAGGAAGAATGTTTGGGAACACGACTTCTTTTAAAACTAATTTCTGGTGGCAGGTATTCTATCAGGAATACTTTTTGTTGAAGGCAAATGTTTGTTAGTGGCTATTTTTAAAGAAAGACTTTTTGTTGGTAGATTTTTCGTGAAGATCTGAAAGAAATGGAAATAATAAGTAAGAACCGAGGTAAGAACAGTTATATTAAAAAGATTTGTTATTGTGAAAAATTAGAAGAAATAGATGAGAGAACATGTAAAACGATAAAAAATTATTGAATAAAAGGAAAATTGGAAATGAACCCGACTAGAAATTTAATCAGGCTAGCCTTTCGTCCGACCAGGCCCCGATCAGGTTGAAATCATGTTTGCCTCATTACGGTATAGCTGATAAGGTCCTGATCAGGTGAGCATCAGGCTTACCTCAGTGAGGCAAGCCTGTTGAACCCCTGATCGGGGCAAGCTCTGGTATTTGTTACTAAGGTGTACCTGTTGGGCCCCTGGTCCGTTTAGCCTGATAGGGCCCTTATTGAGGCGTGCCTGCTAGAACCCTGGTCAGGTTGGCCTCAGGCATCCGTTACTAAGGCGTGCCTGTTGAACCCGAATTTCCGAAAGACCAAAAAGTCGACGGGTCAAAATGCCGAATTTTTAAAGATACGCATTTTAAAGTAACAAAAATTCAGAAACACGAAATTCAATCCGACGACGTCAATGAGCCGAATAACCAATCCACGGAGAGGCCATTTTGCCGAAAGGTCACTAAACCGAAAATTTAGGCTTTTTTCAAGTGTTCTCTGTGATATTTGGCTGGCCGTAATTCTGCCCATTGGGAAATTTTTTTTCCGCAGAATCTTTTTCGGCACTTCTGTTTTCGAATGTCTCATTTTCCGTCTCAATAGACTTTCGGAATTATAGCCTTTCTACATCTTCTAATTTCGGTTTTTTGATTTTCGGCATTTTGACCCGTCGATTCTTTGATCTTTCGGAATTTTGACCCCCACCCCTCATTGAGGCGTGCCTGTTGAAACCCTGGTCAGGTCGGCCTCAGGCATACCTTACTTAGGTGTGCCTGTTGGGCCCGCAGTCAGTTCAACCTGATACGAACATCATTTCTAGATGTCTTAGAACCGTGTCAAGTGAAACGTGTATTAGAACCGTTGTCAAGTTGACCCCAAGCATCCTTCACCGAGGTGTGTTGAACCCCTGATCCGTTTAGTCTGATACGACCCTTATTGAGGCGTGCCTGCTAGAACCCTGGTCAGGTTGCTACCAGGCAGTCTTTATTACGCGTTTTACGCCAAGTGTAACATTCATCCATAATATACACCCATTTGGTACGCTTTCAACCCGCTGGTACCACACAGGATAATCATTTATATTACCATGCTAGAAGCTCTTATTATTAATAGGTCAAAGTTTTCCTAATATCCAATAAGTAGTTTGGCGTAATAGGTAGGGCGTGCGATTAGTAATGCGAGCGAGCGATAGGTTCTGGATCGAAACCCGGTTAGGTCAAAATAATGCGAAGTTTTTCTGAAGTAAAATTGCGTTCTAACGTCCGTATGGGGTCGAGTATGAGTGGTTCAGCTTACTCAAAACACAAAATTTTTATTTTGTAATGATATTTTTATTGTTTAATAATGAACACACAGATTCACGAATATAATCAGGGCTTGACCAGGAAGCCTGATCAGTAAATCTAATGTGGGCCTGACTGACACCCGGATCAGGCTGCCTGATCGGTCCCTGATCGATAACCTTGACGGCGGCCGGAGCAGGGTGCCTGATCAGGCTCTTGTGGAACGCTGCGTTACAAACGAGGTCAGGGCCTGATCACTCCACCTGATGTGGGCCTGATCACTTTACCTGATGTGAGCCTGATCGGGCAGTAGGGCAAACCTGGCCAGGACCTTATCACTGCCTTAACAAAATTTCCAGTCGGGGAAGTGGCGCTGCGTACACATCACGGTATGACGTCATAAGACAATGAGACGCGGACTATTCGTGGTCCGCGTCGAGCATTATAATGGTGAGCCTACAATGGGGTACCCGCGGGTCGAATGTCCGCGTACATGCGACCCGCGGGTAGCCCAGTGTTGTTGTATCCTGTAATCTGCCGGTAGGTGGATGAAAATCGCGCGTTGCCATATTGATCTGAGCAGATCAAACGGTGGAGGGAATATTTGAAACAGCTTTAAGATGAGAATTAGGATTATTGTTTTATAGATATGAGCCGCATGGTCACCCGAGATAGAAATAAACCAGAAGAAGGACAGGAAGTCATGAATAGTGTAAGAGAAAAACGCTTACAGTAGAATTTCATTTTTACTGCTTGCACATGTGCGGAGAGTTCTGGTCATTGTCAGAACGGTACAGAAATTGTGAAAGTCATAGGAATTTAGGGGAAAGCATCTCAAAAGTTTACCCTTTGTTTGATTATACAACTTTATCTGATAAACGTGGAATAAGTGTGAATTTTAGAAAAATGATCTAAATGGATTGTTGATCGTTCATGTATGGGGTGTTTCCAATCGAATCATATCGAAGCTCTTGTGTTTGTATGGTATAGTCATGGTGTATATTCATATATTTTTAACAAATATTTCATACTTTCTATACGACTATACCCATCTATTTCCTTGTATACATATGCTTCACAATTTCAATGAAAATTCGTGATATTTGAAAAATCATACCTTTTTTCAATGAGCATTGCCCCTTACGAAACTCGCGCGAAAAGTTAATGCTTTTTGGCGATTATTCGAGAAAGAATCAGCGATCGAATAAAAAAAAATGCAATTGACGAAAATCGCGGTTGAATTTATTCACATCACTTTACTTTATGTCGAATAACTTTGGCATTTTTCAATCAATTATCATCATCTTGGAACCGCCTGAAAGAAGACAGAAATACGCACATTTCGAAAAACAGACGATTCAAATCCGACCATTGGTTGCAAAGTTACGGCCGTTTGAACGAAAAACGAAATCTTTGAGATTCGCGATAAAGTGGGTTTTCGTCAAAAAGTGAGAATAGCCGTCGCACAGTGGGCGAAAATCGAGTTCTGCGGTCAAAAATCTATAAAAACTGAACCGAACAATGGAATTTCTTGAAACTTGGTTTCCGGAGGTTTTTGGGGTCGCTGATTCATAATCTGGAGTCGAATTTGAAAAATTCAAAATGGCGGATGAGATACGTCAAAAAAAAAAAAATTGGAAAGTGGGGAATTCGACGTCAGAACATGGTTGTTGAGGGTTTCGGGGTCGCAGATTCTGAATACAAGGTGATATTTTCAAACTCCAGAATTGCGAACCCGATGTGACAGTCCCAGACTACGGTACTGTCTGATTTCGCTCCAGCTTGGTGTATAGGAGTCTTCATAGGCGTGCGCAGCATTTTTCATTAGGGGGGGCAGGAAATGTATACCCCCCCATATTTTTGTTACAAAACCAATTATTTGAGGTTTTTCATTTTTTTTATTTCGGCATTGACATATTCAGAATTTTTTGCCCAGATTTTCATTTCCGAACATTAGAAGGGGTGGCCGCATTAGGGGGGGCGGCCGCCCCCCCTGCCCCCCCCGTGCGCACGCCTATGGGAGTCTTCAAGTTCGACAACTATGGAATCGTGTTCGAACCTCAGAATAAACTAATAGTTCCGCTATTTGGATGAACTTCGACCGGTTTAGTAGGGTGTATAGTGCCGGAAACATCGAAAACACCGAAATTTAGACATTTAACCCGATTTTTTCACTAGTTCGACGTCGACCGACAGGCTCTAATACGAATGAAAATGTTCGTAAAGTGTCGCGTAAAACATGGACAAAGACCCGTTTGCTCATTACTTGCAGCTGCTCGAACTACAGACCTGTGAAACATTCAAAGATGGAGGAAATGCTTCAAAATTGATGTTCAAGCATGAATTTCCACTATTCAATGCGGTTTTTGTATTAAACAGCTTACACATATAGAAAATATACGTATGAACGGTATTGCATCAAAAAATATATTATAAATATTGAAGTTTACTTCTATACAAATGAATAATTTGGATTGTGTTGATAAAACTGACCGTGGGTATTCGAATTATATTTGTTTGGGTTAATACCTGTACTACTTCATTGAAAGTTGAATGTCTGGTATGTGCACGAACGGTGGATGGTTATAGAAAACAATAGTACCTGCAGAGTTTATACAAAATTGTATATGCATTCATAACAATTACTCGAACAGTGATCGAATCCTCGTACTAAGGTGAGTTAAGGCTGAGACGTTTCGGTTTTGGTAGATACACGTAGAAGTTGTCCAACATGAACCACGTTATGGACGATTATCTGAAAAAATCATGAGCCACGAAGTAACTAGTGCGTGTTCTTACGCGCACTCTACGTCTTCGGTACTCCGCTAAGTAGAGAAAAGACGGTTCTAACCTGCAATGTATAGTGAGTACGCGTGCGACTGTATAGTTTTATTATTATCATTATTACAATTTTTACTTTGAATATCATTATTATTGTTGTTTTTATTATTATTATCATTGTTGTTGTTGTTGTCATTATTATTAACATTATTGGTGAAATTTTAAATATAATTCGAATACACACGGTCAGAGTTTTATCAATACAATCCAAATTATCCCTTTGTAGAAGTTTAACATTTGGAATACAATAACACAATATAACTTCAATTATTCTAAACATACATTATTCTGTTTTCTTAAAATAACACTAGCAAAAGCTTTGGTCAACTCGGTCGTTGTACCAAAACGTTGAATGCGTGCCTGAGACTGGAGACCGACATCAGGGATTCCTTCAATGATGTAATCCACAATCTCTTCTTCTCCGAAATTAACTTGGTAGCCCAGCGTAATTTTATCGTGCACGTAATCAGCGAAACATTCATTCGGAAGCCACCTTCTGCTTTCGAATTCTCGTCTCACACTGTTGGAAATAATCTGTGTAAATGTTAAATTTTTTGCGTGTTAAAAGTTTTGTGTCATGTTTAACTATCCTTTTGAGTCGTTTCAACATTCGCGAATTATGTCAATGCATCAAAAAGTGTTAAAGCCAAATGTAACACAAAAGCCGCTCATTTTAACACAAAAATCTCGTTCGCTCCTTAATGGATATGAAAAATGTTAAATTTGTGTTGTTTCGTCAACACAACACACCATTTTATGTAGAAATGTACTACTGACAAATGTTGAAATGATAGAAGAACAAAAATGGCCACCGTCATCGGATTTTGCCTGTTACTACGTGTCGTGCACGGTCTTCTCAACTCGACAATTCGATTTTCTGACAAAATCTGTGAAAAATGTGCTACGCTAACTCAATTTCATTAACTGTACATCTGCAGAAATGATATCAAGGAAAAAGTTGTTTCTTTTATTAAGCGATGGTATAGCGTAGTGGTTAGGGCGTGCGACTCGTAATGCGAACACCGGTGAGCGTCCCGGTTCAAACCCCGGCTAGGATTAGGAATTGCGAAATTTATCACTGCGAACTCGAAATGCGTTTTTCTTCACATGTATGTTTAAATATGCGTTGAAATATCCTTTACTAGTAATATCTAACAGCGTGAGCATCGAAAACAATCTGTTTTTTTTAATTTCAATTTTAGTTCCAGCCATTTACTTATGCATTTTCCACGCATATTGAAAGTTGAAACAACATACGATTTGACATTATCGTTCTGTTCAATTAACTCAAGAGTGCAGTGTTAAAATTACAAAACAATATGTTGAATTTGTGTTAATTTTTACAACCATTTCGTTGTGTCAACGCTTGACATTAATGGCTTGTGTCAGATTAACATATTTTTTATAGTGGACCTACTGGGACACGCGAAAAATGTTGAATTTAACACTTTTTTTCTAACAGTGCAGCTTCAATTTATTTGGTCGTTGATCGAACATAATTCTCATTTCTCCCAAAATAGCCGTAAAATCTTGGTCAACGAAGTTCGTTTTTGAGTGATACCACTTTAGCGCTTTTCCTTTCAACTTGTTGCACAGTAAAGCTTTGGACCCCAAAACGTCGATGTCGTACGTCGATATTAACGTCTTCAGCTGTTTTTCCCACGAATCGTAATCTCGACCGCTTCCATCGTAGTCGCTGATCATATCTTTTACGTCACGCCACTTACGTACGTCTGGTCGTTCTTGTCGAGGAGGCTCTGGAACAACAGCGTTCACGACTCTCAACGCGTCCATTTCCCTGCGCAACAACTGAATTTCGCGCTGCGCCAACTCTTTCTCTCGGCGTAACAACGCTATCTCTCTTGCCGTAGCGTCATCGAGCGCTGGACGCCGGTTGACCTCCTGGCCAGCCTGGCCCTCGCCGTCTTCCTCTCGTGGCTCGACATCTCGATTGTTGACCGAACCATATTCTAATTCTGGCATGTTTAATTCTTCCTCAGGAACACCGGCCTCCAACAAACGGGCTACTAACTCGGCTTTTGTACCCGTAGTAGAAAGATTTTTTTCACGCAGTTTATCTTTAAGCTGGATCACAGTTAACAAACTCATGATCAACTACTTCGTATCAATCCACGTACAGCAAAATAACGTGAAATTCGGTTTTGGCAGGCAATCACTTAATTTCGCGGAAACATAACATAAAAGTCTCTATCGTAATGGCGTCACACCGAAGCGTCGTAAAACATAAACGTAATTCATAAAATGCCTGGATAGCGCGTAAATTATCACTTTAACATAAATTTCGGTCACTGGCACTGAGCTTTATCCCACTTCTGATTTTGTAGAGGGTTTTACAAACATAAACACATGCACATAAGGGTTTTCACATAAGCTTTATTCAAAAGATTCATCCCGCGTCTCTCTAACTCGCGCCATTACATTTCAAAAACTCATGCGCAGCCGCTCGGCGCACCGCCGTTATAGCTCGCGAGGCACAGAGCCTCGGAATAGCCTGGTCGGTAAGGAAGGCTTCTACAGACATACATTTTTTCCGCATCGTTTTAATTTTTCGGCCCCACCTTGCTGGCCGATTTCAGATGGAACCGGCCAGCTACTGGTTCGTCCGAATTTTCTTCACGAAATCGCTTTGTTTTGAAACGGTATTGGGCTAAACATCTGATAGGCAACGATTTCCTGTTGTTCGTCTGTACGCATGTTGTCAATGGTCGTAATTTACTGTCAGCTTGATTGCGGGTCTGTTGCTCAATTTTACTGATTTCTGGAGCTGTAATATTTGTCAAATGAAACTTCTTCAGTAATTGCTCCGCATTGCCCATGGCCCAGGCAAGTACCGCGACAGGTTTGCAGTGGGCAGTAAATCAATTTCCGACAACACCTTCGCAATGTGTTGCTTCAATAAAGTCTTGTGGGGTGATAAATCAATATTGGGTTGGTATATTAATGGTGTAATCCAAATTTTTTTCATTCGGGCCAAGCGGTATCCTCGAAGATCGAAAAAGCTATTGAATGAGGCTATTCTTAGGCATAATAGATATGCCACCCGATACATTTCTTTTCTTTCAACTTACAGGACGACACTGGTGGTATCAATCACTCGGAGGCGTTTTGATACTACGAAGGGCCCCTATACCCTTCCAGACCTCTCCTGATGCGCTCGCTCGTGTAGTGCGTGTGTCATCGTAGTGGCATAGCGCACGCTGTGCCTCCCAGGGTCCGACCTCCAATCTTAGGCCACGCCAGGAGTTTGGTACTGTATTTGGTAATGTTTTGGTTTGGTTTTATTATATCACTTAGATTTATTATGCGATCTCTAGGAATCTTTGTAGTACAGGTTATACAGGTTATACTATGAGCGAGTATCACATTTTCGCGAAATAAAAAGTCGTCCTAAACTGAATAGTGCGAGTTATCATACCTTTTTGATAGCGATTGTCCTCAAATTTCTCTTCATTCACTTGCAAATCATGATTAGGGGCCGTGCATAAATGCGGTCACCACTCAAGGAAGGGGGGAGGGGGGGGGAGAGTTGCCGAAAACGTGACGTCAGATTTTGAAATTTTTATCTTTTTCCCAATATACAGCCGAAAAACCGTTTCTCAAGTTTGACATGCCCGTGCGTGACGCTTATTATTGCCTAATAAAGTATTCAGAATATTTAATAAAAGCCTTTCTTTGGGAATAATGGAAGTTTCTATAGCTTTTTTCATGATTGCGGGAGGGGGGGTAAAAACCGGGAAATTCATGGTCACGTCATTTATGTACGGCCCCTGGAAGCAATATCTTGTAATCCTGAAATTCACCCGCCATCCTCCATCTGAGTGGGCAGTCACCCAGCACCTCGTCTTAAGTGAACGTCTCTTCGCTGGAAAAGTTGCAATGATGGGACGTATGAGGCAAAATGGAGTCCCAAAAAGTGGCAAAAAAAGTCGTAGGTATAATCGTCTCTGATGTATTTGTAGGTGATAACATCGGCAACTAACAGATCAATTCGAGTTCTCTTGTATGGTCCTGTATCCTTCAACTTGCTAAGTATATTATGACATTATGAGTGTCACAGTACCATTCGTGTTTTTTTGGTGGGCACAACAGATATTACTGATTCAATATTTTTCACTATAGTTTAGTAAAAACATCCTTGTCTCCCAATAGGGAAGTTTCATGAATTTTTGTATTCTCTTATCCGATAACTTGATGATGAGGATGGATGAAAAACATGTTGCACTCAATTGTTTATCGTTGGTTTCCACGTGAATGGAGTTTTTCCAATACAGCGTTTGAATTTCGCGGTCGGGTGTGACATCACGCAGTACCTTATACGCACAGTTTTACCGTCTGACGGCGCTACGCACAACTATGGTCGACAGAATAACATGGCAGCCGAGGTACTGTGTGACGTCACGTGGCGTTTGAAAATTGATAATTTTCAATTGCTGTTCATAGTCACCCGAAGTAGATTCTATAATTCTTATAGTTTAAAAAAATTGTATATAATTATGATGCACCCATTTACCATAGACATTTGTCAAGGTTCAATCTGAGCAAACTTCCCTATTGGAGTGGGATACTTTCAAAATATTCATTGATTGATACTTTTACACGAGGACGAAATTTCATCGCATTTCTCACGTTCAGGAAGGTTTTCACTTCTTTCAGACAGTACCTGTCGTTTTTGTTCCACGGTACGTGTCCGTGCAAGGTTTTTCTAAGTTGTGTTTTCATTTCCGTCCCGACGCACAGTGGTCCCAAATCCCAAATCGCTTGACAAAAATCGAGAAATGAAGTTTCTATTTAAGGAATTCTAAGTATTGGGTCAGGTAGAGGGGTATTTCGGGGAACCCTTTCAAGGGTCGGTAGGTTGCAGGTGTTGCATTTAGCCGTTGGGATCTCATTCGTAACCGAGCGCGCGAGCAGGTAGCGTCGGTCGTGCGCTACGCTCTAAAACTTCAGCTGTGTTAAAAGTGAAATAACTTCGAGTAGAATTCAGCTATTGCAATTCTACAAAATGGAATCTTCTCCTGGAAGTAAGTACATTTTCTATATTAGTACAGTTTTTCATGTCAAACCCACACCGAGCAACAAAAAATGTAAACATCTACTGTGTATTCGCGTGCCTGCGGCGAAAAAAAAAATGTTCACATCGACTAAAAGTTAATAATTCAATAGAATTCAGTAACCAGCCAAGTATCACATTATTCTTTAGAGTCTTGAGTATGATGTTACCAAATATTAGCTGCCTATGACTGCCTTTGTCGTTTTGGTGAATTTTTTTTTATAAATAGACGCTGGAATTGATCTCAGGCTCGGCGTGGCGCGCCGCACGAAGTCAAGGAATTATTTCTTCCAAATTTGTTGCCGAAAAATGTTGATCTCAATTTTATTATTGTATTGTTTACAGTGTTCTAGTATTATTATTAATTCTTTGAAATTATATATTGTTATTTCAATACTGAAGTGCGTACACCAGAGAAGAAATATTTCGCTTGGTTAGTGAGCATTTGAACGACAATGCAAACGAAGTTCATGAAGTCATCGAGAATCATTTATCTGCAAAACTATTCTCCTCGTACACGTTATCGAAGACTGAGAAGCAAACGAGAAGCAAAGGCAACCAAATCCTTATCGCGCGAAGCAGTTGCGTTGTTGAAGTCAGCGAGTGTTCACAATAATGAAGAAGTTTCATCTAGTGACTATAGCGATAGTGATGACGAAAGCTATGCTGCGACTACAGATAGCGATTAATTTTACCAACTTAAAAAAGATGTTTTTTATTAACTGTTTGTATTTAATGTAATTTTTCATTACATGAGTGAATATACTCGGAATTGTTATTGTTTATTTCAATACTTTACCTATCTACTACTATATCCCACATATCCAGCATATTCTGTTCTTTAAAAAGAGATTCGTGTTCAGCGATCTGGAAAACCCCCGAATACCGAATTCCGTGAAGATTGATTGAATTTTTAAGAAAATTTTCCGACGTTTTTGGGCCGCCATCTTGTTTTTTGAAAATTTGACTTCGGATTCGTGTTCAGTGACCTCGAAAACCCCCGAATACCGAATTCCGTGAAGATTGATTGAATTTTTAAGAAAATTTTCCGCCGTTTTTGGGCCGCCATCTTGTTTTTTGAAAATTTGACTTCGGATTCGTGTTCAGTGACCTCGAAAACCCCCGAATACCGAATTCCGTGAAGATTGATTGAATTTTTAAGAAAATTTTCCGCCGTTTTTGGGCCGCCATCTTGTTTTTTGAAAATTTGACTTCGGATTCGTGTTCAGTGACCTCGAAAACCCCCGAATACCGAATTCCGTGAAGATTGATTGAATTTTTAAGAAAATTTTCCGCCGTTTTTGGGCCGCCATCTTGTTTTTTGAAAATTTGACTTCAGATTCGTGTTCAGTGACCTCGAAAACCCCCGAATACCGAATTTTGTAGCGATTACACGATACCTTCTATTTTTGACAGAAGATTTGGGATTTGGGACCACTGTGCGACGCGCCCTCGGAAATGTCAGACTGCGACATTCTTTTCAGTGAAGTTGCAGGAGGGGATAGACGGTTGTTTTGTGTAGCACCTTTCGACCCTCGCTGTCGCTACTCTGATAGTATAGTCAAACGTACGTTTCACCCAATGTTTGTAGGTTCACTTCCCAGTGAACACAAGATGGTGTAGAACACGTTTATTCCACGTAAAATTGGTGGAAATATCGTGTTGGTGGAAAAATTACACGTTTATCCATCCACGTTTTATACACGTGAATCTAACGTTGAGGAATCACGTGTATACCGCTGTTTTTTCTAAACGACAATTTGACGTTGCATCCACGTGTAAACACGTTGATAATTCGTGTAAGTTCAAGCGTTGATTCAACGCAAAAATTAATTGTGTAATTCACGCGTCTTGTAATCGTGTAAAACACAGGTAACTACTCTGATATTTACCCGTCGAATATTCGTGTAAATCACGTGTAAACGTTTATAATTTCGTGTAAGTTCAGGCATTGATTCAACGCAAAAATTAATTGTGTAATTCACGCGTCTAGGAATCGTGTAAAACACAGGTAACTACTCTGATATTTACCCGTCGAATATTCGTGTAATTCGTGTAAGTTCAAGCATTGATTCAACCCGAAAATTAATTATGTCATCCACGCGTCTAATAATCGTGTGAAACACAGGTAACTACTCTGATATTTATCCGTCGAATATTCGTGTAAACGAGGGGCTATCACTCGGAATCTGAAGAAAATCTGTATTAGTCCATCTCCGGCGAGTTTTGACGGAACCCAACGAAGTTTGTCGGAATTGCTGCGACCCGACAAGGACCGCTGGGTCTAGATCGCCGAGGTTCGCTGTGATCCGGCGAGGACCGCTGTGTTTCGGCGGCGATCGCTGGGAATCGGTGCGTTCCGGCGAGGATCGCTTAGAATCGCAGCGATCCGCCGAGAACCGCTAAGGATCGCTTGATATTATTAAATGTGAACTGCTCTGAATTTCGAATTTTCGGTCTATTTAGATTTACTGACTTCTGACGATCTCTAGCGATCTTGCGTCGATTTTCGCTGATATAGTTGTGTTTTGTGATGGAATCCCTTGGTGATTCCTCGAGTGAATAGCCCCTCGCGTGTAAATCAAGTGTAAACACGTTGATCATCCGTAGAAATGTAAGCGTTGATTGAACGCAAAAATTAATTCTGTCATCCACGCGCCTAGTAATCGTGTAAAACACACGTAACTATTCTGATATTTAGCCGTCGAACATTCGTGCAAACCACGTGTAAACACGTTGATAATTCGAGCAAGTGTAAACGTCGCATCAACGTGACGTATAATATGACGTATGACGTGTTCGGGTTGTAGTCTTGTGTTATTAGTTGGTCTAAAGATCACGTGTAATTACGTGTCCGGAAGACGTGTAAATTACATCAATCAGTTTATTTCTTCCTTCTATAATTTCAGGAACATACACGACGTGATCAAACAAACAATCAGAGAGATAATAAATCTAGATTTCTGAACATCTCATCATTGTCCCTGGTGAATCCATATACGCTACGCTCATAACTCCGACAGCGCCGCCCTGGCGGTCACTCTTTGAATCGGTGAGGTTACGGAAACTAATATTCCGTGTAGAAATACATGTACTTATACGGAACTACTTGGTTTTTTAAATAACGTTTTTCGCATTTGTAACCAGTATACGATATGAAAATCATGGTTGTTATCGTTATAAGTGGGTTTCAGGAGATCATATTAGATATATTTCGTAAAAAAAAGTATATCGTAAGGGCAAAAATTATTTAAATCATGTCACGTATCCGATGTAAAAGAGGAAATCTGTAATGACGGATGTCGTGGATTACTCGGTACCCGTCATAAGTGAAACGCCGGGTGCAGAAAGCGAAAAAAAGAATGAGGAATTGTTATCAACAATTGAGGTAAGACAGGGTTAAAAACGAATACTGTGCCTTCACAACGCCTGCCTTAAGCGATAAGCAAAGTTTCAAAAACGTGTTCTCTCCCGTTTTTTAACGACTGAGATTCAAAATATATTTATATCTATAATTCGACAACGTTAAAGTGTTATTCAAGCGGCGGTATAGCGTAGTGGTTAGGGCGTACGACTAGTAATACGAATAGCGGCGAGCGTTCCGGGTTCAAACCCCGGCTAGGTCTTAGGGAAGCAAAAAGAAGCACCGAAAATAGCCAGTAAAAAGTCAAAAAAAAAAAAAAAAAAATTCGTCAAATTTTCTTTTTGCTTTTCCATGCACAGAACGCGTACGTTCAACGTGTATTAAACGTTTAAAACACGTTCCAGGTGTTGCTGTATAACAGCCACATAAACGAATAAATATTACGTTCAATTAACGTTTCTCAAACACGATAATATTGATGGTGTAAAAGTTGGATAATACACGTCTTTTAAACGATCAAAAACCAGTGGAACGGCCGGACATTACATCGTTTCCGATACGTGTTCTTTCAACCGTAAATCAATGCGTATGGACAACTGCGTAAATCCACGTTTCTAAAGGACATTAGGACTTTAGGAATTCGCTGATCGGGTGATCGACGCGCTTTGGGTCCAGGGTTGGTCTATGTTAAATCAGTGCCAGAACCCCCGTCACTCGTGAGCATAAGTTGGGCGAGAAAATCCGACTTGAAACAGACGTTAATAACTGACAAGCCCAGAGATACAGCGCTTTTGCTGCAGTTATAACAAGCGGGTTGGGCTGACTATGAGCCAGCTTTCGAACTTCCCGTCATTTATTTTGTTTCCAGCTATTTTGAATTTCGTGAATCTGATCTCGTATTTTCCCGGCAAATTGGATTCGCCATTCCGAATTTCGCAAACCTGACTTCAGATTTGTAATGTGTGGACCCAGAAAAGCGTATCAAGTTTCATCAGAATCCAAATATTTTTGTTCAGTATATTGAATACACCAGATTGTAATTTTACAAAACTGCCCGAGTCGAAATTTAGCGCCCAGTTTAATACTCCCAGCATCCAACTCAACCTCCTTAGACCCCATTTGAACCTCAAACTCCTATTATCAACCTCCAAGTCCTCCACAGTTAAAAATTAGCATCCATTTAAAGACTCTTTTCAAGTGTTCGAACTCGAGCTCCCATTTAGGGCTTCCAAGTCCTCTGGTTTCGCGATTTAGCGCCTATTTTGATACTCATAACGTCCGGCCCACCTTCGAGCTCCTATTTTGAACCTCGAAATCCACCGGAATCATATATCACCACAGGCGGCTGGGTGTAGCTAGGGTTTAGTGAGGTTCTCGTAAGATCCTCATTTGGGCCTAAAAGTCTACATTTTATCCGGTATCTGCACGTTTTAGGCGTTAAAGAAGCTTTGATTTTCTATACCAAATGAACCTCGCTAGACCCTCCAAAACCTCCGTGGAAGTTCCAAACGGTGAAAGTTGGAGGTTCTAAGCGGACGTTAAATTTCGACTCGGGTGACTTCCGATTGATGATTAGCAACCCAAGAACCATGTGATTCCAAATTTCATCCAAATCTGTCAATCCATTTGCAAGATATCATCATTTTCACTTTTTTTTTTTAGAATTCCGCTCCCGATCTTTGCCAAAATCTAATCAGTTTTAAGTTGAGAAAAGCCGCGTCGATTGAGCCTAATTTGACCTAAATTCGCCGACTCGTTCTCGACATATCGTGCGGACAAAAATTTGGTCACATATTAAGTACATAAGTACATACATACAGACACCCAGACTTCAAACTCAAAATAGTTGGAGGTGGTTCTATGGACCTCGAAGCGTACTGGAGATCCAGTGAAAACTCGCCTTCTCATTTTCGGGATGATTACAACAACTTCCTCTTTTCTCCGAAAAAGAGAAACAAGAAGTTAAAAATAGGGCAGTTGGGCTTCCCAGGACAAAAATGGTTTAGATCTAGATCTCCCAACGTATCAACAGATCTCCGCAGCTTCAAATTAATCTGATATCATTTTTGAGTCCTCATCCTTGATACATCCATGTATATCCACCCACTCCAGATCCACTTTAGATCTGGGAAGATCCGCGATGAATAGATCTAATAATTGCAGCAGATTGTTGTTGCTCATTGAAGCCAAGTAGATCCTACTCGGATCTGAGTAGTTCCGAAATCGTATTTTGGGGTACTCCAAGTCTCTCTGAACTGACTGTATAGGGGAAGGTGGGGCACATTCGGACGTGGGGCAGATTCGGACAGCACGACTTTTCCGATTTGCAGAATACTTAGGGCAACGTAATTTTTTATGTACATTGCAAACGTCAAAGGGAAACATTATCCAGAGTTTGGTGTGCCCGTACAAAGTTGTTCGCTGACAATAAAAAAATTAAACATTTGACGCTCACCGGCTGGACTTTTCGATATTGATTCGTAAGGCTGTAACTTTATAACCACTGCGTATTATGAAAAGTCATTCCTACACATAAATAGGTATCATTTTAGGCAACATTCAATGCGTGAAACATTTAGCGATATACCGTGCAGATGCTTTGTTTTGAATTTTTTCGTACTTCTGGGAGGGTGGGGCACATTCGGACATGCTTCACGGCGCTGTATATTTGGATAGGAAGTTCGTCGGATAAGTGAAATACGATTGAAATCGGTTGTATAATCCCTCAATATTGCACGATATCGATAAACTTTTATGTTTGTCATCATTTTTGGAAATAGAACACAACTATTAGCCATGCATAACAAGTCTGAATTTTTTTCGTCATCTGAACCATTGTCCAACGTCAGATGAACAAAATTTGAATCGTAAGTGGGTTATTTATGATTGTCACCTCAAGAATTCACGATAATTCATGTATCAAACATCACAAACAAGAGTTAAATAACGGTGTCCGAATGTGCCCCATGCATGTCCGAATGTGCCCCACCGTGGGGCACTTTCGGACGAATGCAGCATTTTGGGAAAATGCGTAGCACGGTCTTGTATCAGTAACAACGGTCTTGTATGCAGTTCAGGTTAGTAGTTAATGAACTCAATTATAGATCCATACCATAAATGAAACGAAATAACCTGTCCTTGAGGTTGATAATTGGCTTTGAAAAAAACCGTCCGAATGTGCCCCACCTTCCCCTACCATAAGTAGGTATGCTTGGAATGCACGTTCGTTCAGAAAGCGCCCTACACTGAAAGGAATTTTGTTACATTATTTGCTTTGTTGCGTACCAAAAAGTATAATAAAATATAGGATTTTAGGGAGATACGAGGTACGGTTACGAAAAGTACAATAGTGAGTACCAAAATGTGGAGTTGATATTTTCTATTGCAATAACTAATCAGAATGGTCTATCTATGGAAAATGATCTTGCAGCGCTTGGTATCAGGACATTTCCATCTCTCTAAACCACTACTTAAAAAATGTGAGTTACGCTGCTATTCACGCGTAGTCGACGGACCGTTTCTTTCAACTGTTCCCTGGCTATTTTTCCGGTGTTTCAGGCTGATCCCACTCACATCCGAGTATGCAAAAAAAGGCGTTAGATTTGAATTTTCTATCAAAATACTCTTTTATTTGGTGTCATATTAGTAACAGATATGTATATTACATATGAATAGATATAGTCTTTTTTCGAATCCAAAATAACATCATGAAAGTATCGAATATTAACTACTTACTATAATACCTACCACTATACTATGATAATAATATTTATATACCTCAGGGATATAAACGGTCGTTTATTGCCCTGCTCCAGCAGGGAAAACCGCTTTATTTTCCTTCGGTATATAAAGTATCGTATGCACCACAGGGCAAACGTTGTTTTAGACTCGTGCGATTGTAATCCTCGGCTTCGCCTCGGAATACAACCTCGTACTCGTCGAAAACAACTTTTTTCGCCCCTAGGTGCATAATATACTATTATTGGCGCTTTTCTTACATTCATCTTTTGTGACGAAATTAAGGAGACAAAATTCGATCAAAAATTCTAGAAAGTGGTAGGCTAAACTACAAACTAGTATATTTGAGAGGGCTAATTGGAAAAAGCGTTAGGAATTGCAAAAAAAGCGGTAGGCAAACCTAAAAATTAGTAGATTTGAAAGGGCTAATTAGAAAATGCGTTACGAATTGCGAAAACGCGGTAGAGCGGTAGACAGAATCCGAAACCAATATATATACCGTTAAGGATGTATTGGCTATACAATCACACCAAAATCAGGGCAAATTTGGAATTTCACCATTTTTCTTACTTTATATACACTTAGGTGATCAAAAAAGTGATTTGTATTACGTAAAAGGGTCGAATATTGCCTAGAAATAGGTTTTCCGGTACTTTTAGTGAATATTTTGAGTAATTTCCGAATATTTATGATACTCGGCAGAAAACTTTTGGCTGGGAATCCGACCTGAATCCAATCTTCAAACATCAAATATACAGTTAATATTATCAATATTATATAGCCCAAATGCACTAAGTAACAAGTAAATGTATAAAAATATTGCCCCTGATATCATGTTTTGTCACTTTTATTCATTTTGATTGGCACAAATAGTCTAAATAAGACCAGTGACTTCAACTCGAAGACGCGGCAACATTGCACCGTACCGGGCGCGTCTGGTTACGTTGGCAAAACTGCTATAGCTCCCGTAGTCCGGTCGAAGCAGCTGTTTGACGGTTTGGAGGTTAGAGTCGCGCGTCGCGCTTCAATAATGCCGAAGTGCACCAAATTGCGTTGGAAAGGCAAGTTAGCCACGAAAAGTACATATGAACAACGAGTGGCACAAACTGCAGTTGGCCTGGCCAAGAAAAAAGATCCAAATAAGGTCGAAGAGGCAAGCATCGTAGAAGGAGCGGAGGATGACAAAAATGAAGAGGAACAATCGGAGGACTATATGGCAGGGCGTCGTATCGTCGAATTTTCTGTTCTCGCTAAGCAGTTATGGTGCACATCGTGCAAAGAGGTCCTTTCTCTAGAAAATATCGAAGGTGAAAAACGCCGGGGCTTAGGCTCAATATTGACAGTCAGATGCCACAAGTGTCTGCTCTTGAACAGCGTCACAACGGGCAAGCAGCATTCGTTGGCAAAAGGAAATATTCCTCGATTCGATGTTAATTCTAAAGCAGCGATCGGTGAGTTCTGTTATGTCTCTTTCCTACATATTCTAATCAATTTTTTTTAATATCCAACCAAATGCAATACCCATGTATCGCTATCGCTCCGCTGTTAGCCCGCAGTCTTCTAATCCCTGTTGTTTATTTTCAAGGTATTCTCCATGGTGGATTAGGATGGACCCATCTCAACAAACTACTAGCGTGCTTGAATATTCCGACCATCGATTTCAAGACGTACAAGCGATACGAGCGAGAAGTTGGGCCATCGGTAGAAAATGTAGCCAAAGAAAGCTGTCAAAACGCTGCATCGTTGGAACGAGATCTCACACTGCAGAATGTTGAGAAGATTGAAAAATTACTGTAAATAGAAAACACTCAGCATTCTGAAACCCTCACGAACCTATGTTCAGAGGCAGAATTGTAACACCGGAGCATATTTTTTAGGAATTGAGTTATAATGAAAAATTGTATAATAATATAGTATTAATCGTGGAATTTCACGTAATCAATTTGATCTGGCCAATTTTTGTGGCTAGCTTGAAGTGGCTATATTCGATTTAGTTATCAAAACTTAGTTATTTTTAGATCAAGATCACACTTCATTTTTTTGAAGATCTTTACAAACACTATGTATGATAAAAGCGATACTCTTTTTCAATGTGAGAATAAGAATAAAATACTTGCATTATAACAATGGAATTATCATTTTATCAGCTATTGTTTTAACTTCGTTCTGATTCCAGACCGGACAGCCTAAGTTCAGGTTTTATTATACCTAAAAAGCCATCGACAGAATCACAACTGCCCATCCATCCTTCGACAAGTATTGACACTGGGACTACGGACACTATGCCGACTGACAAAAATCAACCGATGTTAGAACAGTCGCTTGAAGAAGGCTCTCCGATAACCTTTGACGACGTTGTTCGAGTAATGGTTTCGTACGATATGGGTTGGAGTAGGAGGGGGACTGGGCGCAACTATGATAGTTTAAACGGGTTTGGGGCTATCATCGGCAGCATGTCTGGGCTTGTCCTAGATTATTCAACACGAAATCGAAAGTGCAAAAAATGCGATAGTGGAAATCCACCGAGCAACCATTCTTGTAGATTGAACTTCTGGGGGAGTGCAAAAGCAATGGAGCCAGACGTCGCCAAGGACATTGTCACTGCGAGTTCAATCCTCAAATCACAAAATATTGAGGTAGGGGTGCTGATCGGTGATGACGATAGCTCGACAGTAGCAGCCTGTCGTGCAGCTAGTTCTCACACTATCGTGAAACATTCGGATATAAACCATGCATCGGGAGGTGTCAAGAAAGAGCTGTACAAAATAGAAAAAAGTCACCGGGAACTGAATAAAGATGGAATTCTGTACCTGCACCGCTGCTTCACTTATGCGACTGCTCAAAACAAGGGTAACAGTGCAGCTATGGCAGACGCTATTAGATGCATACCATACCATGCATTCAACGATCACAGCAAGTGCGGTCCCTGGTGTGGATATATTCAGGACAAGGAAAACTACGACCATACAATAGTCCCAGGAGGCTTCCGTGATCACCAATTATTTGAAGACCTCAAAGGTATCTTTAATAAATTAGCTTCAAATGCTCAAAAATTTTCTGCAGGAGCCTCGAGTAATGCTAATGAGAGTTTGAACAATACCATGGCAAGCAAGGCGCCCAAATCGAGATGCTATAGCTTATCTGAATCAGCTGACTTTCGTTTTGCTTGTGCTATTGGACAGAAGAATGTTGGAGAGGCATATACGCAAAAAGTTGCTGTATCCTTAGGCCTATCACCTGGGAAATTTCATTCGGAGCACATTTCCAGGATTCAACGAGTCGTAACCAAGAGGCGGGGTGTGATCAAGACCCACGAATATAAAAAGAAACGTATGGCGCTGAAGAAGTTGAGATCTTCCTTGCGACATAGAAAGGAAAATCTTGAAGGTGTTACGTATCAGAGCAACTGTTCTCTTTTAACTTCTCCTGCGATAGAAGATGCGAACCCTGATGATGACGCAGTTGACCCCACAATGGATGAAACACATCCCATAGTACTACTCGACCTGGAAACTTCTGGGTTTGGCAGAGGATGCGACATTCTGCAAATCGCGGCAAAGTCTGGCACGTTGACCTTCGAGAGCTACGTCAATCCAACGCAGCAAATTTCTGCGTCTGCCACTGAGGCGAACGGCTTGACAAGTTGTTATGGAGATCTTATGTTCCATGGAAGAAAAGTGCCGTCGGTTCCGCTAAGGGTTGCATTAGGAAATTTCCATCACTGGTTGAAATCCTTCGACAAAAAATGTTACATCGCCACTCACAACTTCGGTTTCGATGGTCCCAGGCTGTATGATGCGATTAACTCCTGCTCTTTGCGTGATGATTTTGACGAAGTGATATACGGATTCCTGGACACTTTACAGGTCATCAGGCAACACACCGGCCGCAAGGGCAAAGGCGCGTGTACTGTCACAGGTTTAGCAGAATGGTTGAACGTCTCGAGTGCAGGTGCACATAATGCACTCTGTGACGTAGAAATTTTGCATAACATACTCCGAAAGGCAAAGATCACGTATGATATACTTGTATCTGACGCAAAGACCTATTCAGAACAATTTGAAAGATGGGACGATGACAAACGTATAAAGGACTTTCTTCCAAATTTGGATCCTTTGAAAGGTACGATAGGTGACACTATTAGAAAGAAAATGGCACAGGCCTCAATAACCATTGTGCAACTCAAAGATTGTTATCAAGCCTCAGGATCATCTGGTATTATGCAGCTTCTCGGCCAGAAAATAAACGGCAAGGCGCTAGTCACTACTCACAAGTCCTCAGTCATGAAAATTGTTGAGTGGCTCGCAAAGAATGAGATGGATGAATAAGACAAGGGGAAAGTACCTTATTAAACCAAATATAATGATTATTTCTTGAGCCTTGTTTGATACAAAATATAATCGTAACGTACTATTTACTGTGATGAATAATTGTATTTTATAGATTTCATTCAAAAGTGCAATTCTAGATAACATTAAATAAAGTATAAAAGTATAGATCTACTGAAAAATTACAATTGTGTTATCTTCATTACCCATTTATTACCCGAAAAAACGATCCCAGAATCTGTTCAAAACGCATTTTAGATAGAGCTGAAATCGTGTTCTTTTTTTTTTTTAAATAAACTTATCCTCAAAAAATCATCTAAATCAATCATTCTCAATTATACCTGGGAAATAGGAAAAAAACAAAAGCAAAAGAAAAAATTGAAGCCGCGGGCCCCAGAAAATTGTTGGCCGCTACTGAATTACAGTGTTGCCGCTATTCAGGTGTCAAACAAGCGCCCGTCACCCAGCGGCTACATTTTCGGGCAGTTTTCCTTCAATTTCTCCCAAACGACTTAGAGAATAGCATTGAAATTTCGCATAGAGCTGTCACATTGTACTATTAATACGCGTGTAAATTTTGAGTCACCTGACACTATTCCTTCGATACTATTATCGCTATTATATGCATTATCTTGGCAGTTTTCCATAAGGGTGCACGTTAAAACACGAAAAATTATAATTTAAATAACTCCGGTACGCGATAGACGATCGCGTTCAAATTTTACACAGATGTTAAGAACAAATGTAAGAACAATCTGTATAATTTTCATCGCCCTAGCACTATTTTTTCTTACACGCCTGTACATCCTTAAAGCAGTAGACCTGGCAGCCCTAATGAATCATAGGCGAGAATATTCGAAGCGCGCTGCTTGAAACATTTGAGGTTAGAAACATTGTTTATACTCCGACCATAAACTGCCCTACTTATACCAGCGCCAGAACTTCAGTGGCCAATTTGCGAGCGTCGCTAACGGACCCACCCCCACCACGAGAGTTGCCATTCCACGCCTAGGCTTTCTGCTTAATCGCCAAAAAAACAGGCGGATTGGCTATCACTGCCCCGACTATTCGACATTTGGACTGAGTGATGGCCACCGCGCCAAAAATAATCGATAAATCAATTACTCGATTAGTAATATATAATCCCAAAAAAAGCACCTCTGGTGCAAATACCGTCGCCAAGTACATTAATGTGGTCTCCCCAAAAAATCTACCAACAAAAAGTCTTCTTTGAAAAATACTGCTTAACAAAAATTTGTTTTAACAAAAGTCGTCTTTCAAAACATTCTTCCTATGAAAAGTTTGAAATCAGATGCAACTACCAAGTACAAGAATTAACAATAAAATTAAACCAATTTGGTTTTTCAAATAATTAGTGATGTGATAAAAATTGCGAGGAAAAGTTCTAAAAAAAACTTTGAACGAAAAAAAATGTAGGGAGTGGTACTTGGCGGGCCATCGCGAAACTTAGGCGGGACGTAAATTTATGCAGGCTCAAACGTCAACTGTCTTTTGGCGCCACATGGGGGCTCACTGCCACTTCCGGCGCATTCCCTCCGCTACGTCCGTTGTGCAGGTTCGAACCACGCAAAAAAACTATAGTTACTTTGTTTACTTTTGGATATACGACGTATGTCCGGTACTAGGTGCCGTCCGGCGTTACGGGACTTCCCCCTATATGCATATAGTTTCCGGAAATGAATGGAGTTCGTTGCATACAGGGTTATAGCTGCTGCTCACTCTAATTTTCCTTGAGCATTCGAATATTGAATATCGAATATCGTTATCGCATAAAAAAATCCTTCCAACATTTTTGAAATAATGGTAGCTTAGACTGTAAAAAAAAACTTCAGCCTCCTGCGGTGAAAATGTGAGAGCAGAGAACCTTGCGATGAAGATTTTACCCACCGCTGCCTGAAATTCCTTGTGTCTACACTTCCATCGCAGAACACTGCATTTTTTTTCACAGTCTGTACTACTATTATTCAAAACCTTCTGAAAGGATTTTCTTGTACACCTCTCTCCAACATTGTGGGAATTGATAAACCAATTTTTGGCAAAAATTTCACCAGTCTTCTGCTAAATGATATGAAGCCTGTTGGGTATAATGTTAGGTATGTAACTCCAGAATTGTTGATACATTACATTATGGTCCGAACCTAGATAATTTTTCGCAGACTCTGATAAAAGTTTAGAATAAAACTAACGATAAAAGAATCATTGTCCCAATTAGAAAATCAGGAGAGAAATTATGTCATGTACAATGAATAATTTGTCACAGGTAATCTTGGAGACGATTAGGGCATTTAAGTGAACAAGTTAAGTATTTATGAAGAAACATGACAAATGTTCGTATCAACTTTTTCTTGGCGACTTATTGTACTCGGACATATTTCTACGGTAAGAGCCATTTGTATAGAAATCAGCTATTTTTTATCCCTGATACTTTGAAAAAAACGATAGGGCTTTACCTGAAGCGCATCGTCATTAGTTACATTTGGTGTCGAAGCCCTTTTTCACCCATTTCAGTTGAGCGGAGAGACTTTCAGGGTTGTTTAAAGTTTCAATTAGGTTTATTTTTCTGTTTTGTGGATGCACACTTTAGAACTAGAGTTGATGTATTGGAATTCATACTTATATTTATAACAAATACGTTCGGCAATATGTTGCATCGTTGAAACTATCACACAATTCAAAAGCGATCAATCTGTGTATTGTGAGGCTTATACCACAGCGTTTCAAATTCGGCATTGATGTTTTATTAGTGGCGAAATGAGATATGCATTAATGCTGCAAATAATGTTTTCAATCAATCAAGCAAAAGCAACGAGATAAAACTTTTTTGCTCATCTAAATTAGTTATGACCAAAGTGAATGAATAAGTTTGTTTGTCTCACTTCATCCGAAATGTATTGAGTTCAGCAGATTATTGGGACTCAATAAATATTCCATAAAATAGAAATACTACAATGTTATTAATTTGGCGGATCAATAGATTTTAGAAAATCGACAAATAAACATTACAGACTGACACATCGTTTCGTACACGTACTCAACAATAGCAGGTATAAGCAGGTGAATAATGTCAAAGAATTAATTCAACCATAACCTTCTTATAGTCACATATCCTAATACATGATTTATTTCTATCGTACTCAATCAAAGTGCTGATGTTGGTTCGCCAAACCCTGCTAACACAAAACGTTAAAATAACGTTATTAAGACGTTTTAAAAAACACGTAAAAACGTCTTTACTGTGTGGTTGAAAACACGTTTTAAAAACGTCTTTAAAACGTTATTTTAGCCGCACTTTTTTCCCACAAAAGTTCACTAGAGCTGACAGAAACGTGGTAAGTACGTTTTTTACACGTCTTCACAACGTCTTAATAACGTTATTCTAACGTTTTTTGAACGTTAGCATAACGTTTAGGGAGACGAATTATACACGTTGTATTAACGTGTATTACAAGTAATTGATTAACGTTTTCAAAACGTCTGTTAAACGTTATAGTAACGTTTTATTCGATGTGAGTGAAACGACTGTATAAATATTATATCGATGCTTATATACTTAAGGAGTCACAGTGGCTCAGTGGATTGGCGCACGGGCACATGAACCCACATACATCCCCGCTAACACCTACCTAGACCTATGCCTAGCAGACGAACGACTTAACATATTGACCAAAACCAACCAAAAACTAGACACACTACCATACGACAGCGACCACAAAGCGATAGCATTCACAATCTCTCTACCCAACTCATTCGGAAACCTAAAATTAAACGATACTCCACAAAGCCATTCGCACAATTATAAAGCAACAAAATGGAAAAAATTTGAAACGAATCTTGATAAGGAATACACAGACAACATACCCAACAACTCCAACCTGACCACAGACGAAATAGAAGCACATCTTACAGAACTACAAAACGCGATTACCAAGACGATTCACTCCTCAGTCCCAAAAATTACGACAAAAACCTCAGTATTAAAATATATTAACCTAAGTATCAAACGCCTACAGGCACATAAATCCCGACTATTGACTAAATTTCATCGACTACAAAAAACGGACCCAACCCTACGCAGACTGGAAACTAGACAGACTAAAACAGAACTAATAGAAACAAAAAACGCCCTCAGGAAAGAATTTATAAACTCAATCACACAGTACTGGAACGCTCAACTCCGACAAATCAATCACAGACATTCAGACACTTTTTTCCCAAAGCTCAACAGACTTCTAAGACCTAAGGACCCCCTAACAATAAATAATATCGAAATAGACCAAAACAACAGAACCCTACTCGACCGGAGTAGACTAGACCCCACTCAACTAGAAAAAAATGGTGATAAAGTTATCCTTTCTGACCCGAAACAGAAACTTAATATCATAGGCGCCCTCTATGAACAGATCAACTCCCCAAAACCATACACCGCGGATACCCGACTAAAAGACATTATCGACAGAACAGCCAAAGACTACATTGACGAACATGAATACTTCAGACAAACTACGACAGCCCACACACAATTCAACACAGACAACCTGTCAAACAACCCGACAGTAAACCCCCCAGAAGACAACTTCTTCTGCAACCCAACCATAGTAGAAAAAGTTCTTAAGAAACTCCCCAACAAAACCTCCTCCGGACTCGACAACATACCACCAATCATCCTTAAACACCTAACCCCCAAGTACATCCAAGCCTACACAAAAATATTCAATAATGCGCTAAACTTGTTCTATTTTCCCCAACAGTGGAAATGCGCTAAAATCCTGCCTATACATAAAAAGGGTAAAGATCCAACTAACCCCACCAACTACAGGCCCATTAGTCTCACTCCGGCTATAAGCAAGGTCTATGAGGCCCTTATCAATAACCTAATCATTCAAACCTGCAACACGAAAAACATCATTCCAGACAACCAATTCGGTTTCAGATCCTCTCACTCCACCACACACGCCATTCATAAACTCATGTCCGACTTGAACCACTATATTCACAATAACTTCCACGTAGGTGCGGTCCTCATAGACCTTGAGAAAGCCTTTGATTCCGTCTGGCTAAACGGACTCATATACAAATTACATAAAAAGGAATTCCCTCACTGGCTCATACATATAATTTGGGACATGATATCTAATAAAACCTTTATAACATGGGACGGCAAACACACCTCATCCGAAACATTCGATATCAAAGAAGGGCTCCAGCAAGGGACGGTCAATTCCCCTATTTTATTTAATATATTTACCTCAGACATACTAAACGCTTTCTCTCTAAATGCAAACGGAACCCAAACACACTCGATCGCATACGCAGACGATCTGATAATATATACAGCCGGAAAGAAAATCAGAGAAACGCAAGAAATACTCACCACACTTACCAATAAAATCAACCACTATTACAACACGTGGAGCTTAAAGATGAATCCCAACAAATGCGAAACCATTGTATTTAGAAGCTATACAGGTAACTGGTCAAAACGAAATATCGCAGACCTTCGAACCTTCCAAATCATCACAAATAAACCCGGAACACAAGAACAAATAACAATCCCACATAAAACGACAGTAAAATACTTAGGCTATCACATAGATCAACTAATTAGAGGCAATACTCACCTAACCATCCAACTCGAAAAAGCGAAAAGAGCATTCAAAACTAATAGTAGATTATTCCACTGCACCCAACTCGAAACAAAAGCAAAAATCATTTGCTATCAGCTATTAATTAGACCCATATTGACATACGCAGCCCCCATTCTATGGAACATTGGCGCAGCTCTAATAGAACAATATAGGATGTTTGAACGAGCATGCATGAGAACCTGCCTCAGAAACTATAGATCTACCCACTCCAACTTCAGACGCATGACCAGCAACTACAACATATACCAATTGGCAGACATACCCAGACTAGACACATATATAATAAGACTAACCAGAGATTACTTCAGTAAAATAAATACATCAACCAACGATACTATAAAATCATTATCCTACATAGACAGAGAATTAACCACAGACATGAATAACACCGGGTACCTCCAACCCCAATCTTTTATATATTTTGATCACCACGGACAGATACAAGACGAAAACAATATCCCACTAGTATATCACTGGAGACGGAATAGAGCTAATAAACGCATTGCGTGGACAGGAACAGAAAACATCACGGACTCACAGAAATTTGCCTATTCAACTGCACTACCTGCTAAAGACACTAACGACTTCTCAAGACTTGACCATAAAAAATACTGGTGGACGGACAACGACACCACCCACCACAAAAAACTACAGGACAGACGCACAGAGCTAATAAGGCGCACCAATGCCAACTAACATAAACGCACAGGCGAACACACACGCACACACACACACACGCACACGCACACACACACACACGCACACACACACACACACACTGTACAAAATGTAAATATGTAAATATGTAAATAGTAGCTAAGTACCCAACCCCTAAATAAGATGTAGTGGTTTTCTCTCAGGGAAAGCCTGAGAGCTTTCCCACCTAACCCCATAAACCCAGACCCATACAGAGTTACCACGAAACGCTCTACAAGCGCATCACAATTCAAAGAAATAAATAACAAGAAAACAAACTCGCAGCCAGAAATAAGGAGAGATGCTTCCCTCAAAAGCCACCCTAGTGAAACAATAGATATTATTAAGGTTTTTTTTATAAGTCTTTTTATACCTTGCAATTATATATGTACCCTTGTAAAATAAATAAAACTTCTTAAAAAAAAAAAAAAAAAAAAAATTGGCGCACGGGCTGCCACCCGGGAGACGTGAGTTCAAATCCCGAGCCCGGCAGTCCCGAGATTTTTTTCGAATACACACTTGTAATACACGTTAATACAACGTTTATAATTCGTCTCCCTAAACGTTATTCTAACGTTCAAAAAACTTCAGAATAACGTTATCAAGACGTGTAAAAAACGTACTTACCACGTTTCTGTCAGCTCTAGTGAACTTTTCTGGGAAAAAAGTGCGGCCAAAATAACGTTTTAAAGACGTTTTTAAAACGTGTTTTCAACCACACAGGAAAGACGTTTTTACGTGTTTTTTAAAACGTCTTAATAACGTTATTTTACCGTTCTGTGTTAGCAGGGAATAGCTCAAGCGATAAAATATACGCTCAGCGTAAAATATATTATAACGACTCAAGGATTACATGTTCAACTATATTATAGATACATTCAACTTTCTACGTAGTTATACAATCGATAAAGTTGATTCATCTGCTTGGAACTAGAAACGCGGTGAAAATTCATGAACCGAGACTGAGTCAGAATATAGCCACAGCTTTTGAAATTTCACATCAAGAAAAGTTTGAACATAAACTATTTTGCGAGTTATATGAAACCCAAACCAAGACACTGTAGATGGTAGACGGTCGAGTTTTTAGAACGCACGCCGGTCTACGCTAGACACAATTCATTACACATGGAACTACATATACCTCATCTGGTTGTTACTTGTTAGAGATCTGTATTGAAATGAATCCGAAGCTCGTGAAAGCAAATCCACTTTCACACAATGAACACTCAACAATTTTTACGGACGTATACGTGTTAATAACCACATTTCTAACCTCAAAATTGCAAGTTTCATGATTTTATGCGAGACACCCCTATTTATTACAATTCAGCTCTTCGATTCATACGTTAACATCTGTATAATAATAACAGAGAGAAAGAAAGCGCATAAAACTTGGAAAATGATGAGATTTTATTGCGACCGACGCAACTGACAGCTCTGTCTCGGGTAATCGATTCTCGATCTTACGTTTAAACATGGCGGTCTATTCACTTCGGTGGCGATTCTCTACTCTACAATCGCCACAGTGGTCCCAAATACGAAATTTTCGGTCTTAAATCGAAGGTATTGTGAATCGCTACCAAATTTGGTATTCGGAGGTTTTTGATGTTGCTGAATACGAATCTGAGTTAAAATTTTCAAAAAACAAGATGGCGGCCCCAAAATGGCGGAACATTTTCTTCAAAATTCAATAATGTCAACGAAATTTGGTAATCGTGGGTTTTTGAGGTCGCTGAACATGAATCCGAAGTCAAATTTTGAAAAACAAGATGGCGGCCCCAAAATGGCGGAACATTTTCTTCAAAATTCAATTAATGTCAACGAAATTTGGTATTCGGGGGTTTTTGAGGTCGCTGAACACGAATCCGAAGTCAAATTTTCAAAAAACAAGATCGCGGCCCCAAAATGGCGGATTATTTTCTTCAAAATTCAATTAATGTCAACGAAATTTGGTACTCGGGGGTTTTTGTGTAATATATCTTATACATATTTGTGGGATATAGTAGACAGGTAAAGTATCGGAATAAACAATATAAATTCAAATATATTCACTTATTCAATCAAAATTACATTACACCTCAACCATCACAACAGAAACATAATTTTGAAGTATTGACAATTAATCGCTGTCTTCAGTTGCAGCATCATCATATTCGCTATCGATGTCGTTGTCGCTATAATCGCTTAATAAAACTCCTTCATTATTGTAAAAAGTTGGTGACTTCAATAACGCAACTGCTTCGCGAGATAATGATTTAGTTGGCCTTGGTGGTAGTTTACGTAAACTAGAAATAACTGGGTCGGACGAAATCAAAAGCCGCGAGAAAACGTCCTCCATATTTTGCTTTCTGCTACATTTTCTGGACAAATGTCGTCGGAATGATTTTATATATTTATTGCAAGCCTCCTGGGCTTCTTCTGACATCATCCCTATTGGCAGCATCGAACATTCGATGATTCTTGCCCCGTGAATTAAAAGCTTGTGTAGGGGAGACCGGGGCTAGTTGTCACACGGGTTAGTTGTCACAGTGTCCATATCTCCACCGCTAGATAACAGATCGAACGGTGCTATAGATCAAAGTTGTAGTTCGATGTTTGAAACAAACTAATGTCGTTAAATTGAATATCGCATCATATTCGGCCTCGCAGTGATCGATAAACTGAAATCGGACCTGAAAAGTAATTATTTTCCATCTTCTAATATGTTTTCTACCACACATGCATTAAAAACTCGTGTTTTTTGCCCTCCTTAACAGGATGGAAGCCACAGTTTTCTGACCGGGGCAATAAACCGGGATAAAAACTTGTCAAGCGGGATAAAAACTTGTCAAGAGGGATAAAAACTTTGGCAGCAGGGATAAAAACCTCTCGTAACCATGGTAACGATGAAATAAACTAAGAAAGTGCTGCCCCCAGTGGAGAACACCGTTCTCGTGTTTCTAACCTCACTTTCTCTCGTTTTTAATGCATATGTGGTAGAAAATAACATATGTGCCATGGGAAGGAAGCAGGCGTTTTGTCTCGCGCATTTTGCAGAACTCGTTTTCACTCTCGGGCGCCTTCGGCGCCCTCGAATTGCAACTCGTTCTGCAAAATCCGCGCTCGCCAAAAATCGCCTGCTTCCTTCCCGTGGTGCATAATATACTATTTTCTCATTTTCTAGACTGCCTTGAGAAATTTAGCTGCACGATATTCGGAATGGTTATTCTTAACGCTTTCATTTGATGTACATATTGTTGATATTTGAATGGCGGGTCAGCGAGATGTGCAAATTTTTAAACAAAATAGCGGGTTGGGGCAGGTTGTCACAAAATTATTGGGGCAAGTTGTCACGTGTAAAAACTCACCCCATTTTGACTTGACCATAGTTTTTTGAGTTGAGGTCAACTTTCTCAAGATTCTCGGAGTCTGGGTGGGATTTCGCATGGTTTGTGGGGTGTTCGGAGTCTAGGTTGACTGTTTCGTGGTTTCCAGGAGACAATACGATGAAACCCGTTTTCGCCATTTAAAATACTCGGGACAACTTACCCCGGGGTCTGTGACAACTTACCCCGCCTCGGGGCAAGTTGTCACACTCCGCGAATTTTTTTGAAAATTCGAAAAAACCTACTCAGACTTGCTTTAGAATAACCAAAAATTTTCTGTAGGTGTGCAAAGGATCCATCTACAATACCCCATCTCAAGATTTGCGAAAAAAAAATTCTGAAAAATTCTAAAAATCAGAGAGTAAAAAGTGTGACGACTAGCCCCGGTCTCCCCTACTGTAGTGGGCATATGATACCAACCGTATAATAGCACGAATCTACGGGCTGTAGCAACAGCGTAGTCCTCAAATTTCTGGACATCCATCTCAAAACCGCACGTGAAATCTTTTGATTAGGTCTTCATCCAATCCTGTAATAGATGCAGTGACGCTTGAATTTTGAAAAAATCGACGTGCGGTATTCCCGTCATTCGCATAGGCGTGCGCACGGGGGGGGGAGCAGGGGGCGGCCCCTAATGCGGCCACCCCTTCTAATGTTCGGAAATGAAAATCTGGGCAAAAAAAAAAAATTCTGAATATGTCAATGCCGAAATGGAATACTCAAATAATTGGTTTTGTAACAAAAATATGGGGGCTATATATTTCCTGCCGCCCCTAATGAAAAATGCTGCGCACGCCTATGGTCATTCGTACTGCCAAAACCTTGTGTGGGATGATCAATTAAAAGTCCCAATTCTTCGCGGAAAGCTTTTTGTATTGTCTTTTTACGATTCTCGAAGCTTGTCTTGTTCGATGACCACTTTTTAATTTCTAATTTGTACGAAATATGTAGAAGGCATTCAAAAAGGCGAATCCACGCGTGCAGTGAAGATATTCCGTACTGTAAACCATCTTCGTTGATATTTTTCTTCAACATCTTGTCGATGTCGTTGAATTCTTTAGATGTACTGCCGCAAAGATAGCATCGTTGAGCAGATGCAGTAGACGTTATCGAATTACACACTTTGCCATCGACCATTGTTAGCGCTAATTTGTAGGTCACATTGATTTCCTTTCCATTAACAAACGTATGAAAAGCTGGTTTATTTGTTCCTTAATGCCGTCTACTTCATCTCGCGTTCCTTCCGCAGTCTCTTTTAAAAACTCAATTTTTATCGGCCTACAAAATCGAGGGGATGAGGGTCGCGGATTTTTAGCTTTTTTTTAGATTTTTTTTTAGCTCATGTGCTAATACGAGCTGCAATGGCACAAGCGAGGTGAAAAAAATGGTCGCATCCATTTTTTCTCCATCGTCTTCGCTAAATTTTTGTTTAAAATTGCTTTGCCCGGATGTTCCGTCGCATCCCCTTTTGCAAATCAAATTTAGTTCCGAAATTTCATCAGAGAGGCAAGTCAGAACGTCTTCTTGCACTCACAATATACGACTCACTGTGTGATCCAACAGTCCTTGAAGCTTGACTTCAGCCCTACTTTCAGTTACGCTTATATCGTCTTTAGGCGGATAACATTTTTTTTTGCCTCCAGCACACATTTGTAAGATGGATACATTTTCGAGTTGAGTTCTAGAGCCCCGAAACGCATTGCCTGATACACATGTTTGGACATATGGTGCTCAATTATAAAAGACAGAGCACCATCAGCGGTATAGCGATCTTGCGGAACAGTACGTAAAGATTGCCTATATTTGGAAGCTCTAGTAGGAGTACCCACGGTAACATCTTGAAGTACTTTGGCGGCATCCACTTTTCCTTCAGCTCGAAGATTCATCTGAGTAGCAAGGGCAAGCTCTTCGGTACTGGACTGGTTCCGTAAATTTTCGACTTTTCTTCGTTTCGTCCGTTCACACGAGTTCTCGAAGCTTTTTGTAGGGCGACCACGACCGCGGACTGCAGCTGATTCTTCATTTTCTCTCGAGTTCCTCACCTCATTGTTTCCGAAGACGACGAATGTGCCCAACCAATCCGTATTTTGTTTCAGAAACACAGCCTCATCCTGCAAGCTTTTTGCCACTTGCTTCGCATGTCGTGTAATAATTTGCGAATCGTTTGTTTCTCAGCATCCGATAAAGTGTAAGTGCAGCCTAGTTCTTGCGACAGATGATGCTGCATGATTTCGTGCACTTGGTTTGCATTGTCCCTCAAATGTGTACCAACTGAGCGAAATATTTCTAAACGTGTTATCCGAACTTCACCGCTTTGCTGAGAGCCTAGAAAAAAAATTCAATGATGAGATATTAATATATAATTTGGAATAATTAATAATAACTATGTGATAGAGTCTCCGATAACAATCAATAATAACATTGTAATAAACATTTTTCAACAATGAATTTAGAGCAACTAATTCCTTGAAAAGTCAAAGTCATAAAAAGGTGCCGCGCCCGCGCCGTGCCGACGCGACGCGACGCGATGCCATGCCATGCCATGCCGCGCGATAAAAATAATCACCAAAACAAAACAGCCGTCCTTAGCGGCTAATTTTTGGTTACCTAACACTCAAGAGTCTAAAGAATGATATGCAACCTTTTCGGTCACAGAATTCTGAAGAATTATTAACTCTTACTCTATGTAAACATAATTTTTTTTTCGCCGCGAGCTCGTGAATACACAGTAGATGTTTACATTCTTTAGTTGCTCGAGGGGTTGATATGGAAAACTATACTGATATGTAAAAAGTACTTACTTCCAGGAGAAGATTCCATTTTGTAGAATTGAAATTGCTCAATCCTTGTAGAAGTTATGCCACTCTGAACACAGCCTAAACTTTGGCGCGTAGGGCACGAGCGACGCTACCCGCTCGAGCGCTTCGTTACAAGTAAGGTCCCAACGGCTAAATGCAACCTCTGCCACTTCCCGATCCTTGAAAGGGACGCCAGGGGGACCCCTCTACCTGACCCAATACTTGGAATTCCTTAAATATAAACTTCATTTTCCGATTTTTGTCCGGTAATTTCGAATTTGGGACCACTTTGAATTGTGCCTTCCGAAGCGCCGTCTGGCGACTAACCTAGGGTACGTCGATCGCTGTGAATTCTTGCTGTCTAGCGGTGGTCGCTCTTCTCTCATTTTTATTGTCGTAGGAATAGAGCAATTGAGCTGACTGAAGAAGGAGACGAACAAAATTCTGCCGAGGAAACGGGTATCGGAAACATTCAAATAATCATATCTCAGCTCTCCGTGTACCGATTACATCGGAATTGGGCTCTAATGAAAGCTTATTACGCCCATGTCCCAGGATAAATATTTCAAACCCATGTATGAAGCGAGGCGGAAGAAAGACGATTAAATAATTTTCCCCACTGCCCGGTTCGCTCCCGTTCGGGTAAAGAGACTCGGAGAGTCTCTGCGCCGTGCATTACAATTTTTTTTTAATGTACTTGGCGCGAGAGTCTACCGAGTCTCTTGATTGTTGAGTGTTATTATAATACAAATATTAAGCAGGGTAGGCGAGGGCGGGGGGCCAGCGCACCCAAATAAGGTAAGAATTTATGAATCTTTTTATGTGGTCAGGATTTTTTTTCGCACAAACCGTTACCACCATTATTTAGAAAGACTGTATCTCTCGACATCTTCAACGGAAGAGGAGAAATAACAATTAATCCACTTCTGTGAAATTGTGTTTGACGTTTCTACGACAAATCGTCGTCTTCATCAGAAACTGCAATGATTTATTAATTCATTATTTATAAGAATAACAGAACAATTTTAATATATAATTACCAAATGTATAAAAAAGCAGAAGTATGAAAAACGGTCTTACTATAATGTACAATAGGATGATAACGACGGTCAGACTGTAATCAGAGTAAGAATGACATGAATTTCTCTTCAAATCAATGCAATAAAAGAAAATCCTTGAAAATGCGGTTGAATATGCACATGGTTCGAAGTCAACAATAAAACGAGTAAGCGAAGTCACAAGAAAAATAAGTCGAAAACCGTTATCGTCCAAATGACGTGCGACCTAGACGATCAGTAGACACAACAGACCGCGAGAAGTTAGGATACGAGAGGTCAGTAATGCTATCGACAATCGAATAATCGCAAGGTGTTGGTATCAAACTCATAACAGTCCGCTGGTACATTCGAATGCTCAACTTGAAGAAAAACTATGAGCAGCTTGTAGAGCGCAATCTACGGAGTAAGTTGTTATATGAAGCATGTAATTTTTTGGTATCTTCTTTAAGATTGATACATGTGCTTTGTAAATTGATGTGAATCCTCTCTGAGGTGAGACGTTTGCCCCAATGTGTTTCACGGTATTTTCTAAAGGTTTGGTGTAACGATATGACAGAACTGAGGCGTGGGTTCTTCAATCAGTTAGATTTGTGTTCATTGATACGGACTCTCAACTCCCGTTTGGTTTCACCCACATAGGAGGCATCGTGGTTTTTACAATGAATTTTGTAAACGACACCAGTCTAGGATAACGTATCTACCGTATCTTCAACTATTTATACCTTTACCTTCAACTATTAAACCACTCAAGTTACTATTCACCAGGGAACGGACCTGATCTTATGTTTCTGTAAAGCGCTGCTGAATCTTTTCGAGGAACCTCGAATGTGAGGAAGAGGTAATGGACGTAATTTCGGACATCAGCCTGGTCGGTAATCTCACATAAAAGAGGTAAATCCATCAGGATCATTCAAAATAATTTTGATTTGACTAGAGTCTCAAAATAGTCTTTTGTTCTCAAAGTGAAGCCTTATAGCCGTGATTAACTTATTAAAAAACGAGTCAGGATGATTGTTATCTCATAGGAGAGATTTAATGAAGATGAGGGAGTCATTGATCTCTTGTGGGATAACGAAATAGCTCTGTCCACTATGTTGAAGACCATACCACTCTTGTCTGACATTGGGTGTGAAGAATTCAAATTAACGAACCTTCCTGAAAATCTCGGTTTTTCGTACCAGTTCAAAATAACGTGGTTACCATCTCCGATTAACAAGATATCTAAAAAGGTTACCACCATTGTTGGTATAATACTTCATATACGATTCGTATTTTTGTGGAGTCGAATCATTCAGACCTGGAAGAATGATAGCGTTGTTCTCGAAATGCTGTTTTCAAAGTATGTGGACACTGTCACTTGTACACTGTAATTCTAATTAGGATCAAATTTTAACAGGATCATCTTCAGTGTTCAAACCAGTTCTTGCCGAGCCGGTTTTTTGAATTTTTTATTTCCCTTTTTGTAACGCTACCTGGAAGGTCAAGAAATGTACTAAAATTTGTTGTTGTTGTTTTCCGTCAAATATTGATAATTTCGTGAATAATTTTTTTTTTCTTGCAAGCGGCTCGTCAAGGACTGGCTTAGACATTAAAGCTGATCCGGCTCAAATTCGATCTACATCAGGCTAACAGTGTACAAGTGATAGTGACCACAGACTTTGAAGAGATCGTTTCGAGAACAAAGCTACCATTCTCTCAGTTTTTAATGATTTTGATTGAATTTAAAAAAAAAACGACTTGGATATAAAGTATTGGACTAACAATGGTGATAACCATTTGTGAGAAAAAAATCTACAGATCTTGCATGTAACGCAAGCAGCTGATGTATTGAAAATGTCCTTCGTTATCGAATCTCTGAATTTACATGCTGCGCTATTATTATTGCCATCTATGATTACACTACGAATCATCATTTGCACCGTGAAATCTACATTACCGAAATGACCCTCGTTCTATTGTTTTTGTTCATTTATTTATTTATAAACTTTTTTTCACGCAGCGGTTAATTACATGCTGCGCTATTACTATTGCCATCTATGATTACACTAAGAATCATTATGTGCACAGTGAAATCTACATCACCTAAATGTCCCTCGTTCTATTGTTTTTGTTCTTTTATTATTTATTTCTTCAACTTTTCATTACGCACTTCCGTTGCATCGCTTCCGTTGCATCATTTCAAGATTTGATCCCACAGACCTCACTACTGACCAGAGTTGGGCGAATTTGTAATTAATTAAATACAAATTAAAAATTACAATTGTAATTTGTAATTGGATAAAAAATCAAATACCAATTAAATTTTTAATTCGTAATTGAACCTAAATCTATTACCAATTACAATTGTAATTTGTAATTGGCAGAAAATCCATTACCAATTACAATTGTAATTTGTAATTGGGAAAAATTCAATTGCCAATTACATTTTTAATTTGTAATTGGAAAAAATCCAATTATCAATTACTTTTGTAATTTGTAATTGGAAGAAATTCAATTATCAATTACTTTTGTAATTTGTAATTTGAAGAAATTCAATTACCAATTACAATTGTAATTTGTAATTGAAAAAAATTCAATTATCAATTACTTTTGTAATTTGTAATTGGAAGAAATTTAATAAACAATGATATTTTTAATTTGTAATTGAAAAAAAATCAATCACCAATTACATTTTAATTTCTATAGTGATATATATTGTATATACAGGGTGTCCCAAAATTAAATGCGCAAAATGATAGGGGTAATAGAGGGGGTCGAGCTGAGTAAATTGACCCCAATAACATTTGGTCCGCGAGGTCGCGTTCGCGAGATACGGCCGATTAAAAAGTCGCGCTAGCATTGGTATTTAGCAGTCAAATTTGCAGCGGAGATCGTTCGGCAGTCTGGTATTTAGGCACACTTAATCACTAATACGGTTAACAATCATTCCCAGATTAATAATAATAAGCTCAAAGACTTTATTCGTTGAAATTTGTTCATGAAAAGGTCGTGCGCACCTCAAACCAGAATACCGACTGATTTTCCCTGTCAATCTGGCTGTTAAATACCAACGCTAGCGCGACTTTTTAACCGGCCGTATCTCGCAAACGCGACTCCGCAGACCACAGGTTCTTGGGGTTAATTTACTCAGCTCGACCCCCTCTATTACCCCTATCATTTTGCGCGTTTAATTTTGGGGCACCCTGTATATATAAGACTAATTTCGTGTATATACGACTGAGTCCAGGTCGACCGGACCATAGGTCTCGGTGTCCAGGTCGCCCGGACCGTAGCTCTTCGTGTCCAAGTCGACCGGTCGACCTGCATTTCAAGAACTACGGACCTGTCGACCTGGACACCAAGATCTGCGGTCCGAGCTACCTGGACGCCTAGACCTACGGTCCGGGTGATCTGGACACCCAAACCTACGGTCCGGGCAACCTGGACACCCAAACCTACGGTCCGGGCGACCTGGACACAGTCGTATATACAGTTTTCAAAAGCGGTCGTAAAGTGCTTACTTTAGAAATTAAAATGTAATTGATGATTGATTTTTTCTCAATTACAAATTGAAATAGTAATTGAATTGTTTCCAATTACAAATTACAAAAGTAATTGATAATTGAATTTTTTTCAATTACAAATTGAAAATGTAATTGGCAATTGAATTTCTCCCAATTACAAATTACAATTGTAATTGATAATTGAATTTCTGCCAATTACAAATTCTAAAAGTAATTGATAATTGAATTTTTTTCAATTACAAATTAAAAATGTAATTGGTAATTGAATTTTTTTCAATTACAAATTAAAAATGTAATTGGTAATTGAATTTTTTTCGATTACAAATTACTACTGTAATTGGTAATTGAAATGTAATTAATTGCACAATGTAATTGGATGCTGCCCAACACTGCTATTGACCCGAAAACGGAAGCATGTTCAATGCTAAAAATCTGACCGGAGAAAAAAATTCATAAATTCTTATCTTAATTATCATTTTAGTTACGAACAAGGATTTTGTCGTTATTCTTGCGTGAAAAAAAAAAGATATTTTGGGATGTATGTGTTCAGAATTTCATGTGTAACTTCGCTATCATCTTCTTTTACTCTTCTGTTACGCGTAGGCTTTGATATCAGTGGAAATAAGTGACGCGGCTACTTGGTTGGTAAAGATTGACTATAGCCTCTTAACGTTCAGTGGCTATTTATATCACATGTGATAAAATAGAATATCTCAAGCTTATTGTTCTATACAGTTTGACATACGTTAACAATGAACTTCGAAACCATAAAGTACAGATCAGAGAGAGAGAGCAAAGATGCGGGAAAAGTGGATATATACCCGTGCACTCGGTTATAAAAATGTTGAAGTCCGAGGGGTTACCCACTCGTCGATCGACCGTACACCTGACTTCAAGACTTCATGAATTCAGCTGACTTCGACTGACCTCAGCTGTCTCCAAGTGACTTCGGCTGACTTCAATTGACTCGCTGACCTCAAGTGACTTCAACTGACTTCAACTACCTTTTCGGCAAGGTGTACACCTAACTTCAAGAGTGGTTAACCCCTCGTCGAAATTCGTATAAAAAGTTTAGAGCAATGTCTGCATGTCATACCTATCCTGCAGAGAAATTTGTACAATTAAACAACCATAAACTGGATCTTCAACATTATATTTTCGTCTAAAGCAGAAAACATATATTCTCAGAAGTACCAGGTACAGCTGCCACCAAACGGCACTACCTGCCTATGTACATACAGTAAAACCTCTATTATTCTCCTCTCTCATTTAATCCAACAAACATTTCATATACAGGGTGTTCCAAAATTAGGAGCACAAAATGATAGGGGTAATAAAGGGGATCGAGCTGAGTAAATTGACCCTAATAATATGTGGTCTGCGAAGTCGCGTTCGCAAGATACGGCCGGTTAAAAAGTCGCGCTAGGGTTGGTATTTATAACAGCCAGATTGCCAGGGCAAATCGGTCGGTATTTTGGTTTTAGGTGCGCACGACCTTTTCATGAACAAATTTCAACGAAGAAAGTGTTTGAGTTTATCAATATTAATCTGGAAATGATTGTTAACCGTATCAGTAATTGAGTGTGCCTAAATACCATACTGCCGAACGATCTCCGCTGTTAATTTGACTGCCAAATACCCATGATAGCGCGACTTTTTAACCGGCCGTATCTCGCGAATGCGACTTCGCAGACTACATGTTATCGGGGTCAACTTACTCAGCTCGACCCCCTTTATTACCCCTATCATTTTGTGCTCCTGATTTTGGGACACCCTGTATAGTCTATACGCGCTATACCTAGTGTTCACTAACACATGTAAACGAACCTGCGCGTAGGTTCAGCTCTTTTCCGATATTGTGCCGCCACAGAAAGGATCATAACCGCAATTCGAGCTCGCCTGAATACTTGCTTTTATGAGTTATGAGTGTATATTGGAATGTAACGTGCGGCCATGACTTTGCAGGGTTCATACTGTGTCTAAGCCATCTTGGCCCATGAGTTCCAGTGGAACCCAACATCAAAAAGTTCGCTGTATGAATATGACCATCCCAACATTGTGATTGCGCGCTCATGGAGTGTACAATCTGGATAGTTTCCACCTCGAAACACATTTCTATGAACTTCATTCATTTTGGACATCTTTCGTCACACATCAAATTTACTTGGCATAACGGTGGATGTACCATATGATGTCGTGAAATTATCTGCTTTCACTTTCTGCGATTAGAAATCATGTCAAGATCGTTATCATAATCAGTTTGGTACATGTCACGTATTACATCCCAATCGCGTCATAAGCAACCATTGAGCTGAAAGCACTAACAAAATTGTATATACGTAAAGAAGACGATGACGGCAACCAACCAAATAATGAGCTGCAACAAGCGAATATGATTTGACTATCTACAGAAGTGCCTCACCCACTCCCGGTTATCTTGCATTACTGCATTGAGGCTCAAACTGTACCACTTTTAGTTTTTGCACAAGAAAACAAACAGCTGGAGTGGAAGGTATTTTTGAATATATATAAATTGGGTTTGAGTGCCATATTGAGTCCAGTGCTTGCCACAAAGGTTTCCAGCGCTAAAAATTCGTTATTAAAGTAGTTCGATATACATTCGATAATGATACCTTGGAGGAAAAGGACCAATAATTTGATCATCAGATTCGGCAAGAAAAGTTAAAAATATACTGATTAAGACCCTTATTGATGTACAGATTGTTTTTAATTACCCTCTAGGAGACGGAAAAACGGATACCAAGACATTCTTGCTGTGTGAACTTGAGTTTATATTTTATTTTGTTTACCTAATTTCGGTGGAAATAAAACAACTCGCAAACATTTGAATTTCGTTTGAAATAACGGCAAACTATAATTTTTTCAAACTTTCACATGTTTCGAAACATAAAGAAGCTATTGTTTCGAAAATTATCTTCACGTTGGAAAAATTCTTCTTTTCATACTCCCGAAAACATTTTGAAAACCCGTATTTTCACGGGTTTGTATCTCCGCAACGAATTGAGATTGCTAGCAATTAGTGACGTCAATGACTTACGTCGGGGAGACCGGGGTAATGTGGCCATGCGTGGTAAAGTGACCATCTCGAATAATTTCTTGTTGAGCGATTCTAAGGAGGCAGTATTTACACCGAGGGTTTGTGCTGAAGTACTTTACAAAATGAAATAGTTGAACCGAATAGTTGAAATATTCAATATTTCGAAAAAAAAATTCATGAATTTAGTTTCATGCCGTGTACATAGATAATTTCCGTCAACTGAGATTCGGATTAGCGTGCCGTCAATGGCATGTTTTGACTAGGTTTATTTTTTCTCGATTCCTTGTAACGTCCACTTCATTAATTTTAAGTTAGAAGACTTAAAATTTTTGATGAGAAAAAATTATCAGGCGCCCCGGGACTCGAACCCGGGTCTGTTGGATGCCAATCCGCGGGCTTACACCACTAGACCACCTAGTCGCCCTGAGAATGAGAGAAAGAGATGTGCTATAGCCGCGAACTTCAAAATGTCCACTTCATGGTACCATCAATTTTTTTTTTTTTTTTTGTTACACATAGTTTGCATTAATTTTTTGATTAAATTGTTGTCGGGTTACCTGCGGGGTAATATTGTCAGGGAAAAGTGGCCATCTACGCCACGAGCGCAGTTAGCCGCCGAGCGTCAACCGAACCTCACTGCGGGTGACATATTATAAATTGCGACAGCGGTGTAGCGTTTCGAACCTTTTCGATTCAAGTAAGTAGGGGAAGGTCGGGTCCCCAGGGACATTTTTTTCGATAAGCTGTATCTTTTTCAGTTGACTATGAAATTTAGTTTAATTTACGTAGAAATGTAAAGCAAACATTTGTTTTTACATGAAAAAAAATGTATAGTAAACATTTGAGGGATATCTTCGGAAAAAACGGTTTTCCAAAATATTGCATTTGTCCCAAGGTACAATCCAGGCATGTACTATGGGACATAGGGTCTCGTACCTGGGGACAAGAGGTAAAATTCTCATGCACCTTGGGGCATATGCGACTTAATAAAGCTCAATAAAAAAAAGAATAAATGCAAAATATTACGACTATCCGTAAATGCTATAGGATTTTCCTTGTCCCAAGGTACAATAACAAAATTGTCCCAAGGTACGATCATAGCTTACGAATAGTTCAACGAGAATTTACAATTTGTGGGTTAGTTTTCTGAAGATGCTCATGCATGGATTTTGTTCGGAACAAGGTCGACTACAAATTATGATAAGCATTAAAACTGAAAACATAAACTCTTATAGGTGTAATTTTACTCAGAAAACGGACATCAGAATTTACTAAGAGCCCCGATTTTCAGACTTTTATCAATCCGCAGCCAACGAGTTGATTTATTCCGGTCAAACTACAGGAGGTAACACCTCTCGGTAGCAATAAAAAGTACATTGCATGTTTTCTGATTTTGTCACTCACGTAACAGAATTAAGCCCTCTGTCCCTATAGGTACGTGCTGTCCCTAGGGACCCGACCTTCCCCTATTACACATTTACACAGTCACATATATTTCTCAGGCCCAGGGCTATACGGTACAGATTTTGCAATCTTTTGACGTTATTTTCATCATAATACGAATTTTTCCAGTTAATATAACTTTACCCCATAGGCTTGGTCACTTTACCCCAATATCGGGGAAAAGTGATCATTTTGCAGGTTAGGTTTACATTTATTTATTTATTTATTTATTTATTTATTTATTTATTTATTTATTCATTTATTTATTTATTTAGAAACAGGCCCAACAGGCGAACCCAATGAGGGCGAAAGCAGGATACAAAATCGATTATGACGCAAGTACATCGCAATAATATTGGGTTTTACTATCATAATCGCTTACCTAAAGGTACAAACTACAAAATATATACGATATGATGTAGCTTTAGTCGATATTTTATGTTTTATGTCCGAATTAGTGTTAGGGTATCCGCTTTGCCCCGGTCTCCCCTATCGTATTCATGGTCGCTGATAGTTATATTCAAAAAAAAAAATAAGTTAACCAGAATATTTGACATAACTTCAAAATACGCTTTATCGTCTAGAAATCGATGAGCACTGCCAGAAAAAGTTATACGCGGTTGAACGATGACGATAATTTCTTTGCAGGAGGCGGGAGACTAACGTTGTCGGAAGGATTAGTTTCGTGCTGAAATGTTTGCACAGGCAGAAACCTTTTGGATATACGAGATGCTAGGTAGGGCGACTAATGCCTTATCCATCTCGATAACCCAGCGAACGTATATAGTTATCCTTAAGTAACATTGATAAAATCCAATATACCAGGTAGTATGACAAGTTCGTATCCAGCTTATACCGGCTCATTATGATCAGCAAATGCTCACACTTGAGTACATAATACACACATGTAACAACGTCACGCCGTGGCGACGATACCATGCAAACATCTAACTGCAGAAATATCACAGAAAAGAAACTGCTAACACATGTTATGTGACGCTGTGATGACGTTGTGATAAATATGTTAGTGCGCTCTTATCTGAAAAATCGTAAGTACAACCTATTGGAAGAGTCCGCGTCGAAAACTCTAGTGAATGTGCTCAAGGTTTCCATATAATCACTGGGATCTGGGCACGTGTTCGAGCAAATAGATTTGAGTGAGACTTTCGATAAAATTCATTCACCACTCACAAAATTACCTGCAGCGGCGGGGATAACTTTTTGCGTTACGTGATACTCTTAGTCGAATAAATTGAGATCATCGATAATACTTTGGTAACAAAGTGATATTTATATTCTCTTGGAACATCGTTTTCAGATGATTACCGTTCAGCTTGACAGCCTTAATTACTAAGTCCGTGACTAAATATATCAATGAATTAAACTGCTTGACATCATTCACCTATGTTGACTGTGATGTATCATGAGTTCTGGATTTATATGTAGAGGCAATATAGAATGTACATACAATAGTCAGTCTTCTAATCACGGAAATTCTTCCGATGACAGACCTGGATATTTTTGGAATTATACGGAATAGCAAATTTACTGTAAAATTTGTTGAGTAATTCCGAGAGACTGCGTTTTCAAATTCAATGCACTACCTATTGTTAGTCAAATTACCAATCATTAGTGTAATAAATTCAATAGATTCGAATATCAATATTCAATTTATACTTAAAAATTCGAATTGCACAAGTGCAAAAATTTTGACAGTGTTTATCAATTTATCATACTAGTTGAGAAACTTAATGCAATGAAAAAAAGTTTGTTTAAGTCACGCAATCGGCGGCCTAGATATTATCAAGTAAATATTTTACCAACATGAAGTAACATTCACTTTACTCTCGTAAATATTGTCTCATATTATCGATGGTTTTTTCTCATTCACAAGTGAATATTCACTAGCATCAAATAGAAAGCATCTGAGTGATTCACTTATTCACTTGATAATATCAAAGTAACCGATTTCTTCACTTAAATAAATTTTGTTTCATTTGGTGAATGTATTAAAACTGTACTATGAGAGACAATAGGTCAAAGAATAGTTCATAATCAATTATTGGGATTATTTGTGAGTGCTTACGACGTTTCAACAGCTTATATGATTAAGCCCAATCGATGAAAACACTTCTTTATTGCTTCGAAGAATACCGCTGTGTTTCTTTTGCGCTGACCATGATTCGAACCGTGTTCGCTGGCTCGTGTGAATTGCCATAGTCGAACGGTTGACCTACTACGCCAAAATAATTTATTGGGATCCGACATGTAGCAACACGACGTCTGGTGGCGGAAACGCAAACTCGTCTAATGCAGATAGCTTCGCGACTTCCTATGGTACTCAGTGTAATTTTGGGGCAATTGAATCAAAGAAAACAAATTAATGCACAGACAGAAGTTTATGGAACGATATCTCAATGTGAAACCAATTTCTTTTCTACAGCTTATGAGTGCCCAAATGATGATTATGAACGCATTTACCGAGTAATCTAGAATTTAAAATACACGTGTACTAGCATAGGGCAATGCATGGCGCATATCGTTTGGCGGCGGAAACGCGAACTATTCTAGTACAAACTTTCGCTAAGCCACGCCCACAGGTCGGATCCCAATAGTGAATCGTGACTTTCTGTCACTGATACACATTCGACAAACATGAAACCTATATATATGCCTGGGTGGGCAGTGATATACATCGTACTTTGTAGACAGGTAATTATTTCCCAAAATATATTGTTTGAGGGGACCCCAGTGGTCCCAGGCATAGTCTGTCGCGGTCAGTTTGCAATCCCCTGTAATTTGGTCTTAAGAGCGTGCTATAGTCAATCTTTACCAACCAAGTAGCCGCGTCACTCGTTATTTCCACTTATATCAAAGCCTACGCTTAACAGGAGCGTAAAAAAGACGATAGCGGATGTCCGCATGAAATTCTGAACACCTACATCCCAAAATATCTTCTTACGGCACAGGCATTAAAAAGTCACTTTTTGACGCCTGTTTTCGTTCCGGCAAGTGGCACTTTATACCGCTAAGTTCAAAGTTGCGGTATAAAGTCTTTATTCCGCAACGTTGATGCGCAGTTCGAAGTGCGCATGTCAAAGTTGCGGAATAAAGTCTTTATACCGCAGGTTACCCCCTCTCTACTACCTTTTACAGCAGCTCCTATACGCAGTTCGTGCGGAACTCAACTGGCGTCAAAGTGACTATTAATGCCTTTTCCGTAAAAAATATTGTATGGGGCGCGCGCAGAAAGTAACTGTTCGGCAAGGTTATGTTTTTAGTACTCGCCGTTGCTTTACAAGGCTCGCCTTCGGCTCGCCAGGTAAAACCAACGGCTCGTACGAAAAACATAACCTTGCCGAATAAACAGTTACTTTCTGCGCATGCCACATAAATATCTATTGTTTCACGTAATAATAACGACGCTAAATGTGATCCTATACCTAAAATGGTAGGTAATGGCCGCAACGACAGTTGACATCGGCATTTATCATTTTAGGTAGGCATACATTTATCGATTTATTTTATCATTTTAGGTAGGCATACATTTATCGCATACCAGCGTGTCGCACGAGAAGCTCTGAGAGCCTCTTTTGCCCCTACGATGGTGTTTAGCACGAACCCAATTACCAGTGCACAATAGGTGCACTCGTATACCTGGGTCTGTCACACGGTTGCTGCCGCAGCGCTCCTTGGTGACCATGGCATTATATATGCTTTGTGATCAGGTAATCATTTCCTTTTTTGTAGGTTTTTTTACCATGGCAGTATTTGTGGAAGATTAGTCGGTAAGAGTCACTTTATTCTTTGAAAACTCATTTATTGAGAGGGTGACGTTTCGGTTGGGCCCGGCCGACCATCTTCAGGATTTTGACTACCTTATACGTGTACGTTACATGACGAACAGTTGGGGAGTGAAGTGAGTATAGGATAGTCAAGATTCTGAAGATGGCCGGCCGGGCCCGGCTAAAACGTCGCCCTCTCAATAAATGAGTTTTCAAAGAAAAAAATCACCACCTCCGACTAATCTTCCACAAGTACCTAATCATTTCTGTGAACCTATTGTTCCCTCTGTTAAATTGGCCTCATCGTTGGAGTCCTTTAAAGCTCGACTTTTATTTATTTATTTATTTATTCAAGTACAAGCCCAACAGGCGAACCCAACTAGGGCAAAAGCGGTATGGCAATTGCAATTAACATAGGTCGAGAGAATAAAAAGAGATACAAATAAAGTAAGAATACAAAACAAAATTAAAAATAAGAATAAGAGTAAAAGTAAGAATAGAATAGAATAGAGACTTCGGACTCATTTATTTGCTGAGGATGCGAATTAGTCTGTCATTGCCGTGGAGCACGTAGGTATGGCTCTCTTGCAAATGTCTTTTGTTGATTTTAGTTAAGTTTATATTTCGACGTGTCGTAATGAGAAAGAGCCAACTCGCCAGGCCAGTTAGAAGAGAGCCAACTCGCCGTACGGTTAGAAAAGAGCCAACTCGCCGAATCACAATGAAAATTTCTATAGAATTCGGCGAGTTGGCTTTTTTTCATTAGGACCCGTCGATTTACTCTCTATTGGTTCATTTCTACTCACTTGGTTCTTGTTTCTTGTCTCTTGACTTCAATGTTAGCTTACATGTTAGTTGACTGTATCTGTCCCTTTCTCGAATTAATTCTATCCCCCTCGCCGCCGATCGGTGGTTCCCTTGATAACTCTTTTGTTATTGCACAATTATCTTCCGATTTTCTTATCCATGCCTACTGTATTTTCCTAGTTTTCTTTAGTTTATAAGTATCTACTGTTTGCTGTACTGCTTTTCTTTTCTTTTCTTTTCATGATTTTCCTTTTCATTATTTTATTTTTATCATTTTGTCGTTGATGTATGCTTTTGCACTACGACCATCAGGTTATGGCATAATAAACGTCTTCTATTCTATTCTAATCGAGGGTTCAGCAGGAGTCCCTTCGGCAGCAACCGTGTGGCAGACTCAGGTATACGAGTGCACTGAGCCTATCAGGACCCAGTTATGAAGAATTAAAATGTGACCACCTGAGACTAAACTTAGGACCGCACGCGTCCGGGTCGCATGAATCAATAGCTTCGCGGAAATGATTACTTGTTCACAAATTTAACTAAACATCGCTGCACTTGTTCACAAAGTACATTGCATATCAAGTACCTCAAACGTCTACATTAATATTTTTTTCGAATATCTATATGGTGCATAAATAAAGGACTGAATGCTCGACTGAATGGAATTTTTCGGCCCAGGTAACACAGCTTATCGTCGACCCAATTACCAGTGTGCCGATTGTCAATTATTGTGGACCGGTCATTGGTTTCGTGCCAAACGGTGCTCTAATTTTTTAAATTGTACCCATGCAGACTATAAGGAGCACGAACTGCTATGCCAAGAGCGTATTCAAATACGGCCCAATGGAAGTTGCCACTTGGCGGCGTTGATGGGACATCACTGATTAGAAATTCAATATAGTATGCCCTATGTCTGATTTGGGCGTGATCTGGAAGCGTCACGGCGTGCCATATTGTGGTGAACATGACCAGGCTTTGATCAGGAAATTATCAGAGGGGCCTGAAGTTCTTGTGCCGTGGCGCCGCCTAGAATAGTGAAAATGTCTACGATTTTCTACGAGGAACTGGGAACATTTGGATTACCAACAAATTTTTATCGAATTCCGTACATTTTCGTAGACTACTAAAAAGTTAGAATAAGAAATTTAGTTTCTCAAAAGTTTCTCGCTAAAAGCGGGCGAAAGAAACTATTTTCCTGCCCTCGGGTGCAAAGTCCCGTTTTGCGCCCGCTCTCTCGGTCTGAAAAGAGGCATTTCTGCAGTCCAGCTGTAAAGAAAAAAATCGTGTGCATAACGGGTACAAGGCTATTCTAACGAGTGTGATTGCAACACACTCGCCTTCGAATCGTACTGCAAATTTCACACTCGAAAAATAGTTCTTTGCGGCCTTGATACATAATGTACTATTGCGTTTGAACCTCCTTCTCGGTCAGTTTGATTCTCTTCATCAAGAGACTCGGTAGAGTCTCGAGCCAAGTACATTAAAAAAAAAATTTCTACGCGCGAGAGACTCAACGGCTCTATATACCCGAGCGACCACTGTTTCGGCCGAATGGCAATTTTTAAGTCGTGTTTATTCCGTCATCGTGACAAATATGGATTTTCGTATACAGGGGTTTGAATGTAGGCTTAAAAAGCTCTCATTTAGGCCAAATTTCACCGTGATCGGTTTGCTAAGAGCTTAGATATGATTAATTATAGATTTCTGATAGCCCGTTTCATCGTCAATCCAGTTTTCTTCGTCAGGCGTCGTTTATAAATTCTGAATATATAACACTATAGAAAGTCATTCGAAGTCGTTCGAGTAATAGGGAAGTTACATGCTGCTAAAATATCACAGAGTTTCCGATCTATCTAGTATAATACATGCAAACAGACGAAACAACATTGTCTATGGCCGTCAAGTTAGCCGTCATTGGCCATCGTTCCATACTTCCATGTCGGCTGCTAGAGGCTTACAAGTTTGAAGTTAGCCGTCGTTCTATCACGATGTCAGCTTCTAGATTAAATGAGGTTAGGTTCTCCTAGGTTGATGGCGCGGTCAACAAAAGGTTTCATTTATAAATTTTCCCGCTCGACGTATGCCGATGTAACGATATTGATAATAGGAAGAGGACAAGAAACAATGATTTATGATTTATGATTCTCTACTGCAGTCGATTGGTGATTTCTAAAAGAATCTGTTAAAGTCAATCGACATTCGGTAGTACGTAACCTATGAGATTGATCGTGCTATATTGTTATTGAAATGAAATAATACTCTACGATGTTGAACGTTCGCGTCATGCTCTGTCTTGTGAAAGAATATTCGTTCGGACGAGCGATTTATTGATATGCGACGAGTCCTAAGAAATAACAGACGTATATCCCGGAGGACAGTTTAGAGCAGACGTAAATCAGAAGACGCTTTGAGGCGATTATAGAGCTCCGTACACATTCCCTACACGGTTTCATCGGTTACATTTCAGTTTTAAGCTGTCTACCGAATACGTCTGTTCCCGCAGGACTTTCCGATATGAACAATCGTTCAATTATTTTGGTTATATTTTCGCACGCCTACTTCTAGCTCTACAGGAAAAATGTGTACGCTGCAGTATGCTCCGGAGGTTTTCTTCGATGACTTTCAATTCTCACGTTGCGGAACAGCTCTTGGAGCACTCGTGTAATACGACGTCAAATTATCGGATTCTGACGATAAGAATACCTCGGTGGACCAGATGGAACGGACGAATCTTGCCATGCAATCTAATAACAGAAGTACTATCTCGGAAGACTTCATTGAGTGTATATCGATAGTGATTCGTTTATTTTGATATTTCCATACTATTATTATTTTTGCAGGAGATCATAAAAACATCATAAAACATGGCAGGATACGGATTTCCACTTATGCTGAAGTTCATTGTCAGACAATTCTGAAAGTATTCATCCGGCCAACGTATTCAGTTAAGGGAACACTGCGGTTAAATTTTGAAAATAGCTATCAGATGTGATATAAAAAAATCCTTCCAGCAGTTTTTGAGTAATGGTAGTATAGACTGTGAAAAAAAATTCCAGCCTTCTGCGATGAAAGTGTTATCGCAAGGAACCTTGCGAACAAGATTTTGCCCACTGCTACCAAAATTCCCTGCGTCTACACTCTCACCGCAGGAGGCTCAAATTTTTTTCCCGCACTCTATACTGCCATAATTTCAAAATTACTGAACGGACTTGTTTATGCACCTCTTTTTAATATTTTAAAAACTAAAAAACCTATCTCTGCCCAAAATTTCATCCAAGTCTCCCCTTAAAAACGAGAACCTTCTGTATTACCTCCCTTAATATCGCATTCTCAGTACATATTTTCTATAGTACACCCAAAATCAAACACTGATACAAGTATTCTGCGCAACGACTACGTGCTAAGTGATATTCATAAGAATGAATGTGAATACTGACATACTGACAACCGAATTAGTGTGGCAAGCGAGGAACATCAGAAACCCTATCGAGTGAGCGTAGCGTACGAGACCAATTAATAGCTAGTGAATCGAGATTCTACAAAAAGTAGTGATATCCCCCCAAAAAGCACCTTTGGTGCAAAAACCTTTCGCCAAGTACATTAATTACTGTGGTCTACCTACAAAGAAATCTATGAAGAAAAATTTGCCTTCGACAAAAAATATTTCTGCAAAAATACCTACCAACAAAAATTCGTCTTCAACGAAACTCGACCTCCAAAACTGTTTCCTACAAAAAGAATTGATACAACTGCCAAGCACAAAACATGAAGATTAAATTGAAGGAAATGGTATTGTGCTCGTTCGCTCGCTACGCTCGCTCACTCGATTGGTTTCTCATAATTATTGTGAAACAAAATTCGAGGAAAAAAATTTGGAGAAAAAAGTTTAGGGAGTGGTACTTGGCGGGCCATCATAGCAATATATAAAAATGCCACGTGAAGACCTAAGTGAATACTCATGCATTTACCCACACCTGGCCCGCCAAGTACCACTCCCTAAACTTTTTTCTCCAAATTTTTTTCCTCGAATTTTGTTTCACAATAATTATGAGAAACCAATCGAGTGAGCGAGCGTAGCGAGCGAACGAGCACAAAACCATTTCCTTCAATTTAATCTTCATGTTTTGTGCTTGGCAGTTGTATTTGATATCAATTCTTTTTGTAGGAAACAGTTTTGGAGGTCGAGTTTCGTTGAAGACGAATTTTTGTTGGTAGGTATTTTTGCAGAAATATTTTTTGTCGAAGGCAAATTTTTCTTCATAGATTTCTTTGTAGGTTTTCTGATACTCCCATTAGGGCTGCATGACTGTGACCTGATCAGGCAACCTGATCACAGCCTTATGACCCGGTGCGTTACATTTATAGCCAGGGCCCGGTCAGTTTGCCTCGATAGCGCATGAGTGTGCAGTAGGGAAAAATCTGGCAGTACCCCTCGCAGGGTGATAATTGAATTTTTTCTCGGGTCATGACGGCAGAACGCTTCGGGAGCTGTCTAGTCCGTATCGGCTTTCGGACCACCATGAAGGGAAAGGCAAGGAGACTTAACACCGTGTTACAGAAGTGGGCCAGATTTGACACATAGAGTTTGGAGTACCAATACTATTCGCAGCACTAGTGTCGCCAGTTGTACTGCTCCTGGAGAGCTGGCAACCCGCATTGGATTGTTATGATTGTCACGGTGATTATAAACTACATGCGTGATTTGAGTGCATGCACGTTCTTACTACAACAGGCGACGCCAGCGCGGTGAACTAAAAAAACTATAACCAAAAAAGTTTGTGTTTGTTATATTTCTTTTCCACTCAAGCCTCATAGATAAAACTGTAGAACCCGATACTAACTTTATCACTTTTGATCACCCAGCGAGGATGTGAAAGCGCTGAAGTAAGTATCTATAAACATAAGTAGTTATAAAGTATCTATAAACGTCAATTTTATTCGATATAACGTGAAAATGTGCAGGCTCTCAAATTCCCATGGGCTGACTGTCTATAAACCTTCAGTCAAGAGGGGTATATGTGGTATTCCATGCGAAGCGGGACAGGTTTCGGCCGAGGGTCAGCTAATTTGACGTCCATCCAAAATCTCGTTCCTTACTGCCTTGCGACGAGTTCTCCGGAGTTGAGACCCTGATTGATTCTTGATTTCCCGTGAGACGCGATTAAAGGAATTGTCTTACGGTCTACTTGAGTCACTTGAAAAATTTACTGAACATAGTTCAAGGTATCACAAAAGTATGGTAAAATTTCCGGCTGCTCCCTTTTTTTTGTTCACTGGCAATAAATTATTGAAAACAAAATTCGGAACAATAAAATTATTCTACGCCAATTGCCATAACAGCTGTTTTCGAAGTACAGTATTTGGCGTCCATACGTCATTTCAATAAGGTTGGAGCTCCTAGTAACAAAAAATTGTACTGTTCATAGATTTTTTTTTCGTTGATAGATAATCGATCATTTTTCTGTGAACGATTAATAGATGAATCGATTATTTTCGCTGGAGCTGCCATCCTTAACACCTGCATCTCTGGGAGATAGGTATTGGTCTGACCGTAGTCCAGGACCGAGTGACAGAACCATCGGGCCGCGCCCGATTATATCGTTCCCCAGTCGAAATTCTTAACCTCCGTTCAACCTCTTCAGAACCTCCCTGTTGATCGAATGTTGGGAGTACGGAGGCTCAAGGGAGAGTACGATAGTATATTCGTAGCACATTCAATGTTATACTCTAGTGGGCCTACAAAAGTGGCTGAAACTAGACATTTGGACTGAAAGAAGATCATGGCGGGCATACAAGACCTCCTTTGAACATACGTGGGCCTCCTACAACCGTATCCGCCTGTAGACCTCTTCCAGGACTGATATACCCTCCTTCACATACGTCCCAAAAGTCATGTCTCCGTCGATATGAGGCACAATGTACTCCGAAGAGCAAATAAATATTCAATTGAACATTGTTTATCGAAAATTCAAACGAAAACAGCTCGACAAAAAAAGCATTTTTTTTTTAAATTTCATTATGATTGAAATTGAAACACGTGCAAAATCAATATATTAACAAGAATAATGGGTCTATTAATTTGATAATTATTTTGAAATAATTCAATAATTTTTTTAATATTTACAAATATTCGTGATAAACATGCTCAATGCAACGCAGCTACTGCGATCAGCGATGTACTGATTTTTTTTTTAGACGATACGGTACCGATGCTCAGACCATGGTACTGGGGTTATACATCGCCCCGTCAGCCCAAACCCACTTGTTTTTACTTCTGTGCAGAATTTTTCATCCGTGGGAGCTCTCTCGTATAATTATCTCAATCTCGGAGGTTTCAGCATGGCTCCTACATCCGATGACAGTAATTTGATCTCGAATTTGATTCCGCATCTACGAACACTTGAGTGAGATAAAATGGAAGTATAGTAAAATTTTATCAATTTTCAAGTCTCTGGTCCTATTTGGTCTTGCCACGTTATTCTTCGGGGGCTCGGTGACTTTTGTAGCGAATAAGTCTCAGCATTGCGAATGCATCGCGGGATCCAGTTCAGGGTAGACTCATTAACCACAGCGGAAAATTCTAAACAAAACGATGCCTCTCGACGTTTCCAAACTTAATTTCTATTTTCAAATTATCTGGAAGTCTGCAAATTTTTACCCAAATTATCTGGAAGTCTGCAATTTTTACCCACCGCAAGACTAAATTTTCAGACGAAGTTGGTAGTGGCATCAGGCAAAGTTTCACTACATTCCACTTACAGGTCAGAATAAAACTCCTTTTGGCAAGATCTTGGATGAAAACGAGTACGCAGGCTCTAAATTCGGAGTGGAAGTGGAGGAAAGAGAATAGAGAGCCCGAAAAAAAGATAAGAGGGCAAACGTACAAATTCGAAGTGGCAGAGTTTAGGCTGCGTCTCCTAGACGAAGGGCTCCTAGAACAGGAGGGAGACAGGAAGAGGGAGGCACCTAGTCGACACTCATAGCACGACCGAATTAGGAGGATGGAAGCGGTATACACAGAGCTGGTGAACTTAGAGGAGAGTGAGAGGATCAGCCCGATCTGCGTGGGACGGAGAACACTGACACAGGCCGCCGGAGATATGGATGGATAGAAATATAATAAATTTATTCTTCATAGCAATGTTGAACAAAACGGAAGCGGGTATGGAAAATCCAAGCGAGTATAACAAAAATAGTGTAAAACAGTATACAATGAAATAGGAATTGATGAGAAAATTCAAATCAGCAGTGAGTTGAAATAGATACAGTTTAGATTAGGAGAGGGAAAGACAGTGAGATACAAATAAAACAGGCTAGGAAAGACGAAAGAAAGGAAGGGTCTGTGAGAGCCGCGATGGAACTGATGGAAGAGCTACTGGAAAGAGCTGGCAAGATTATAGAGTAGGAGTTTGATGAGTTACGTGCGGAGCTTGATAGATACTGGAACGGAAAGAGATACCACAGACGGCAGGTAGCTTCGGAAAAGGAAAAGGAAAGAACGAGCGTAGAGGAACGCGAAGACGGAGAAGAGGAAGCCCTCTCGCGAGGGAGAAAAAAGAACAGGGGTACTATGAAAGACAAGGAACGCTGAGGAGGCCGAGGGGTTGACCCCCTTCACAGCGTCCCATATGCGAACGTAGTAGCGAGAGGTGGAGAGGAGAGCAGGTTGTGGGTGGAGGTCAGCAAGGTGGTGGAAGAAGAGAGGGTAAGAGGATAGAATGATAGAAGCAGAGGGGGAGAACTGATGAAGGAACAGCAAGAGCTAGAAGTAAAGGGAACGAGAGTGTTGGCGACCAAATCAGCTGTGAGTACGGAGAAGGAAAAGGAGCAGGGGGGTGATGAAGCCATCGAAGGAGAGGGAAAAGAGCACCGAACGAGAGCCGAATCGAAGGGAGCCAGAAACGGATGTAAATGAGACGAAACAAAGAAGTATGGCGGGAAGGAGAAATTAAATACGGCCAGGAAAGCGCAAGAGACTCAGCGCACGACCGCGAGAGTGAAATGGAGGAGAGAGGATGTGATGAAGTAGAGAGCGGACCTGGAGCGTAGGTAGGCAGAGCTAAGGGAAGAGGAAAAAGAACTGAAGGAAGAAGAAGCGTTATATTCTCAATAGAGTCCGGGAGTACAGCGGATGGGAACTTGAGAGCAAAATTATTTAAGAAAAGCCGGGCCTGTCACCCACCCCCTTCGATTTGGCTGATTTTTTATGAGCATGTTACCTACCTGGAGAGTAGTGAGAAGCCAAAATATTATGTCCCGAAAAAATTTATTGCCAACTTGCAGTTTTTGTTTCACATTTTTTACTCGAATTTGGGTATTTTCGATTATGCAAAGGTTTTTTGTACTACGTGGCTGAAAATCGGTTTCTTTATGTAAAATTGACCCTAGAACACGAATCCGGCCACAGTTTTGACCTACGATAAAAACCTACAGTAATATTAGCCAAAAACACCCAAAATTGACCAAAAAAGTCCCAAATCTTGGGGAAATGGTGAAAAAAAAAAAATGTTTTCGACTTTCTGAGGCAACAGTCTTGTAGGAAAAGAGCCAACGAATCCAATGACCACACCCTCAGATTTCTAGCACGAACCGTTCAAGAGATATGCATAATGGTCAAAGTTAGAGAATCCTGTTTTTCTGGCAATAATGGACTTTTTTGACCTCGTTGGACAAATGTCCGACCTAAAGGCCTATTTTGCGGCATTCACCACGACTATCTAAATCAAGTATCAATAGGTGATTTTCATCAAATGAGATTCGACCGATTCTGGTCAAAATAATCAAATTTACTTTTTCGTGAAATAAAATAATAAGAATAAATAAGATAATAAGAAAAGGTCCATTATTTGCAGAAAAATCAAGATTCTCCAACTTTGACAACGCGTATCTCTTGAACGGTTCGTCCTAGAAATCTGGGGGTGTGGTCATTGGATTCGTTGGCTCTTTTCCTACAAGATGCTGCCTCAGAAAGTCGAAAACATTATTTTTTTACCACTTCCCCAAGATTTGGGACTTTTTTGGTCAATTTTGGGTGTTTTTGGCTAATATTACTGTAGGTTTTTGTCGTAGGTCAAATCTGTGGCCAGATTCGTGTTCCTGAGTCAATTTTACATAAAGAAACCGATTTTCAGCCACGTAGTACAAAAAACCTTTGCATAATCGAAAATACCCAAATTCGAGTCAAAAATATGAAAAAAAACTGTAACTCGGCCAATAAACTTTTTCGGGACATAATATTTTGGCTTTTGACTACTCTCCAGGTAGGTAACATGCTCACAAAAAATCAGCCAAATCAAAGGGGGTGGGTGACAGGCCCGGCGTTTCTTAAATAATTTTGCTCTAAATGAGGTAGGAGAATGAATTAGAAACGAAGTATGGAATGTGATATGGAATGAATTATGTAATGAGTAATAATAAATTATACGATTATTTATAGTAATGATTTAATAAGAAGGAGAAATTTAAAGATGCATGTAAATATTATGGGGGCAGACAGCGAAAGGTACGCCGACCGGAATCAATACAAAAATCGACAGGTTTTTCCCCGTGGGGCAAGAATCTTAGTTATCAAAAATGTTTTCACTGCACGCACAATTTTTTATTCTGTGACACAAAACGTTACATCTGCCGATCGGACACCCTCACTACCTATACTATCTAAATACCCAAAAATAGAAGCATTCTCAATGCTGATATATACAATAAAACTCATTGCTTACTCATACGGAAAATACCTACTGCGAGGTCGCGGGAAGTTTTCTACAAAGACTACAGATACGACCGCGAGAAATTCAAAGAATACATATATATCTGTCATAATTTCACCGAAGTTTCCTCTGATTAATAACGGATATTCATGCCACTGCACAGGTTTTTGGATGTGTGTCCCGAGGTTGATGTAAGCTTGCCTCGTAGACGATTGGAATGTAAAAATATGATTTTCCTATTCCGATTTCCCAATTTCTGCAAAATTTAGTAGCGTTTTGAGATCTCAGGTAAATTATGTATGATTAATATCGTTCAGTATATTAAGGACGTTGCCTACACCCGCGAATACAGGCTCTCACTATATCGAATTTATCTACGATGTCATTCAATGTATCGCAATTCTCTTCGAAGCATTTTGAAGACAAAAGAAGGATCTATGTCGTGACGAACGCCGATTTTGGAATTTCATTTTGAATTTTCAAAAAAAAAAAAAACACTGTCGAAAGTAGGCATTCTTTGCGACGTGCTACAAGCGAAGACTAGACGTTTATCGGAAAATCGGGGTACGTCACGACATAGATGCATCCTTCACCTTCAATTTGAGCTCAAAATCAATACAATAGTACATTAGACTAGCGAGAAAACTTGTATGAGCCGAGACAGAAATCGCGATTTTTCCGCCCAGAGCAGGCAATCCCGAGCGCCTATCCCTACTCCGTCGTCGTCCCGGGAGTCGGTCCCAACCGTCATCCCCTCCACTTTCGCGCGGGAAGCCGAATTCTCCCGCGCTGGCTCACTAGGCACCGTCAGATTCGCGGCAGTGAATCGCTGCGAAGTACCCGTACGCGAGAGTGCTAGCCGGGAATTATTTTTCTCGAACGAACTATAGTTATACCTGTAAGCACGGTGTCATATAATTCCGGAACGCCTGAATATTTTTCGATAAAATTTACAGGATAGGAAATCTCCCCCTCATATGACCTTGCTGTATAAATTTGATCACAACCGGTTAACTGGTTTCCGAGAAATTTATGACGAAAGTTGATGAAAAAGCATCTTCTTCGTCTTCTCCGCCCAATTTTTTCGCTAGATGCTGGCTTTAGACATCGATTCTGATCGAACGGCTATACGTGGCGACTCAGGATTTGAATCCTGGTTATGTTCCGTGCTAATCTCTACCTCTATTGATTTTGAGCCGAATCCGATTTCTTACTCGGTCAGTATACATAAACCAGATCGTAAAGTGAGTTCAAAAAAACAACCCTCGGTGGATACCCCCCTCGCCTTCGGCTCGGGTGGCAAATCCACGCTCGGGATCGAAAACGTCCTTTGCTCCCTTGGTGCACAATATACTATTTTTCAGCGTGAATTGTAAGCTTGTCTCCATCCGCCGTTACACAGCCTGTAAACACTTGCTGCTTAAGGATGTTATGTATTGGCCATACAATCTCAACCAAAAGTGATTCTCGTCGTCAACATTGATTACTTTGAGATAAGATAAAAATCGGAAAAAATCGACGACAATCAAGACGGTAAGAGTATTCATTTTGAATAATAATAATGCCCAAAAGTTATCAACAAATTGTTCAAACAAAACATTGTTTAACAAATTTGCCGGTAAAGTTATTTTTTTTTCATGTCAAATGAATTCATTAATCTTTCTGAATACACATGAATTTTTAAAGCATTTTGTCACTATTTTGAAATTTTCGTTTTCGAAAAGTTCCAAATTTTGAAAAATGGATTTTTTTTTTTAAATTTTGGATACGTTTTCATGAAAACGATGTAGATTACAATTCCGAAGTTTCCGGAGCGTGGATCAAATACTTTCAAAATAGTGACAAAATTCTTAAAAAATTCATGTGTATTCAGAAAGATTAACAAATTCTTTTCACATGAAAAAAAAATTAACGTCACCGGAGAATTTCTTAAACAATGATTTGTTTAAACAATTTGTTGATAACTTTTGAGAAATATTACTATTTAAATAAATGCCCTTATCGTCTTGATTGTGGTTGACTTTTTTCCGATTTTTATCTTATCTCAAAGTACTCAAAATTGACGACGAGAATCACTTTTGGTTGAGATTGTACGGCCAAATACATCCTTAATTTCAAAGTAACGTGGGTATGATAAACAATGTGTTGAATAATTTAAGCACCATTATAGATGCTGAATAAGGTTTTTAAACCGTTATCGATTCTTGATGAATAAATTGATCGTCACGTTGGTCTTTATATTGGGCAAGTGAGGTTCTATTCTACCCAGAATAGTTCTACACGGTGAATGTTCTACACGAATTATTCAACACCATTTTTTCTGCACCGTTTTTTTCTACACCCATTTTTTTCTACACCATCTTTTTCTACACCGTTTTTTTTCTACATCGTTTCCTTCTCCACCAATTTTTTTCTACACAATTTTTTCTACACCGTTGTTTTTCTGCACCGTTTTTTTCTACACCGTTTTTTTCTACACCGTTTCTTTTCTACACCATTTTTCTCTACACCGTTTTTTTCTACAGCCCGCTCTCTGAGTAGTGCCGCTCTGAGTAATTCCGCTTCCCCGCTTTCTCGCTCGAACGCGACCCCCACTACCGGCTCACCTCGAGTTTCGTATTCGACTCTCTGACAAGGAGACTAGGGAGCTTCGATGTCGCGGATCGGGTTCCCGTTTCACGTGGTGAAAGTTTAAAACCTCCGAATTAACGTGGTTTTTGATTTTTGATCGAATAGGCCTTGGTTGCTGAGATATCGCGATTCGAAATTCAGAGATTTTCGGGCGGAATGGGGCTCGCGCGTCTACTCCGTTGAGCGTGCACACTGGAACCAAGAGCTGGCGTAGCTGAGGCGGTAAGACGACGGACTGGAACGCTGAAGGTTCGCGGTTCGCGTCCCCGCACATTTTTTTTTTCTTTTTTCAATTTATTTTCTATATATCTTTTCAATCTCTCATAAGACTTTGCATGCGCAATTAGTCAGTAGTGTTTATAGGTACTTGTTGTTTCATAGAAAAATCAGAGTACATATTCCGGGTATTTATGTGTTATAGAAAATCCTGCAGATGGGTCAGGTCATGCAATATTCCAGGTATTCATGTGTTATGGGAAATCCTGCAGGTGGGCCAGGTCATGCAATATTCCAGGTATTCATGTGTTATGGGAAATCCTGCAGGTGGGCCAGGGCATGAAATATTCCAGGTATTTATGTCTTCACAAGGTTTGGCCGAAGGGATATTTTTCATTGTTCCGTCACAGGTAAAGACCGGTTTTCGGTCAGGTAATCCATATAGTGCTATATAGGGCCTGAATGTGTGTTCTATGCCATCAGTTTCGCTGCAATTCTCGACGAAGCAAGACGTATTCACTGTGAAAATATTTTTGGTGAAATTATGGAAGACCGTCCAAGTACTTCGGGAGCCGGGAATCCATCTCTTCAGGAGAGTGAAATCGATAATTACGAGTTAATTCATTCGAAAGAAGACGTCACTGATGCTGTGTATGAATGTGTTAAAACTTTGCGTCAGAGGAATATCGTTTTCGATGCCGGAAGTGAAAATCCATCCACGAAATCAACCGTTCTCGCCGAAAAGATGGTCGAACAAATAATAACAACCATAGAACATGCGGACCTGATAAAAACGGAGGAATTATTTCAGGAAGATGAGAAGATAGAAATTTCCGACGAAAACCAAACAACAGCTACATCCCCCGATTATTCATTAATAAAATCTTCATCGACATCATCTTCAGAGTCTGCGCAGAGTGAATACTGTCCATCCCCAAAACGACCTCGTGGCATGGCACAGGTTCCGTTGGAAACGAAAATAAAAATTGTTAATATGGCGAGGGAACACCCGAAGTGGTCGTTGAAGACCCTACACCAACGTGGAGGAACAGCGTTAAAACACAAAGGCCTTTTGACAATTTGGGAACAAGATATAAAAAACGGAGGAACATCTTTTGATAAATGGCATATGATTGACAAGTGGACTTACGATCGATTTGTTGAAGCGAGAAAAAGTATGAAGCCTGTTACCACACGGACGCTCCAACAATGGGCATTAGCTGCAGCGATGCAATACGATAACTTTAATTTTACTGCATCAAACCAGTGGGTGGAGGATTTCAAAAAAAGACATCGGATTCGACTTCGGATTATATCAAACAAACCGAAATGAAATCACCAGAGGCTCTCATGGAAGCTGCAAAACTTTTCCAACAGCAAGTGTCGAAAGTGATTCCAAACTACGATCTAGATTTCGTGATTAACACGGATCAAACTGGCTGTGAGTACCGTGTCGGTGTAAATCGAACGCTGTCACACATGGGAGATAAAATGGTTAATGTATATTTGGGAGACTTGAATAAAGTAACCCATTCATACACCGCGCAGTATTGTATGACAGCTTCTGGTAAATTGCTTCCACATGTCTTCATTTGTTTACAAGAACAAACTGGTAAATTTGGGCCACGAGTTCAAACACATATCAACGAACTGACAAGCATTTATAAGAACGTTATCGTCACTGCATCAAAATCGGGGAAACTAACTTCGCAATTGTTTGCTAAATTTCTTGAAAAGGTTTTGAAGCCGTACGTGAAACAGGAGGATTTCCTTTTAATAATTGACTCGTGGGGAGGCCAAACTAATTCCTCCCCGTTTGACTCGACCTTCATCAACGAGGACAACGATCCGACCTGCGAATTAAAAATTATTCCCGCAGGTTGTACACCTTATTGCCAACCGTGCAACGTTTATTTCTACAGACAAGTAAAAAATTTCATTAAACGACTGCAGAATAGTACTTATCTATTGCAACAAGACCGCCAGATAAATAGCAGAGACGATGCACTCAAAATACATTCTTTAATCCACCATCAATTGTCCGCGCCTATATTTTCGGATATGTTAGAGTATGCGTGGTTTGCAGCCAAATTAACGCCAAACAGATCAGTTTTTCGAAATGTAAACGAAGTTTGCTTTCCTGATAAGATTCGCAAGGTTAAATGTGGTTGCGATGGTATAGGATTCATCTTATGTTCGTGGTGTCGTAAGCCTTTGTGCTTCGCTTGCTTTTATGATGGTTTCCACCCCCCAATTTGTCGACATATCAGTAGTAGTGAAGAAGAGTCAGAATGATTGCGTGGCACAAAATTTGCATGTATGTCCAATACATTAATTATTTTTTAAACAATTATATTTTTTACGTAATCTTATCTTTTGTTATATAAGTGCCTGTGTTATTAGAATAACCATTCTATCATATTATTATTATTATATATATATATACATATAGAGATTATAGCATAATGACGTTCATGCAGTGTATAATATTTGAAAATAGAACTGGTAATACATATTTTCGAATTGTCTTATTTACCTGCGCATGCAAAGTCTTATGAGAGATTGAAAAGATATATGGAAAATATATTGAAAAAAGAAAAAAAAATGTGCGGGGACGCGAACCGCGAACCTTCAGCGTTCCAGTCCGTCGTCTTACCGCCTCAGCTACGCCAGCTCTTGGTTCCAGCGTGCACGCTCAACGGAGTAGACGCGCGAGCCCCACTCCGCCCGAAAATCTCTAAATTTCGAATCGCAATATCTCAGAAACCAAGGCCTATTCGATCAAAAATCAAAAACCACGTTAATTCGGAGGTCTTAAACTTTCACCACGTGAAACGGGAACCCGATCCGCGACATCGAAGATCCCTAGTCTCCTTGTGAGTAGTGCCACACGCTGGCTCAATGAAAAACCGAATCTAAATGGTACAAATTTCACGTAACACGGAGTGGCACTACTCACAGAGAGCGAAACGAATTGGGTACTTGAGTTCCAGGAAAAATACTTCCCTAACCGCCCATCACCGGCACTACTCAGAGAGCGGACTGTACACCGTTTCTTTTTTACACCTTTTTTTTATACACCATTTCTTGAAAAAAAAAACAACGGTGTAGAATAAATTAAGTGAATAGAATAAGTAACTTAAGTGCCACTTTATGGATCGAAAACAGGCGTCAAAAAGTGACTATTCAACGTCCATAGAAGAATAAGAAATTCGTGTATCAATGAATTAATGTATAGGAAAAAAAACGGTGTAGAAAAGAAAACGGTGTAGAAAAAAATGGTGCCGAAAAATACGGTGTAGAAAAAAACGGTGTAGAAAAAAAACGGTGTAGAAAAAAACGGTGTAGAAAAAAAACATTGTAGAAAAAAAGCGGTGTAGAAAAAAAAATGCGTAGAAAAAAAACGGTGTAGAAAAAGTGCTTCCCGACAATTTATATCTGTAGGAAGATTCAGTGAAAATATTTTTCGGGTTTTCGATCGTGTAGAACTGCGACGTGTAGGATAATTATGGTTCAGAAAAAAATTGCGTAAAAAAAAAAATTGGTGTAGAAAAAAATTAGTGTAGAAAAAAACGGTGTAGAAAAAAAATGGTGTAAAAAAACGGCGCCGAAAAAAAATGGTGTAGCAAAAAATGGTGTGGAAAAAAAAATGGTGTAGAAAAAATGGTGTAGAATAATTAGTGTAGAACATTCACCGTGTAGAACTATTCGGTGTAGAATAGAACCTCTCCGGAAACACTGACTCCAAGTATTTATGGCGACTGCGATCTGTGAGTTATAGCTTTTTCGTCACACATGAATGGAAAGGGAAAGGCCTACTTTCGCTCTCTGTCGGTAAGGAGGAAAACGACGCTTTGCCTCTCTAGGTAGGGAAGGCACTGTGGAAAGACTTTCCTCGCGCCTCCCCGACCTAGCGACGCATATCGTCTCTTCCCCCCTTACCGACACAGAGCTAAATAGGCCTTCCATTCATGTGTGACGAAAAATATCGTGTGTATCGCGGGAGGAAGGTCTTGCTTGCGAGCGCGGTGCATGCTGCCCAAGCCGACGTGCGCTCACGAGGTGTATCGCATTGCTGCCCGAGCGGCGAGGGGAGGGGCGAGCCGAAGGCTCGCCTCGTCCCCCTGCCGCGAGGGCAGCAAGATACACCGAGGGACCGCACGTCGGCTTGGGCAGCATACTCCGCGCTCGCAAGCAAAGACCGTCTTTCCTCCCTTGATGCACAATATACTATATTCTCTGTTCCGGGACTATTAGTGATTTAGAACTGGCGGATTTTTTGGCGGAGCAAATATCGCAAGGCAGTGTACAACTGTTGGACGTATATCCTGAAGACGGTGTTGATCGTTCTAGTATCTCAAAACTGGGTTTTAGGTTATTATGCGATTTTGTAATGTGTAATTGTAGACTTTACTCTATTGATCGATACCTGATCCGAAGCACTAGCACAGCAAAGAGCACGTCGTGGTCACTAAAAAAGTATAATTTTATTGCTACGCTAATCCGCTACATGCAAATAGGAAAAGCTGAGGAGAAAAAAAAAAGTGCTGACCACTCGGCAAGCAATCTCTGGTCAGTCAGTACATACATGAAGCTATTATTTCAGTTTTGCCAAGTTCACAAAATTTCGTCATTATTTTTCTAAATATTCAACATAAGGCATGAAATCCATACAGCCTGTTGGCAATCGAAGAATATGAAAAATTCGACGAACCCTGTCGGGAATAAAAATTGGACTGATTTTAAGTGGTCGTGAGATGAACTTAGAACACGGCGTGACCTGAGGACGAATCGAGAATTTAAAAACTAAGCCTGTTCATAAAAATTATGTTAGTTCCAAATACTATTTATATTTATACAGATAGATAATGGATTAGCGACTTTCATTTTTATAAATATTTTATTGATTAATAATTGTGGAATGAATAGTGTTTAGGGGAGACCGGGGCAAGTTGGAGATGGGGGCAAGATGACGAAATCGTTGTTTTGCGAATTCTATAATATATGGTGCCATTCAAGACAATGAAAAGTGTTAAACATACCCCCACGCAGTAATAAAACTGGTGTAGACTCGCATGACAAAGTCAGCTGGCTTTTTACAGACACATTGTGGTTTTTGGTGCGCGCGATGTAACATTTAGAGTGGAGGAAAACGCTATTACAGAACGACAGTTAACTAAGATCGTACTTGTGAATTAATCCTTCATTTATGTAGGCATGATAGATTCCATAGATCATAGGTTCCCCGATTTTTCACCAATGTACTGACTGTGAGGTTATTTCATTTGAAAATAGCGGCACACGGGGCAAGTCGGTGGGGGCAAGTTGACGATCCGCTAACTTGCCCCTTCTTGTGATCCTTGCATGAGGTTTTCTTAATAGGCTTTCAGGCTACATGTCATTGTTCAGCTTTTATAATAGATGAATAAATAAATGAATATATAAATAAATAAATGCATAAATAAATAAATAAATAAATAAATAAATGAATAAATAAATAAATGAATGGATGGATGGATGGATGGATGAATGGATGAATGAATGAATGAATGAATGATTGAATAAATAAATAAATAAATGAATAAATGAATGAATAAATGAAAAATAAATGAATAAATAAATAAATTAATTAATTAATTAAAATTATTTACATTTATAACCAATTTATTTATTTAAATATTTATTCATTTAATTAATTAGTCAATTAATTAATTGATTAATTAATTCACTAATTAATTAATTGATTATTTAATTGATTAGTTAATTAATTAATTGATTAATTATTTAAAAATACTTCATTTTATTCTAAAGCAAAAAGGATATACTTATGGGGTAAATTTTTTTATATTTAGATTAGGTAATTTGTACTCATATAGGTATAGTTGTAGTGGGTAACATTTTTTATATTTAGATTAGATAATTTGTACTGATATTGGTACAAAATTCACCAATTTATTTAAATATTTATTCATTCAATTAATTAGTTAATTAATTAATTGATTAATTAACTAATTTGATCAATATTGATTAATTTATTAATTAATTAACTAATAAATTAAATGAATAAATATTTAAATAAATTGGTGAATTTTGTACCAATATCAGTACAAATTATCTAATCTAAATATAAAAAATGTTACCCTATAAATGTTACCCACTACAACTATACCTATATGAGTACAAATTACCTAATCTAAATATAAAAAATGTTACCCCATAAGTATATCCTTTTTGTATTAGAATAAAATGAAGTATTTTTGACAAAAACAACATTTTTCTATGCCCATCGAACCGGAATCTAGCATTCGCCGACTTGCCCCGGTAGTATAGTCATCTTGCCCCGTGGTCGGGGCAAGATGACGAGTTTGCAAAAATTTGGAAAAATCTAAATTACACAGTTTGTAAATAACCAAATTCAATTACAATTTTTTTTCTAATAGCTAACATCCCATACATTAGGAAAATACCAAAATATTTCGAATTTCACTTACGACTGATTAAAAAAACGCATTCAAAGCTTAAGGTCTCCAACTTGCCCCGGTCTCCCCTAATGTCTAAGCTTTACAAGAGAAAAACAAAATTATTCACTAAACAAGAAACAGTTATTTCATGTTAGTGAATATATCGGGGGTGAACGAACCAAATTATTTGTTGTCTTCAATTGTACAGAGATTTTTTTCTTTGTCGCGTGTGCACACCTCACAAAAACCGAAAAAAAAAACTGACAGACAGTATATAATTTGATTCGTTCAGTACTATACATCCGCTGATATAATGTGAAGACTACAAACAATAAGTCACTTATGAAAGAAAAAAGTTACGTATATACGTTGAAAGGAATGCCACGAATTCAATTATTTCAATTAGCATCGGGGACCAGTATGTCGCAAAAAGTGTTTTAAGGCGAGGCTCTACTCGATTATGACCGAGTTACCGACATAAGTGGGCGTGTCGCTTATTTCGATGAGAATTGCAGTCTACGGGCCTAAATCGCAAAAAAAAGGGCTCTGTCGCGGATCGCTACGTGCAATTCCGAACCTAAATATGTCAAAACCTTTTTGTTTTGTGCGGAAACAAAGTAATGGCATTGTTATTACGAAAATGTGACAGTTGGGCGACGACGCCAATTAACACATTTTCGTAATAACAATGCCATTACTTTGTTTCCGCACAAAACAAAAAGGTTTTGACATATTTAGGTTCGGAATTGCACGTAGCGATCCGCGACAGAGCCCTTTTTGCGAGTTAGGCCCGTAGACTTCAATTTTCATCGAAATAAGCGACACGCCCACTTATGTCGGTAAGTCGGTCATAATCGACTAGACCCTCCCCTATTTAGGAACCGTTAGGAAAAGTTGGAACCTCACGACAAACTTCACAAGAAAAGTTCTGACACAAACACGTCTGAAGTTGACTATAAGGCATTTCCCGCAGTAACAGCTTATCTTATCGTTGACGATAGAAACAGCTTACCAAAATGGGTTTCATAACCTCCAAAAGTGACACAGTTTTGATCCACGACTCATATCCCGCACGGAGAAAAAGGAATGGTTGTGACAGCCAGATTTCTGGTTCCTGTAGCTTAGAATCAGGTCTTCGGTCATAACAGTGTGTTGTCCAGCTACAGGAGTGCAGAGTATACCTGTGGGAGCCGGAGTATAGTTGTGGGAGCTATACGGTATGTTGCAGCAACTGACAGCATGGCTCCCATAGCTGTTATATGTTATGTTCATGCAAATATCTATTCAATCAGCTACAGGAACCGCTCTTTTTTCTCCGTGCGCTAATGAAAAAATTTCGGCGCTTGAAAATTGCACTCAGTCAAGGCCATACATGGGAGAAATGTTTGTGCTTCATCCGGTCCGTGTAAATTACACGTCTGATTTATGCTCCTCAATCAAAGTTTGCTTTTGATCCTGTGGAAAACTAACGCGAACGCTGATAGGTTGTTTCTATCGTCAACGGTAAGATAAGCTGTTACTGCGGGAGATGCCAAGATAGGCTGATTCTGTGGTGAACGTCAAGATAAGCTGTTACTGAGGGAAACGCCAAGATAAGATGTTTCGAATTCGTAACGCGCAAATGAGCTGTTTTGAATGGACTCGCTAAGATAAGCTGGTATCATTAGGAGGTATCGATTTCTCTACTAAACCAAGAGATCAAAAAATCTTTGAAATGCAAGTAGTTTGCGGCAATCAAATTTCATCAACAGGAAAGTCAAAAATGGGAAAAATTCGAAAAAAGAAAAATTTGACAAAAAAAGTTGTATAGGTGACACCTCACTTAAAAAACTGAACACACTTAACAAGCAGCTTATGATCGACCAGTGTTGTCGATCTAGGCCTCGTTATATGCCCCAGTCTCAGCATTTGTCTGATGACTCGGACATGTTTGGTGTGTTTCGAATTTGAAATTTTTGATCAGAAAAATTTACTGCGACGGCCGGGAATCGAACCCAGGTCTCCCGCTGCCTATCCGGGGACCTACACCACGAGACCACCATGCTCGCCCGCAAATTCTTCTGATCATAGACTCTATCAGTGCGCTTCTTCTAATTGAAGGGAAGGATCTTATCGGCACCACACTCAAATTTTAACTTTGCAGGCAAAGTCGTGTACTCAAATATTGTTACCCGTGTGGCAATTCGCCACCTCGACGATAACATATATTATATCATCATACACTTGTTTGTTTGCAAATTAATCAACAAACAAAGTGAAAATTAGGTGTTAGTTAGTTATAGTCTCAAGCCTCGTGCGGTTTGAAAGCGGGCGACCCGGGTTCGATTCCCAGCCGTCGCAGTAAATTTTTCTGATCAAAAATTTCAATTAAACCGCATGACGCTTGAGACTATAACTAACTAACACCTAATTTCCACTTTGTTTGTTGATCAATTTGCAAACAAACAAGTGTATGATGATATACTATATGTTATCGTCGAGGTGGCGAATTGCCACACGGGTAACAATATTTGAGTAGACGACTTTGCCTGCAAAGTTAAAATGTGAGTGTGGTGCCGATAAGATCCTTCCCTTCAGTTCAAAATCAAATAATTGGCTGTCGACTGAATCTACCAGATATGTATTTTCATACATAAAAGCCCAATTGTTTGTGTGTATACTTACTTTTAGGTTAAGTATGTACCGCAAACAAATCGTCTCACTTTTCACACAGAATTTCAAGCACTGAAAAGTGCTGATGTTTTTCCGAGAATAACTGTCAATCTTGTTATAACCAAAAACGCGTAGGTTGCTTTGGATTTTGGAAAGAAGCAAACGGCCATCGAGCATGAACGCGAGAATACATAGGCAGATGAGCTATTCGCACTCTCTGCGGGTGTGGGCGTGTGGCGCGCTCCGGAACCAATCGCTACACTGATTCACCGCTAACTTTTGAATCGCTGCGAATTTCTCAATGCTGACTTTGTCGTGGACGTAGAAGACATACAGCTAATCAAAACTGATAAGAAAGAAAATTCGATTTTTTCGAATTTCCGCGACATGCTGGTTAATCCCTCGATGTGTTCAATTTGATCGCCATTTTGAACGATTTCAGTGATTTATTTGATTATACTTGCATTTTAAAATTATCAATGATACTTCTAAGCTAGCACCTGTTACAAGCTACCTGAATACCTACCTATACCTGAACACTTATTGACGCCCTAAATCTAAATTAAGACTGTACGAAACAAAATTAAGTTCTACCTAATGAATTATCCATGTTTGTCACAGTTGATGGTTAAAGTGGATGTATTTTTTTTTCACTGAATATTCTCCCATTGCCCAAATTCCGAATGTGTTTCTTGAGATAATCACGCTGTACAAACGTATCACCCCGCTGAAATATTCGTGTGGAGAAGATTCACTTACACGTATACACTGAATATACATATATTCATACGGGTGGCAATTATAGTGCGAAAATTGGGATATTTGGTACGGAAGTCCGGTCGAAATCATTCCTGTAGGGGCTGTAGGCCGAATCGTTATGACCCAGGGGCAACGATTGTGCCACGCCTAGAATTCACGAAATAGGCCACCGACGATAGACCCATAAGAAATAGCATGAGGTGCATCGTTGGTCGCCCATTCCGCGCACCCTAGGTGCGACAGATTAACCCTGGGCGGGAATACATAACTCCTGTATGTCCTATACATATAAAACGTCTTCCGAATGATCAGGGGTTTATTAGGATTGTTGGTTGAATGGGAAAGTGATATCAATGCTGTGTACTTGCAAAAAGTAGTAAAATCCCACGCAAAAACATTGAAGATGTAAAAAAAGCCGCCAAGTAGCCACCCAAAAATTACACTTGCGTTATAAGCAAAACGGTTTTTGTAAATTTTGTAATTTGTAATTGGATAAAAAATCAAATACCAATTAAATTTTTAATTCGTAATTGAACCTAAATCCATTACCAATTACAATTGTAATTTGTAATTGGCAGAAAATCCATTACCAATTACAATTGTAATTTGTAATTGGGAAAAATTCAATTGCCAATTACATTTTTAATTTGTAATTGGAAAAAATCCAATTATCAATTACTTTTGTAATTTGTAATTGGAAGAACTTCAATTACCAATTACAATTGTAATTTGTAATTGAAAAAAATTCATTATCAATTACTTTTGTAATTTGTAATTTGAAGAAATTTAATAAACAATGATATTTTTAATTTGTAATTGAAAAAAATCAATCACCAATTACATTTTAATTTCTATAGTGATATATATTGTATATATATATATATATATAAGACTAATTTCGTGTATATACGACTGAGTCCAGGTCGACCGGACCATAGGTCTCGGTGTCCAGGTCGCCCGGACCGTAGCTCTTCGTGTCCAAGTCGACCGGTCGACCTGCATTTCAAGAACTACGGACCTATCGACCTGGACACCAAGAACTACGGACCGGTTGACATGAATACTGAAACCTATGGTCCGGGCAACCTGGACACTGAGACCTACGGTCCGGTAGACCTGGACACTGAGACCTACGCTCCGAGCTACCTGGACGCCTAGACCTACGGTCCGGGTGATCTGGACACCCAAACCCACGGTCCGGGCAACCTGGACACCCAAACCTACGGTCCGGGTGACCTGGACACAGTTGTATATACAGTTTTCAAAAGCGGGCGTAAAGTGCTTACTTTAGAAATTAAAATGTAATTGATGATTGATTTTTTCTCAATTACAAATTGAAATAGTAATTGAATTGTTTCCAATTACAAATTACAAAAGTAATTGATAATTGAATTTTTTTCAATTACAAATTACAATTGTAATTGGTAATTGAATTTCTTCCAATTACAAATTACAAAAGTAATTGATAATTGAATTTTTTTCAATTACAAATTAAAAATGTAATTGGCAATTGAATTTCTCCCAATTACAAATTACAATTGTAATTGATAATTGAATTTCTTCCAATTACAAATTCTAAAAGTAATTGATAATTGAATTTTTTTCAATTACAAATTAAAAATGTAATTGGCAATTGAATTTCTCCCAATTACAAATTACAATTGTAATTGATAATTGAATTTCTTCCAATTTCGAATTCTAAAAGTAATTGATAATTGAATTTTTTTCAATTACAAATTAAAAATGTAATTGGTAATTGAATTTTTTTCGATTACAAATTACTACTGTAATTGGTAATTGAAATGTAATTAATTACACAATGCAATTGGATGCTGCCCAACACTGCTATCAGTTCTGACATCTACGTAGATCTGAAGTTTGGGAAATCGCAAATCTATATACTTGGATCTCCAAGCATATCGGTAGGTCTACCTAGTGTTTCAAACTGATGTAATCTAATGTCGAAATTCCTGTTAGATCTGTATGAATATTCAGCCAGATATTGTTAGATCTACTTTGGATCTAGTAAGATCCAAAATGAGAATTACATCTCATAATATTGCAGTAGAACATTGTTGCTCCCAAGTAGATGTATTTGAGACCGGGGCAAAATGATTCCCCTAAGAGAAAAGTGACTGTAAGGGCTCAGTTACACAGAACGCGTTGCGTCACGCCTCACATGTAATGACCTATGGGTGAACAGCTTTACCAACAATCTAGAAGAAGGTCAGCACGTTGATTGGCCAACCGTCGTGTCGCGTGACGCGACGCGCTCTGTGTAACTGATCCATAAGGTCTAAGGTAAACTGTTTGCTTGAGAAATCCAAACATAGAAGCCATGATATAATTATACCATCCTCCGGCTACGTTGCTGGTTTTTTTTTTTTTTTTTATTTCATTCATAGCAACGATTGCGACAAATTTTACAAAAGTGCACCAGTAATCGAGCATCATTTTGCCCCATGGAGCAGGGCAAAATGATCCCTTAAGTTCAATATAGAAAACTATGCACATCTACGTTTAAAAGTTCAATATTTAGTACCAAATTGTTTTTTCAATCGAATTCCACCCATTGCAAGTTATATATTTTTACAGTTGGTTTTTCGTTAGTTTTACAGAAGTTGTTTTCGAACGCAAAATGATCACCATGATAGTGCATGATAGTGGTTATCATGTTGCCCCAGGTATAGCGTATCGCAATCTTCAGGTAATTTCGACATTTTGTTTATTAATTAGATACAATCTCTAAACTCTTCATACTCATTCCTGACAGCTACCACTCCCGCGCGATTATCTCTTTGCGATGCTCAAAGTTCAGTTCCGATAGCGTTCGCTTTGTTTGTGCTATATGGTTAATGTTTATCATATGTCGTTCATCTCTCATCAGTCAAATTCATCAGTAAAATTTGCAACTTTAGTTCACGAAATGATACACTTTCATACATTCCAAAAAGAGCTCATCGTCAGTTCTGACAGCCTCAGTTTTCATTTTGCATAAGTAATGTTTTAATATTAAAAAATGTATCATTGAAATTCGAGCGCGCGCCTCAATTCTGTCTTCGGCTCACTTCAGAGTCACATTTGACAACGGACAGTTCTCAGCGCCCTTCAGACGCAGTTTTTTACCACCTGAAGGGACTTCACCCATCTAGAAAATGTGAAACGTATTGTATAACGAATGTATAACGTAGCGCATTTATGTTTCAGCAGGTCCACTCTACATGTGTGTTATATTTACACATTTATTAGTCGATAGAACACAAATGTATGTCATTTTAACATCAAATGTGTTGTTTTAACATTTTTTTTTTATTTACTTGAACAATAAAAAGTGTCAAAATTAACATAAAATTTTGGGTGGACCTGCTCTGACATTTTATTTCTAACCGTGTACTTTCAGTGGAGTCATTTTGCCATCGCAATTCATTCTGTTGATCGTCGTAGTTTAGTTTTTACAGAGAGTGCTGTATGGTTAATCTTCATCCAAATGCTGACAGTTGTCAGCTGACTTTGCGGTAATACCATATTCTGACGGTTCTAGATCTGACAGCTGTGCGTTTTTTATGTGTCAGTGCCATGTATATTACATAATTGCAACCGAATCAGCCGTCAAAGACATGTTCTTCAAAGTGCGAAAATCAATCATATGAACATACAAAAGTTCGTTCTGCCTACAATTGTTGAATCAGTGTCATTTATCCCAACAGAATCGTAGGTCGCTAAGTTATCTGTCCTCTAATGTATGGTTAATGTTCATTACTTGAGGTTGCACCGCCCAAGTGCTGACAGTTCTCAGCTGTCTTCAGAATAATACCATTCTGACAGAAGCTCTGACAGTACTCACTATCATTACACTTCAGACTCAGTCCTGACAGCTGGCAGTATTTTACGCCATCAGTTAGGTCAGGTTAGATTCATATGAGAGGTTAATCGCCAGTGTCGCAGATTTTTCCATCGCAGATCCTTTACCGCATCGCCTGATCGCAGTTTCTTCGTCGCAGGTCTCAATCGCAGTCTTCGACAGTTCAGCTCACGTCAGAAATTCCCAAATTGCGACAGTGACAGCTCTCGGCTCACCCCAGACCAATCCCGACTCGCACAGCCAATCGCAGCGCGAATAAAGCGGTGACATCGTGAAATCGCAAACATCGACCACCAGCCGCGTTCAGGGTGGGACACGAACTTTTTTCTAAGGGGAGACAACAATGAAATATATTACATACATTAATAAATGTGCCTTTTCGTCTGAGGAGGGCCCTCCCCAGGGCCGAGACGTTACGAATTTTCGATTAAAAATACAAATTCGTTCCTTTCTTTTGACCTTCATCTCCAAGAACATCCACTCACACAATGAAATATACTGTGGTAAAATGTATCACTTCACAGAGGTGAATCCCTTGGATAATAAATAATAATTTTTGTCGTTTCAATGATAGATCAGTTTTGTCAGTACTCTGGAATCACGAACTTTATACTATGGAGAAAATGAGCGATGTACATGGGGCATTGCATGCCAAATCAACCTGCCGGTGACCCTCGACCTCTCAAATTTCGTCCAAGATTTTTCGTATGATTCTTTTTACTCTAAATAGCAATTAGAATTTTTCTTCAGATTTTTCAAAATGAATTTGAGCGCGTGGTGAATTTTTAAAGTTTTTTATGCAACACCTCGATGGCTGTGACCGGAAAATCTGAAAAAATTCTCAAAGTGCCCCTGTCAGAAATGAAGATTTTTTGCCCGAATTGCATAATGTCCAAGCTTTGCCGTCGACTTGATTTTTGGCATTTACGATTTCGTCAAATTTTATTATTATTTTACTAATTTTTTTAAATTTGAATCTTACTTTTACTCATTAATTATTGTGATTCAATAAATTTATGGTGTGATCTCCACTTCCATTTTTTTTTTTCAATTTCCAATCGAAAAATTGAAAAATCAGAATCAAAAATGCAATTTGGGTCAAAAATTTTCATTTCTGACAGAGACTTTTTGAGAATTTTCTCAGATTTTTCGGACACGGCCATCGAGGTGTTGAATGAATAACTTTGAAAATTCACCATGCGCTCAGATTCATATGATAGGTGACTTACCGTATAGAGCTCAAGTATGTAGTATTAATTATGCTAAACTTATTCAATTGTAGAACTGTCGAACCAAGAAAACTGTACTTTGCTATTTCAGCATGCAACCTAAAACTCTCAGCTACGGATATACGTGAATGCTATGAGTAGTATAGAGCATGACAGTTTGATATAATGATGAATATAAAATTCGGTTGATCATTTCTCTGGTGTACCTATACTTTGTCATACAATCTTCCTCACGATGCATGCGTATGTGGTGCCCAAGCGTATACACGTAGTGAACAGGATCGATTACAATACCTGGAAACTATCCTCGTAACAGTTCAGCCTCACTTGCTTGCGGAAATATGTTGTTCCACATTCGCTTGTGAAGCATAATCATTCGCAGCGGAACAATTACTGCAAAAAGATTGGTGCGTGCGAGTTTACGGAAGTGCCGTAATGCGATTGCGGGCGCCTGAAGTAAAACTCGCACGCGCTAATCTTTCAACTGCCCTGACAAAGTCGTCCCAAAATATTGGGATGCATTTTGAACGAGTGTGTATGGAACCAATGTTATGCGCAAGCCGGAAGTCCGTCAGTGGATACGAGATTCATGACGTATATACAGTGAGTAAACGTGGATGCGGGCCACTCGGTTTGGCAAAGATGGCGGCGGCGTGAGCGTAGACAGCCAGTGGTTCTCGGGGTTCGGACCCGCACAGAGAGGGATTTCAACCATGCCTTGTTCAAGCTAACTTGGTTTTGGTTGAACGCGCGGAAAAAGCGCGATTCAAATTTTTTGGTTAAATTGAGGTTAAGAGCAGTGTTGGGCAGCTGCAAATTACGTAGTGTAATTCATTACATTCAACAATAATAAATTACAATTGTAATTTACTACAATAATAAATTACAATGGTAATTGTATTTTACAACAATAATAAATTACATTTATAACAATAATGAATTACAATTGTACGCTGAACACAGGAGGAAAAATGTTCTGATGTTTATGAACCATCAAAAATGATCAGAGAGACTGAATTCTTTCGCCTTGGTTCTACCGAGACTAGATTCTTCGCCTTGAGTCTACAGAGAGTGAATTCTCCGTCGATGCTTTGGGTGGACGCAGACCAGATTCTGCGCCTCAAGCCAACGGAAAGTGAATTCTCTGGCGACGCGGACGCCTTGGGTCTACGGAGACTAAGTTCTTCGCCTTAGGTCTACGGAGACTAAATTCTTCGTCTCAGGCCGACGGAAGGTGACTTCTTCTTTGACGGAGACTAGATTCTTTGCCTTGAGTCTCCAGAGACTAAATTCTCTGACGACGCCTTAGGTCTACGGAGACTAGATTCTTCGTCTCAAGCCGACGGAGGGTGACTTTTTCTCTGACGGAGACTAGATTCTTCGCCTAGAGTCCGGAGAGTGAATTCTCTGACGACGCTTTGGGTCTACGGAGACTAGATTCTTCGCCTTAGGTCTACGAAGAATCTAGTCTCCGTAGACCTGAGGCGAAGAACCAAGGCGTTGTCAGAGAAAGTGCTCTCCGGAGACTCAAGGCGAAGAATCTAGTTTCCGTAGGCTCGATGCGAAGAATCTAATCTGCGTCGACTTGAGGCAAAGAACTTAGTCTCCGCATACATCCAAGGCGTCGACGGAGAATTCACTCTCGGTAGACTCAAGGCGAAAAATCTAGTCTCCGTAGATCCAAGACGTCGACAGATAATTCACTCTCGGTAGACTCAAGGCAAAGAATCTACTCTCCGTAGATCCAAGGCGAAAAAATTCAGTCTCATTGATTATTTTGCAATGGTTCATAAACATCAGAAGATTCCGTATAATACCTCCTCTTAACAACTGTTGAGCGGATTTGTAATTTAATTTATTATTGTTATAAATGACAATTGTAATTTATTATTGTTGTAATTACAATTGTAATTTATTATTGTTGTAATTACAATTGTAATCTATTATTGTTGTGAATTACAATTGTAATTTATTATTTTTGAATCTAATCAATTGCACTATGTAATTTGCAGCTGCCCAACACTACTCTTAACCTCAATCTAACCAAAAAATTTGAATCGCGCTTTTTCCGCGCGTTCAACCAAAACCAAGTTAGCTTGAACGAGGCATGGTTGAAATCCCTCTCTGTGCGGGTCCGAACACCGAGAACCACTGGCTGTCTACGCTCACGCCGCCACCATCTTTGCCAAACCGAGTGGCCCGCATCCACGTTTACTCACTGTATATGCAGTGACCGGAAATGTTGTACTTCGAGACATCCATCATCCGCCAAGTGCCAATACGAGCAACTGTTCATGGTTCGGAAGAACTGTTAGAGAAACAAGGATGAAGCAAGCAATCGTGTCCTATTAACCTATAAACTCTAGATGTCAGATTTGATGAATAAACATGATGGAAAACAGTTGAAGAAAACAAAAGTTCCCAAGATACGTGAAAGTATCAATCATCCAGAGCAAAAACAACAAATACAATGAAACAAAACCAAATGTGCCTGCCAAGTACGTAGCTCTTGGAATGATGTTCCGGTATCCTCACACAAAACTCCGACTTCACGACGTATTATGGACTTGCTGATAGATCGGAGGGGTACGTTCGGTGCTTGGCTTTTTTCTTGATTTCATGACAGACACTGGCGAAACGTTTTGCTTATAACTCAAGTGTGATTTTTGTGTGGGTACTTAGCGGCTTTTTTTTAGATCTCCGCTGTTTTTGCGTGGGATACATAGATATATAAAATGATACATAGATATATAAAAATGCGTCTTTGAATTATTGCTGACGATGAGATATATAATCAGACCTTCCTTCTCTCTTGCTAATTCAAACAGTCTCAGAAGTCTTCTAAGTTGATGTACGAATTATTCAAACGGGCACCATACTGAAAATTTTGAATCCTTGATCATTGAAGGTATCATTCAGAAGACTTTTGCGTATCCATACATAGTGAGATAAATGGGAAAAACGTTGGCGGCTTAATAATTTTTGATCGAAACCTGGTTTTACTATGTGAAAAACCTTACAAATTACTACAATTTTAATTCTTCTTCTATTAATCATCAGCATAGCCGAATAAAAAGCGCTATGGATCAGATTTGCGATAGGTCACGAAAATCGCGAGTTAATGATATTTCTTCAATTCCCACGAAGTCACTAGTCTGCATGGTTATTACCCAGTAATACCGCGACGACCAGTGACCCAATCGCCCATACACAAAAGGCATACTTGTAATTAGGATGACGTTAGCTTGTTGCTAGGGCTAAGAAATGTCGTTTAGTCCTTTATTTGTGCACGATAGATATTTTAAGAAATGTATACCCTGCTAAAAATGCCCGAGACGACCAGTCAGGACCTTTACTTGTTCCAAATTACAACGTGGGGAATGGACCTATGTGGACCTATGAGGTCCTGACTTGGGAATTTTTAGTAGGGCCCTTTTTCACTTCAGAAAAGTGGATTCCCGAGTCAGGACCACATGGGTCCACATAGGTCCATTCCCCACGTCGTAATTTGGAACAAGGTCCTGGTCCTCTCGGGAATTTTTAGCAGGGTACACGTTTGGTGGTACCTACTTGATATGCATCGTGCTTTGTGGACAAGTAATTATTTCCGAGAATCTATTGTTTCGGGGGCCTTACGTCGTTCCAGGTAGTTACTAGTGGTCGTTTTCAATCCCTTGTAAGTGGGTCCTAATAGGCTGAGTGCACTCGTGTACCTGGTGTTGCACGAGGAAGCTTCCGAAGCTTCCCTTGGCCATCCAGGCCACTAATGATATCGTACGTCCCCCGTGATATCCCGAATCCTATAGGTATATTCTTTCAGGTGGGTATACTCATGATATCCAAAAATGTTGGTAATTTCCCGAAGGAAATTCTAATTCGCAAATGATCTTTGGAGTTTTTCACGGTGAAACACGGTGTCTGACGAAAAAATATTCGGATGAAAACTTTATTTTCACCTTGTTACGCGTACACCAAAGAATCGTCCAAGTAATAGGTAATTTCAAAGGTCGAGGGTTTGAAATTTACGGTTCGGTGCTTCCTGAAATCGGTACTGCTTTTCCGAGTAAGGTCTGACGAATTCTAAAACGTGTTAACTTGATAAGCATTTTTTTCGGTTTCTGTAGAACCCGGATGTTTCTAGAGGCTGAGTTTTGAATTGAAGTCAAACTTTTTCGGTCAAGAGGAGGGCCTCCTTCAGTTCGCCAAAACTCCAACTTCTTGGATTGATTTATTGAACCTGACCTGTGACAACAATGATTTTTTTCTTTCCTATATTTTTAATTCCCACTCGGACGGACGAGCGACGAGAGTCAGAATTACCGTAAAAATACAAAGAAAAAAGGACAATAGATATTTATGTGGCATGCGCAGAAAGTAACTGTTTATTCGGCAAGGTTATGTTTTTCGTACGAGCCGTTGGTTTTACCTGGCGAGCCGAAGGCGAGCCTTGTAAAGTAACGGCGAGTACTAAAAACATAACTTTGCTGAACAGTTACTTTCTGCGCGCGCCCCATACAATATTTTTTACGGAAAAGGCATTAATAGTCACTTTGACGCCAGTTGAGTTCCGCACGAACTGCGTATAGGACTTTGAACTTAGCGGTATAAAGTGCCACTTGCCGGAACGAAAACAGGCGTCAAAAAGTGACTTTTTAATGCCTGTGCCGTAAAAATTCATGAATTTTCAATCCCACGGTCAAATTCCGTGTGTTGTAATTCCACACTACTGTGATTCCGTGTGTTGTAATTCCACACTATTGTGATTGCGTTTGTTGTCGTGACAACACAGACAACGATACTTGCCGGCGCTGACAACAACTAACATCAACATAATACAAGAACAATATATGCCCGGGAAAAAATGGTTTGGATCTAATTTGAATCTACGTAGATCTAAATTTTGAAAAATCATAAGTATAACTAGATCCTCAAGCATTTTGGCAGATCTACGTAGCTCTGAATTAATCTGGTATCATGTTCGAATGTTGATGCTTGTTAGATCTATGTATATCCAGAGCGTTGTTGCTCATGGAAGCCAAGTAAATCTACTCGGACATGAGTAGTTCTAGTATCGTATAGAGAAGTATTTCTAGCCTGAACTGATTGGACCATAACTATGCCGGAGATGCGCGTCTCAGGTCATCTCGTATGCTACAGGTCTAGTAATCCTATGTAGTAATTGGAGCTCTGGAACACTGCTCCGAATTTTCGGGAACAACTCCCTCCCAGATTCAAATTTGCCTAAACTTGAAACTTGAAGATCGTTTTTCTCTTTTAATTCTGGGAAAATTTACGAAATTCTGTTGATGGTGTAGAACTACCTCCCACTTTGGGAAACGCGGACAGAACCGTTCTGCTAATACATTTTTTTGTACTGTTTGATCTTTTTTACTTCACCAAAAATTTTAAGAATCGTTCCGGGAGTCCACCAGGCTCGAGAAATTCACGGGGTCGAGGTCGTCTGTCGCCAAGCCGTTACAAGCCAATACTTGTTTGAATTGTATTCAACAGCCTATAGGGTAATTCCGGAGGAAATCGCTGGACGAGAGAGATTGCCCGTTGAAACATTTTGCCAGACTATTTGTTTAAAGTGATGTGCCACTGTCAATTCGGATCCATCATTACAGGTGACTTTATTGTCAACAATAGGGTGTCATAAAGTATTGCAGGGTTGGTGAAGTGTCAACTTTTTGTGACGAGCTGGGTAGAAAATTTGTTCAGTTTCGCAAGAAGAATATGAAAGTCGTGTCATATAGTTGTTTGATTAATAAAGTACATCGAACGTAGTGCAAGAACTTGTTCTCGAAACAATTTTTATATGTAGACAATACTACAGCAGCTGGGGGTCGGCGGTGGGCCATCTTTACCATGTGATTGGGATAGATGGCCGGATGGCCCACGATAATCACGGGGGTGTTATGGCTGTATGATGATTCCCCAAAAAGAACTGTAGACAAGGCGTCAACGTTTGTGGAAGAGCTTGGACGGAAGTAGCCGCGATTCGTATATACTAACTCCACTCTGAAAAAGCCCGAGGGAAACCCGATATATCAAAATACGGAAACCTGCTGAAAGGGTCACCAATCACGATACCTGATAGAAGACTGGTCAGGCTGATCATATGCGCAAGGCTTCGATTCACGACAACCGCATTGAATCCGACAACATATGCTACAAATATAGCTAAGAGATGAAGAAAACGGAAAGGAATGAGCGGAACCTCCCACGAGAAGTGGGGCCATCTGTCTCTAGATTCTATGGCCATTCATCCTGGAACCATCGAGAGAGATGGCCCACTACTCTTTTTTTCTTGTGATTATTATCGTGGTGTGCAATAAAGGTCAAAGCGTGTCATATTCTGCCCGATAAATGAATTAAGATTAATTGATAAATTGGATTTCATTTTACTCATGAGTATTAAAAATTGTAGTACTTTGAAAAGCTATGGCCACGTCCCCGGATATCCGTATTTTTAACACAGGAGAGAACTAGAACTTAAATTTTCATTACGGAGTTGAAGTATCCTAAAATCAGAAATGATTGCAAATGTAAAAAAAGCTGCTATACGTATACACTTACACACAACATATTGATGAAATGAGAATGAACTGCAGGTATTCCGTTGAATAACTAGCCGATTCTCGGGAATATACAGTTTTGAAGCAACATCAGATCAATCTAAAAAAACGAGCTAGTCTTATCGGTGATCCCATTACATCGATTTCATTTGTTCCACAATTTCACACTTGTGCCCACAGTGAGGTTTCAGTTCGTTTCTGATTATTCCCTGTCATCTTTTCGAGGGAACTGACGAAGTCGGTTCTTCTTCCTTCAAAAATTATCGGTAGCGAAATTCCTGTCGTATTGATAATATAAATACACTTCACACCAGCGATTTCCACACGTATATCGACCGATGATGCGGTGTACACGCGTGGATAATTGCGCCAAGCGCTTATTGTTAGACTGGTGCGCTATATAGGCTAACAATATGCGCGCCGCTCGCACATCAAATCATACGCTCCATATCGGCGAACAGAAGCTTTTTCATTTTCACAGTATATTCGCGGTGATATAGAATTGCAGGACGGATGTTTCTAATGAGATCACTTGAATCAAATGAAATTGTTATTCGACTCAGCGGTTCGGTTACCATTCATTGATTACTCTGTATCGTTACTTTTCAGCGGAAGCTCAGAAAATATCTCTGAATCTTTCTAGAAACACCGTATCATTGTAATTCAGAGCAATTTCCAGAAAAATGTTTCCGCTAGTAGCTGCTGTAGCTACCGTTTTGAACTACCAGACGATGAGAGAACCCTGCGAATACGGCAATTTGATGTGAGCATGATAATTTTCCGTCACATTTTTCAAACACTGAGGGAAAAACGTGGTTGAATTGTTTAAGAATAAATGCACGGGTATAATGGAATCCCATTCCATTCCCATCACGCCGTGCGAATATACCATGCCTGCAGCGTGTGTGTAATCGTACTATTCGTACTTACGCGCGTTTGTGATGAAAAATTGGTTTGATACAAGTCGTCACCTTAGTATTTATTTGCCCTACAGACCATTTTGAATCAAACTGGAGTTTTATGGAATAACTTTTAAGTAAAAATTCAAAATGAGTACATCAATTAAAAAAAAACTGTAGTGAGGATAGATCACTATGAGAGGATTATACAAAACTGATGGAAATACTTTCAAAGAATGTTATTGAACTTTGAGCTCGAGAATTTCGGTCAAATCTGAATGGTCTGTAGGGCAAATAAATACTAAGGCGCCGATGTGTGAAACCCTTTCATCCGCGTATCGAAATGTACTATCGTAGCAACTCGATAATAATCGGTCTAACAAAATGTTCGTTTAACCGAACAAATGGCACCAATATTTTGTTAAACCAAGAAATCTTGAATAGCCATGGATAAATATTTGTCATCCGTAACCGCTATATTCAGTCAACTCAACAACAATTTTCTCTCAATATACATAGGTGGTCTTATAGTATTTCAATACATGTATAGTATATCAAGATCTTCAATGTTCTTCTCCCACCAATCGATTATAAAAACGATTAAAGTATAAGGTATCTCATGAATGACAAGCTACTTTACTGACTTATCCAAAAATCATTCACATTTTACTTTTTTTCGAAAAGTAACATGTGATGGTCAAACGTTGGTCGAGCTGACATGGAGCCGAGGGGGTATCCACTTCAAAATGTGGTGCCCCAACAATTTCACATTTCACAACCATTTCATAGGCATTTCATGAGTATTTCATGGGTATTTCATGGCATTTCATGAGTATTTCATGAGATAACTGTCCCAACTATTTCACGAGTGGATACCCCCTCGCATGGAGCCCTATACGCATAATTATTTTCATGCAGCAGATGCAATCGGATAATTTAATTCCGTAACAAGAAAATTGATTATATCTGATCAGTTTTTCTAAAATGAAGAATTGTTTTCGTTTTTGTTTTTGTTTTTATTCGGACTATCATTCGTCGAGTTAGAAATGATTTATTGGGTGTGTTAAAAGCGAAAACTGAACACTTTTAAACTCAACGTAAGGTGGTCCGACTTAACGTTATCTGGGTGAAAAAATAGAACTGTTGAGCTATATGCATTCCTTTGGCCGCAAAAAATTAGTTACGCAGAGCAGACCTGAAAATAGGCCTTGTTAACCCTCCTCCTCCTCCTCTTCCTCCTCTTTCTTCTCCGAGGATGCTAGATACATTATATTTTTAACTAAAAAGTAGATGGGTTTTATCGATATTTTCGATACGGGCTGCCAACTTCATGTAAGATGAGATGCCAACTTCATGTAAGACGAGGTTCGGCCGACTTCGTGTAAGATATTCCAATTTCAAGTAAGACATGTAATCGAGCGTGCAATACCGGCTGCCGACTTCATGTCTCAGTAATCGAGCGTACACAAATTGCCGCGGTTATCGGGAGTTGCTTTGTGCTAATTTATTTTCAGTTACGTTAATTCAAACGAATATTGAAAGTTAAAAAGTAATACATAACGAGTCGAAATAACAAAATAAGGACGAACGAATATTGAAAGTCAATAAGTAATACACAAAGAGTAGAAATAACAAAATAAGGACAGTATAAATTAGACGAAAAGCATGAATCCGGAGCTCACGGAATATATTTCACGAAGAGAAAATGAAAATCAATTTCTTATCAAGAAAATAATAAGAGGGTCAATTAATCAAGGAAATAAGATCTCTTCCGACTTTAGTAGGGGAAGGCAATGCACAGCTAATGCTGCTACAGCTCTGGTAATGTCTACTGTAACAAATCCGTTACATTGGACAAGTCAAAGTATTGACAACCTCCTTAAAATTGGAGATAAACTGTATATTAGTAGTAGGCTCGCACGTGATAATGAAGTTCATCCGAATACAATAAATCCAGAATATCTGGCTGCATCTGATTTACAACCTAAAAGTATTGTGATCAATTCAATGAGTCATACGTTAGAATTCGGAGACATAATATTTGGCCATCGGTTTGACGATAACAGTGAGATTGGTATGCCTAATTTGAAAGACGCGTTAGTTTATCTCTTCACAAATTTTATGTGTGGTATACTAACGATTAACGGAATATCAGTAGCAATTGGGAAACTTGATAACCAATTTTGGATGTTTGATTCACATTCGAGGGATAATTTCGCGAAACCGTGTTCTGATGGAAAAGCTTGCTCAGTATTGGTAGATTCAATGCAATCATTATACTCAGTATTGAATAACGGTATTTCTGGAAGTAATCAACGTTTTTGTGAGCAATATCATTTAACGCCAATCAGGGTTACTACAAATATTGATCAAAGTAATGATATGCAATTATTTGAAAGAGGGAGATCGCTTGGATTGATCACACACTCAGATTTCGAGAAAATCGGGTCAATAAATACTGATGGAACAAATCCGTATAGGAATGATGAAAGCCAGCGAACAGTACAGGAAAAATCTTACTTGCTCGAATCAGAAAAAAAGAGAGTTAGTCGACAACAATACAATCTTAAACATTATCAAAAAATGAGAACAAGATCCGTTATAGAAAAAAATAGAGTGATCAATACATTACAAAACACGGTTGACATTTCAAATTTGAATAATGAAAGCGTTGTTGAAGGCCAAGAGACAACACAGGAGAAATACAGCTTACTGAAACGAGAAACCAAAAGGGTATATAAACGACAATCCAATCTTAAATATAATAAAAAAATGAAAACAACATCCATTACAGAAAAGAATGGAGTGATCAATACATCACAAAACAGGGTTGATATTTCAAATGTGAATAATGAAAGCCAAGGGACAATCGAGGAAAAATATCACTTGCTGGAACAAAAAAACAGAAAAGTAACTCAACAACAATCCAATCTTCAATATTATAAAAAAATGAAAACGAGATCCGTTACAGAAAAGAATGAAGTGATCAATACATCACAAAACAGGGTTGAGATCGCGATTGATAATCTTAAAGATACGACAAATGGTACAATCGCAAAAAGTACCGAGAATCCATAAAAAAGAGACAAGTTAGATAACATTAAGCCAATTTTCGATTCGAATTGCAAGAAATTAGATATACTACGTAATGAATCTGTAATCAATTTGGATTATACGTATCAAATCATAAAGAAAACGAAAACGAATTATGATAATAATGGTCAACATTACGCAGGGCCAATGGATGTTTTGTGCACTAAATGTGGTGCTAAGCATTTTAAAGGGGAAAAAGTGTCTAACAAACTATCATTTGGAGACTGTTGTGCTCATGGAGAAGTATATTTAGACAATTTGCCAAACCCTCCTCGTGAATTGAAGAAATTGTTTGATAATACACATCCGAAGTTTCTTTAAACGTATTAGATACTATATAATAACTCTTTATCTTCCGCGTCTTTTAATGCTAACTTAGTGAACTTACAGAAACAAAGACCTGGTCCGTATTGTTTCAAAATTCAAGGAAAAATATATTATCAAATAAATACAGCATTATATCCTGGTAATAACGAAAGCCCAAGTTACGGTCAGCTTTTCATTATAGATGCACAAGAAGCCCTAAATCATCGTTTGCAGAATAATTCTGAACTTGACATGGAAACTATGCAATTACTTGACAGATTAATCCGTGATAATAATATATTCGCACAATCCTATGGAATGATGAGAGAAGAAATACAAAATCAACAACTCATTAATTCAGTGGACGAAAATTTACCAGAAATTACATTTATGTTTCACATTGAAACCAGGACAAGATCACAATCGTTAGAATTCTCAAAGATGTGACGAAGTTGCGGCTATTTTCTCTACTACAGCTAATGGAGATGTTCCAGAATCTTACGTTACTATTCGAAATAAAAATACTAAGATGTTACAATCCGTGAGTTCTGTAGATCCAAACGTGGAGCCTTGGAATTATCCATTATTCCACCCATACGGAACAAGAGGTTGGCATCCTAATTTACTTCGTATCAATCGGAATGTGACTAAAAATAAACGTGTAAACAGATCTGCATATATTAAATACAGATTATAGCTATTCATGAAAATGAATTCAATATATTTTTATCAGGTCGCCGATTATTCCAACAGTGGATTGTAGACACTTATGTAAAAGTAGAACAAGATCGATTAAGATTTTGTATTGATAACCAAAAAACATTGCGTTCAGAAACATATCAAGGACTGAGGGACTATTTAGAAAGCGTTGCACACGATTCACACGCCAAAGTAGGAAAAATAACAGTTCTTCCCTCAACTTTTGTTGGGTCACCACGGAATATGATGCAGCATTATCAAGATTCGATGGCTATTGTTCGCAAATATGGAAAGCCAGATCTTTTTATTACCATGACGTGTAATCCGAAATGGCGTGAATTGAACGAAAATTTATTACCAGGACAGCAGCAAGCTGATAGACCGGATTTGTGTGCACGAGTTTTTCATCTAAAAAAAGAATATTTAATAGATTTGATTGTCCGACAGAAAATCTTCGGAGAAGTTTTAGCGTACGTATATGTAATTGAATTTCAAAAACGCGGTTCGCCTCACATTCATTTATTAGTAACTCTTAAACATAACTGCAAAATTACAACATCTGAAATCGTTAATCGCTATATATCAGCAGAAATACCAGATCCACAAGAAAATAAAACTCTGCATGATATAGTTATGAAAAATATGATTCACGGACCGTGTGGTGATTGGTGTATAATAAATGGCAAATGTTCAAAACATTATCCTCAAGAATTTGTAGATCATACAATACTTGACATAGATGGATATCCCACCTACCGCCGCACAAACTCTGATAAATCTTATGAGCGACCTGGTGGTTTTAAAGTTGATAATCGCAATGTTGTACCGTATTCGCCCGAATTAAGTACAATATTTAATTGTCATACAAACGTCGAAGTAGTTTCAAGTATAAAGACTGTAAAATATTTATTCAAATACTGTTATAAAGGACACGATGCTGCGAGCATAAATATTGGAGATAATTCCGCTTAGAATGAAAGCATGATCAATCATAATGAAATTAAAGCCTACGTCGAAGCACGATATGTAGGGCCGGTAGAAGCATGTTGGAGAATTTTAAGTAAACGTCTTCAAGATAAAAGTCATACAATCATACGATTACTGGTACATTTACCAAATGAACAAAATATCATTATTTCAGACGGTGGTGATCAAACTGAAATGATACCTATCTGCATTAGAAAAAGTAAATATGCTAATAGACTATTTTTCATTGAATACACGCGATAAGTTAGCCGAAAATTATTATTATACAGAAATCCCATTACATTACGTTTTTAAGAAATACCAAGTCAACAATAAAACCGTTCAGCGCTGGGAACGTCGAAAATCAAACTTTAAATGTATTGGACGTATGTATTCTGTGAGTCCATCACAAGTAGAACTTTTTCATTTAAGATTATTATAACTATCAGTTAAAAATGTAAAAAGCTTTAGCAATTTAAGAACTGTAAATGGGGTTCTGTGTCAAACATATCAATCAGCATGTTTAGAATTGGGCTTGATCGAAGACGGAGCATAGAAAATGAAAAAACAATCAACAATCAAAAGAGCGCGCGAAGCGCGCAAAGCCTCTAGTTTTAACTAAAAAATAGCTCTTGGGCATCGACTCAATCATCAATAAATCAACAACATAGATATGGAACATTTAAGAATGTTATATCAGTTCAAGATGGGTTACAGCTGCGGTATTTTTCATTTATATGTTTGAAACAAAAATCGTTGAATCTGTTTCGATAGATGAAACTATGAACGAATTATATCTTACAGCGAAGACATTATTACTTTTGGGATGTTTGACAGGGGTGTGGTTTCACCTGGTGGCAGAATTTAAACTACTGACAATAGGTCACTCATGTGTTCGTGTGAGTTGACGCGAGTGAAAACCACCCACTCTCAGTAGCTCATCCAGATGGCGTATCGATACATTAAACAACCCAATCGAAATCTCGAGACAACCGCCATTTTGAAAACTGATATACTAGCGCTGTTGAGGGCAAATGATTGGACTGAAAATACATAACGATACAGCAGACACACATTTCTATTTTGTAAAACCGATAAAATCCTCAAGTAGCATCATAAAACTCGTGTAGCAATAAATACTATTACCTTTCTGTAGTAGTATATCTCTCGCCCGCTTTAACCGAGACCGAGGGATAATCGGCCAAACCGTGTATCTAAAGATCTAGGTAAATTAAATATTGCCCCGCAATAATTATCTATTAATTTTCATCATCAGAAACAACAGGTGAGATAACTTGTAACAAGACCTCTAATTAGTCTAAACCGCTAAGAATATGTCCTGATTGTTTCAAGAAACATTATCACTTGCAACATGCAACCGTCAAATGCTGACATCTTTCAGGAACCACAACCTAATCCTCCGACTCTGCCGCTAGTATTCAATATTCGGTTTCCGCTGAATCCTCACGCTTTTTATGCCCTGATGCGGAATTCGGAGCACATTATAAAGCCACCAAGAACGTGAAAGACTACACAAATAAGATGAAAATTGACCATCATTATACATATTTTTCATGTAATAAAATTATTGAATGAAGTGCAAAAATTGTTAAAACCAATGGGAGATGTGGGTACATATCAAAGGATTATCTTTTACCCTTGCCCAAAAAATATTATTCACTCAGAATACGCTGCGATAAATTCCTATAGGACCTGTTCCAATTAGTCATGGCTCTGTATATGCCACAGGTCTAATGGGAATTCGACACAGCGGGTCGTTTAGGAGACAGCTGTGTTTTCTCTGAGGTCGAACAAACGGTGAAAATCATTAGTAAAAGGGTCTGAATTCGGAGCAATTATTTGTGAGTCAAAGCTTTCGGTTTTGCACACGAAAATAGCATTCTCCTTTCCTTTGAGGGGAGCAACTACCTCTCTCGAGCCCGATTTCCGAGGTATATATTTGATCTGCTACCCAACATTAATTTCGAGCAATCGAAGTGAGAAGAATATCTACGTTTTGGTAAAGTTGTAGACAACTTAAGGGGGTTTAGCGCTGAGATCGACCGTTCGTTTATACTCTTTGCAGCTTATTTTTACACATTTTGAAGCGAATAAAAACAAAATAATTGAAGATAAGTTTAATTTTTGTATACGCAAAGGTACGACGAATATTTATTTATTTATTTTATTGGTTCCACGGGGTAAACCCCTTTTGTATATAGAATGACAGAATCAAAAAACAGAAAGGGAATGGAGAGAATATATTTAAGAAGATAAAAAATTGCTTAGGCGACAGACGACGCGTCAATTCAACGAATTGAACGGAGTATTACAAATATTCGAGAATCTTCTCTTTCTTTTCTGGATGAAAGTGCCGAAAGGCATGCAAAATAGCCCAAGCCACTCACTGTGCGAGTTTGCTAGCAAACTCAGTCTTGGGATAATAGGATAAAAGGATAATAACCCTTTTATCAAAATCGCCGGACAACATGCGTACCTCGTGATTCGCCTTACTGCGTCTGAAAGCGACATTTGGAACGCCTATCAAGTCATCACAGTCAATAAGCCCTTTCCACAGTTTATATAACAAATGCAAATCATTAAACACTCGCATCGACTGCACCTGGCAACTAATTGGTAATCGTGTTTGATTGGAGACATTGGTACACCGATCTTGATGGAAACAAAGATGATCTGAGTGAGCTTGAACAAAAAAAATTTATCTTGCAATAAGAGTCGAGTGTCACATTTTGTCGTCAATTAATCGTGTTTAACCTTTTTTGAAAAATCCCAGAATCATAAAATTGTGGTGAGAATTTCTCCCTCTATACAGTAAGTTAATGTACATATCCAGTTGAGGTTCAAGTGCATGGGAAATATTAAAACATCAATCTCCTCAGAAGTTAGGTGCCTTACCGTCTTCAAGATTTTGATTACCGTCATCCCATGACTTGTCGTGCACTCGATTACGTTCAATGCGATAACTTCCGTAACATTTCGCAGTTCCTTACGATTATTTTTTCAAGAAATCTTCTACTGGAAAGAAAGAAGACTTCTACTGGAACATTTCCGTCGGTTGACACGCCATCTTTTTTATATCATGACAAAGTACGTCTTATAAAATTACGAAAATATGTTCGTTCGCGGTCTTACCTGGTGTGATGGCCCGGTTACCCCACGGCCATATCCGTAATTTTATGGTATGAATCCCATGTTCAAACGAACACTGACGAAATAAAATGACGGAAATAAAATGTTTTTTCATTGTGTATATACCCAAAGAAAAAAACTTTCCCGCACCACAGCATTTTCTCTTTTTCTTTTCCATTTACTCATTCATTGATTTGCATTTATTCTTATTTCATTTTTGTTGCTGTAGTGGTAAGGTGTGGAAAAGTTATTTTTTGTCACTTGTAGTGTTGCCGCAAGAGACAAGATAAGCGAGACAAGATAAGCGAGACAAGATTATAATAAAAATTCGAGAGACAAGACGATAATGTGTTTTCTTCTTTTTTCATTTATTGTCTAAATCGAGACAAGACGAAAGGACACGGCAAGCATGTGGAGAGTATCGGTATATCGACATGATGGATCATGAAAATTACTGAGTGCATAATTTGATCATTGACCTATTGGAAATAGGAATGGGCAATTATTCGAAAAACGAAGATGATAACCATTTTATTTATTAATAAAAATGAAATATGGCATTAAAGAAATTAGTATATAAATCCAAGAAAAGATAAGAGACCATCTTTAGGTCAAGAAAAATTCGAGACAGGAGACAATTTTTCTCTCGATATTAGAGACAACAGGGTATGATCAATTTCCTCAAAATTGTCGAGACAAGGCGAGAATAGAGAAATTCTTGCCTTGTCTTGTCTTGCGGCAACATTATTCACTTGGGCGTTTTCTCGTGGACTTGAACACTCGACATCCGTATAACCAGTCGGATATCTCGCTTATCCCCCAGATCTTACCATAACTCACGAGAGTTCGGCTAGCTATGATAACGTATTCCATCAACACGTAGACATTCTATCATGTGAAACACTCATCACTGGACTATCGGTATATTGTTCTGGTATTATACATAAATAGGGGATTCCACGTCAAATCGACTGAAATAACGAGATTTTTTCCCTGACCCCTTTCGATCTGCTCGTCCTTTTGCACAGTCAAACTGCATGTTGAAAGGATCAACTGTGATTTTTTTCAGATTTTTTCGACTCATCATTCTATTATGAGAAATCATCTAATAAATTGATTTTCATTTTTTTCTTTTTTTTTTTTGCGCCTACATAGCTCAAAAGTGAACGATGTATGAAAAAAGTTCCAATATGAAAATTTTCGGGTTTTTTGTGAACGCTTCGAGAGTTTTTTCATCAAATTTTTAATACCCCGTTCAAGTGTAGTTTTAATACATAATGAGTGTAAATCATTCATAACTCGAGAGTGCCCGAATCGAATTGGCTGAAATTTATACACAGCGTGCCTTTTTCAATGCCAAAGGTTGTCTGAAAATTTCAAATCCGGCCAAGCGGTGTGTCTCAGAAAATACATCAACAAATATTCGCACAGTGGCGAGAATTCGGCGATTATGAGGTCGCAAAACAGTTTTTTTGGCCACTATTCGAAAATTCAAGATCAATATTCATTATTCTTGTTTGCGTACTCGCGATCGCCCTTGAATTTTTGAACTGCGGCCGAAAAAACTTTTTTGCGACCGCATAATCGCCGAATTCTCGCCACTGTGCGAATATTTGTTGATGTATCTTTTGAACCACTGTGCGAATATTTGTTGATGTATCTTTTGAACCACTGCTCGGCCGACTATGAAATTTTCAGACAACTTTTGGAATTGAAAAAGACATGCTGTGTAAAAATTTCAGCCCATTCGATTAGGGCACTTTTTTATTAGTGAAGATTTTCGAAGGTTTTTCACCAAAACTGCAGTTTTGCGAGGCACAAGAAATAGCCCAAAGGTATTTTCAGAAATTTCGAAGAAAGACGCGATACTTTTGTATGAGAACTTGTTTCATTGCTCACCTGAATTTCACGCTATGTTGGCTTGAAAAATCGAAAAACCGCTGACCAGTGCAGCTGTAGTAAAAAAAAATACTTGGTCAGAAGAATCTGAAACAAATTCACAGTTGATCCTTTCAACGTGTACTTCCACTGCGTAAAAGCGCAAACAGGTCAAAAGGGGTCAGGGAAATCGACCGTTCGATTTGACGTGGAATGCCCCAAATAAATTGTGTGCGCAGCAGCATTTTCCGAGAGTGGGCTATATTTCCGTAATCACACGGCTCAGCCCTGTAGTTCTAATACTCTTGCTTTGGGAATTAACGACAAAACTATTACGTTGTTTCACAGATCGCGTTGAAGTCGCTTTTGGTCGCGTCGACGGACAGATGAAGAGATCATGAAATATTCTCTTATCTTGTTTGAGACACTTGGGGTTATAGACACCAAGTCGCCCGTTTCAGTCAAAAAGCTCATCGCTTTTTTGCGCAAGGCACGATCGCACAGTACTAGTTTGTTTTGATATACCTAGTGTTCGAAATCCCCCAAAATTTCAAAATTTTTATTCGAAGCCAATGGACTGTATTTCAAGACACGCTATTGTAATTTCAAAATTTACGAAGGTAACGACCGCCGTTCCTAAACCGGAAGTCGGATCGAGAACACAAAGTCACTTGCACATCTTCGTGGTAGAAACAGTATTTTCTGCAAATTTTATCTAAATCGGTTCAGCGGTTTGGCTAAAACTTTGTTTACAAGAAATGGGGGGGGGGGGTCACATACGCCACTCTCAAAAATGCTCGAAAGCGACTACCCAGGTGCCAAAACGTGCTCTGCATATGGTTTGATAATGTTTACTCGATCTGACGTTTTTCGCGATAGCGAATGTATAAGGCGATCCGTTTTCAAGGATCGTGCGTAAAAACTAGGCTCCACCCATGGTACCTACTTTTGAAACGTATTATTTTTTGCTTCTCCGTTCGACTTTTAACGCTTCATTCACTTGTAACTCAGAAAAGCCTGTGGTTTGGACAAGAACCATACATCAAGACAACCCTAGAATCAACGTCGAGAGGGTGACACCTCCCCCTCCACCACTTTCTGTAAATGTGGTAAAGCTTTTGCTTCGCTCTCTGATAAAGTACATCCTTTTGAGGAAAATACAGTGAGGCATATGTGCTGGGTTAAATGAAATCAAAGTCTTTATGCACTCAGCCCATAGATATGAACACGCAGCCTTCCGTCTGAATTTCAGCTGAATGTGTTGAGATATTCTACCGGAATCGATGATAGGAGAGTGCGTTTACGCACACACACCCGCGCGCTCTCGTTTACGTACACATACCTACATTCGTGTTTTATGTTTGCAAACTTTTTTGTGGGTCACGTAATGTGTTTCAAAGTCGGTTGAGGAAGTTTGTTTCCAATCACCGTTTTTCGAACCGGCAAACGTAACACATAGGCAATCAAATTGTGAACATTCGAACCAAAAAAGTATAGGTTGGGCTATTTGGAGTATGATGCTCGTGAATGTGTGGGAATTCAATGGTTCAATATAACGTTTGAGATTCCCTTTTAAAATATTTTGCGTGCTCATCGATTCTCGAACATTATAGTTATCGAATGTTTATTACAGCCTGACCATAGTAAGCTCGAGCACGGAGCAAGTAGTTTCATTGACTTGGCTTGCGCCTTATTGTTTATTATTCTTTTCTACGTCAGCAGACTTATATCACAACTTTTTTTGGCGCTTGACTAGTTTTAAGAACTTACCATTCAAATTCTATATGCATACTAATGCTTTGCTGACGTACGGATTGGAGTCACGAGCGATGGTAGTTTGCTTGTTAAAAGTATACGTACAAGACCGAGCAACACTACAATCGCAATATGTCTCAAATAGCTACTACTCACGACAGGTCGGACGGATGAATCGTAAGTACTTGTCATAATATAAAATATCTCATCAATTCCTCACTACGATTACATACCGTCAACAGAGTGTTAGGGATTGGAATATCGCGAAATGCGGCACGCGGCCGCCGGTCGCCGGTATACAGTCGATTTTCGATTTTGGAGCTCATCACTCCTGCAGAATCGAAGTCGTTTAGGCCCCCCCTAACGACCAATCGTGGACCTGACTCATTGCTCTAATTGCGTTAGTATTATTCCTGACCGACTCGCTGCCGAACCTTCTTGGCCTATTTGGTCTAGGTACGATCCTGGTACCGGAACCTCCAGCCTGCTAGCTCTCCGACAAGCACCAAAATGAGACCTTCGGAAATGAGCATCCTATACTGCATACTCACAACCAAAGGTGGCCACAATAAGGACCAGCCTGTGGATTATGTACAGATTGATTTCTTCAAGATTATATATACCCCCAAGGCGTGGGAGGCCAGGGAACTATATCTCTCATATTCATTACGACATCGAGTGGCACTTAGCTATACGCAGTAAAGGGGGATGGATTGAACATGCGGGGGATGAGATCCTGTTGAATTTACGTGCGTGACGGTAATTACATGAGCTGAACTTTCTGCGGTAAAATAAATAATCTCCGGTGAGATTCACTTGTTGGTGTATTCAATTTACGATCGAATAAACATATTTATCAAACTCACTAAATACACACCGGTTGGTATCGTGGTAATTTGCATAATTGTCGTTAGTCATTTTAATCGAACATAAAATCCGCTTCTTCAGGTCCCAGTTCGTTTATTCTGGTTCAGATGGGGAATTAAGTGATTGGATGTTAGTAGGAATAATAACGAAGACTGATATCCATTTGAATTAGCCGGCTTGTAAACGTATCTTTTAATAGCCACAAAAGAAAAAAAATGTGTAGCCGAAGGGTCGAGTAAAAACGGTCCTGCTTCTATTCATTTCTAAGAAGCAGCCAGAATCATAGTTCAGCTCATATAACACAGATTACGCGTACAACGCATACATAGGTAATTAACTATTCATAACTTACCGCCTGTCTAGTTGCGATGCAAAGATATATCCTACGAGAGTAACCAGTTGCCGCACATTGATCACAATTAAACGGTGATCGACACAAAACTCGGTCAATTTTTTTATCTCGAATCGCGGCTGGCGATGAAATTTATCGTTCAACAAGTTTTTGTATGACATTAAACAAATGTATGTACATATTATATCCACAGTATTTTTATGAATTCCTTTGACGTACTCAGGAATATAAAAATATGCAAATTTTCGTGTTTAATTTCTCGCTCTGTCTTGTTATATTCAAATGTAAAATTAGCACATACGTTTTCCAACCGGAATCTCTATCGAACTACACGGGACAAATTTCGGAATACCATATGTACGGGTCTACTGATTAAGAGAAGACCGGAAGATTTATGTTAGAACCTGTGGATATACTGCGATTCAATTGGTGAGTTCATGCCTTATAAAATCAATTATTGTAACCGTTCGGAACCGACGGTGCCTGAGTCAACGTCACAGTGTCGTGCGAGAAACGCGCACACAAACGCGTCGGTGGTTCAAACGGTGGCCGTCGTACGACTAACCGAGGTATACCAATAAGTTGTCATCGACGAGGCTGGCGGTCCTGGCGCAAGCGCCGTGGAGAAACTTTTGGTCGACGCCGAACGCTGGCCCCAGGTTTCCGCACCTGAGGGTGTTCAAGAATTAATGCTATATAGAGCATCGCCCGGTAATAGCACCTGACATCTTACATCCGTCCATGGGGAAGGCCGTGTAGAATCGAATATTCATTGCGCCAGCACCCTCCGAAGCTTACGTAGATATATTAGAGACTTTTAAGGTTGATACGAAAAGAAGAAATTGATATCGTTGAATATTCGTCTTCGACGAGGTTCAATTATACGTAGAATCTTTTTCTTTTCCAATAAACTAGAAATGACAACAGCCCTCGCGTCACGAGCGCGCCCTCGCATAGGCGCTGCTAAAAATTGTAGTAGTTAAATATTTGGATTCTTTTTTTTTTCTTTTTATCCTAGTATCCCCCACCATATACTATCTTATATCCCTATGCAAAATAGGATATAGTCACGTTTATCAGTGATCAATAAGCATCAACGATAGGTCGCAGAGTGCACCATAATCTCCTCTTTTGATAAAATGGATATCGATCTTCATCCATCAGTTACAGTTGTCAGTTCCATTACAGAAATTATTTGGATAATGTTTTCATCAATTACTATCGACTTCACACTCCTATAAATACACACCCCTTTCATCGTAATGCTCAACGAAAAAATCGTATCCAACGCAAGCTCATTCACGCATTTTTTTCGTGATTGTTTTTTGTACCTGAGGTAGCCGTGCTAGCGACGATGGGATGAGTCTGGGGATGCACACGCGAACCCTACGAAAAAAGTTACTTTTCAATCGAGCGTCTGTACAGTAGGGGAGACCGGGGCAAAATGATCCCCCAGGAAAAAGTCGGGTAGATCTATGTAGATCTAAATGCTTTAGATCTACGTAGATCTAAATTTTGGCATAGATCTAATGAGTTCTACGTAGATCTAATTTTTATGTCAATGTCAATTCCGGAAATAAATTGAAAAAACATTGATTAATTGCATAACTATAATGAAAAAATACTCACTATCGTCATAAAATAAGAAATCGTGAATACGAGTAAGGAAAAAAAATAAAAAAAAAATAAAAATTGTGAAAATCGAACAAATCGGAATCGAACACTCGAACTTCGGATTACGAAACCTGTGCCGTACTAGATGAGCTAAGGCGTCTTCTGAAAATACGTGCGTTTCTGGCATACTTATGGTCCAATCAGTCTAGACAGACTTGAAATATTTCCAAATACGGTACCAGAACTACTCAGATCCGAGTATATCTACTTGGCTTCAATGAGCATAACAACGTTTTGCTGCAATTATTCCATCTTCTCATCTCAGATCTACCTAGATCTACAGTAGATCTACCTAGATCTACAGTAGATCTACCTAGATCTACAGTAGATCTACCTAGATCTACAGTAGATCTACCTAGATCTAAAGTAGATCTACCTAGATCTAAAGTAGATCTACCTAGATCTAAAGTAGATCTACCTAGATCTAAAGTAGATCTACCTAGATCTAAAGTAGATCTACCTAGATCTAAAGTAGATCTACCTGGATCTAAAGTAGACCTAAAGATATCTGGGTGGAAATATATAGATCTAACAAGCATGAGCATTCGAACATGGCAGTAGATCAATTCGAAGCTACGTAGATGTACGAAAATCCTCGGAGATCTGGGTAGATCTAAGTAGATCTACGATTTCCCAAAATTTAGATCTATTTAGATCTAAATTAGATCTCCGGAGATGCGAATTAGATCTAAACCATTATTTCCCGGGCCCGCGGGGCAAAACGATCATGTTAGGTTCTGAGCTGATTGGCGTTGCTCAGAAACTCATTATTCCCCGAATAATATGCATGGTAGTTGTAGAAAACAGTGCATGACAACAGAAGGACGCAAACTTAAGTATTACATGTTGTGCTTATGAAAAACTACTTCAGAGACTTCGCGTTCTAATGCGACTGCCATATGTCGATCTCTGTGAACATTGTACCTAATTAATAAACAAAATGTCGACATTACCTAAAGATTACGATACACCTATAGCGACAATTCAGTGTGCAACCTTTTTTCCTTCGGGACTTTTTTGCAGCGAAAAATTAAATTCAGTTTAGGTTATGCACTTGGGGCAAAATGATCATTTATGGCCTGGGGCAAAATGATCACCACTATCATGCACTATCATGCACTATTATGGTGATAATTTTGCGTTAGAAAAAAATTTCTGTAAAACTAACTAAGAACAGACTGTAAGAATACATAACTGTGCAAAAAAAAACATAATAATAATAATTCGCTTGAAGAAACAGTTTAGTACTAAATATTAAACTTTTAAACCCAGATGTACATAGTTTTATATATTGAAATGAAGGGATCATTTTGCCCCGCACTATGGGGCAAAATGATCCTTTGGCACTGGTGCAATTTTCCAAAATTTGTCGCAATCGTAGCAAGTCATAAAATCTGAAAAAATTCAACAATGTAGCCGAAGGATGGTCCATGGCCTCTATGATTGAATTATTTAAGTAAATAGTATAGACTATATAGTCATTTATCCCTTAGGGGGATCATTTTGCCCCGGTCTCCCCTACACCTTTTCGGTCCTGCCATGCTTTGCGGACACGGACACGATCAAAGAACGTTGTTCGCCCCGCGGCCGTAAAATTTTACGCCGGTTCGCGGACGTATAGTCCTCACTCAATCCGTGCAATCCCCCTTTACGGCCAAGGTACGAAAAGTACTCATAAAGCTCTGAGTCCTAAATGTGGTAATTATTGCACTCCGCACATGCGTACTTGCAGTCAAATCTTAGATGGAGTGTATAAAAATAATAAAATAGTATAAAATATTGTGTGTACCGTGGAGGCAACAGTCTTTTACGCCTCACGTATTTGCAATACTCGTTTTCGACTCGGCTCTGCGACGTTTTTCGGCACCCAGATCCCGACGTGCGCAGGTCGGCAAGGTTGATAGAATCGGGTCGCTCATCCGCATTTGAGATCCCTCATTTCCGAACGGACACTTATAGAAATTCGCTTACGCTTTCCGCGATGTACTTTTCGAACAGCTTGCCGACTGCGGTCAAGGGTGCCACCTCACTCCCTTCTTTTGAGTTCCGGCTGTACAAATATTTGCAGGCTGAGGAAGCTGGTGCCCCTCAGATTTAGTCGGTACCTTCATTTAAGTCTCTCTATATGTATATAAAAAATAGTTTTCGACGATTCGTCTGTTATTTTCGTTTCGTCGTAACTACGTCAGTAACTAGGACTTTTCGTATATTATTTTCGTCACGGTAACTACTTCAGTATCTAGGCAATGATTTCTGACACGAAAATTCAAACTTGTATATAAATTGCCTTGTTGATAAATAAGTGAATCGTGTTATTGCAGTGAATCATCGTGTTATTGTGAATAGTTAAAATCATCACAGAATAGAGGAACCCACGACACGAGCAACATATACGAAAGTGAGTATTAGATAGTACACGAAATCTTTTAGAAGGCTCACACGTGGACGCAACTGCAGAAATGGACTCGGGCTCACACGCGGACGCACCAGGAATGGACGTGAATCCCTCCGTGAGCTACGCAATAATTGCAGAAATGGCCGTGAATCCCTCGGTGAGCCACGCAATAATTGTAGAAATGGACTCGGGCTCACACGCGGACGCAACAGAAATGGACGTGAATCCCTCGGGCTCACACGCGGATGCAACAAATACAAAGGATGACAAGAAGGACGAGATATTAGGTATGATGACATTGAAACTTAGTTTACTGCGCGGTAGACCTGGATGCCAGGAACTATGACGCGATAGATCTGGACGCCGGGAACTATGGCGTAATGGACCTGGACCCCAGGAACTATGGCGCGATGGACCTGGACGCCAGGAACTATGGCGCGATGGACCTGGACGCCAGGAACTATGGCGCCGTGGACCTGGACGCCAGGAACTATGGCGTGCTGGACCTGGACGCCAGGAACTATGGCGCGATGGACCTGGACGCCAGGAACTATGGCGCCTCGGACCTGGACGCCAGGAACTATGGCGTGCTGGACCTGGACGCCAGGAACTATGGCGCGATGGACCTGGACGCCAGGAACTATGACGCCGTAGACCTGGACGCCAGGAACTATGGCGTGATGGACCTGGACGACAGGAACTATGGCGCGATAGACCTGGACGCCAGGAACAATGGCGCGATGGACCTGGACGCCAGGAACTATGGCGCGATAGACCTGGACGCCAGGAACTATGCACCATAGAACTGCAACGTGGAGGAGCTACGTAACCTAGATGTTTACAGGGCACAGATACTGACGTAGTAGACAAAACAAACTAACAAGAAATGTATTTATTCTCATTCCAGACGAGAGGCTGTGCCCAGGAAGTGGAATAGTTTTTAAATGCAGGAAAGATACCCGAAAATCTGTGCGTCTACGTCCAGTAAGATTATCAATATTTGAAGGATAATCAGTCGACTGGAAATCACAATGATAATAATCAATCAAATATTTTTCTGTTTCAGCGTGACTCCAGAAAATCAGAAAGAGAAAAACGTCTTTTGAATTTTATGCTTGTCGATTAATAAATATAATTGAAAGAGATAAGATACACGGTACTTTTATTTTATCGATTGCACAATAGTAATTTTTAGGTTAGTAGGATCGCATGACGTAATTTTTTATTATTCTTATTTAGAAATCCTATTTTTATTATTCATCTTTTATTTTAATTTATTTGGTGCTATTCCCCAATCCCAGGTCTATCGCGCAATAGTTCCTGGCGTCCGGGTCTATCGCGCCATAGTTCCTGGCGTCCAGGTCCATCGCACCGTAGTTCCTGGCGTCCAGGTGCATCGCGCCATAGTTCCTGGCATCCAGGTCTATCGCGCCCATCGTTCCACTCGTCCAGGTCTATCGCGCAATAGTTCCTGTCTATCGCGCCATAGTTCCTGGCGTCCAGGTGGATCGCGCCCATCGTTCCTGGCGTCCAGGTCTATCGCGCAATAGTTCCTGGCATCCAGGTCTATCGCGCCCATCGTTCCTGGCGTCCAGGTCTATCGCGCAATAGTTCCGGTCTATCGCACCATAGTTCCTGGCATCCAGGTCTACCGCGCCATAGTTCCTAGCGTCCAAGTCTATCGCGCCATCGTTTCTCGCGCAAAGTTCCTAACTATCGCACCATAGTTCCTGGCGTCCAGGTCTATCGCGCCATAGTTCCTGGCGTCCAGGTCTACTGCGCCATAGTTCCTGGCGTCCAGGTCTATCGCGCCATAGTTCCTGGCATCCAGGTCTATCACGCCCATCGTTCCTGGCGTCCAGGTCTATCGCGCAATAGTTCCTGGCATCCAGGAAATAAGTGAGTATTCCAAAAAGGGTTAGAAAAGGTTAGAACAGCCACTGAAGGTTAGAAAAAGTTAGGCCAGCCATTCCTAGGAAGGGTGATCGAGTGTCCCAAGAAGGGTTAGAAATGGTGAGAACAGCCATTGAAGGTTAGAAAAAGTTAGGCCAGCCATTCCTAGGAAAAATGAGTGTCCCAAGAAGGGCTAAAAATGGTGAGAACAGCCACTGAAGGTTAGAAAAAGTTAGGCCAGCCATTCGTAGGAAGGGTGAGTGTTCCAAAGAGGGTTAGAAAAGGTTAGAACGGCCACTGAAGGTTAGAAAAAGTTAGGCCAGTCATTCCTAGGAAAATTGAGGCGCGCAGTGCCGAGCGGAGTTGCCGCGCGAATCGCGGAGGGGCGGAGCCCCTAGTTAAGTCTAAATTAAATTTATTCGCGTTAAAGATATTTGAACTTTAGTGATCAGCCTATTATCATTGTGCGAACTTTGTCTTTATTCATAGTGTTCTATTTCAGCTATTTTTATTTCTAAGGATACCTTTTTTTCTCTTCTTAAGTTAAGTTTTTTTTTTGTTACCTTATAATTCACGTCTCCCTATTTACTGGACATTTTTGGTCTTCTTTTGCATTTTTATTGTTTAAACCCCTTTATAACACGCTCGTTACTACTCATTAATTTTCTTCTTGCTAACCTTACAATGATCTTCTGTTTATCCCTTCATCTGTTTATTTTTCTGCTTATTGTTTCCTTTAATACTTATATACTATATACACCTATTGTACTTGTTTTTTACCTCCAGGGCTCACTACGCCCTGGTATAATGAAACCTATATGTATACATATACCGGGTATCCCATTTTAATCTTATACCTGATTTATCTCGGAAAGTACTGCTCGGATCGAGTAATAACTATAATATTAAACTTTTAGGGTTCGGAGGGGGACGTTCAAAAAAAAAAAAATTATTTTTTTAAATAACAAATGGTGGCGTAACAATGACAAACATGTTTTTTTTTTTAATGGGAACATGACTTATTTTGTTCTACAAAAAATTTGTTAGGTAAAAACTAACAACTTCTTTTTTCAATTGTTATTAACAATTGTCAATGTTTGGCGTGTGTGTGTGTGTGTGTGTGTGTGTGTGTGTGCATGCATATGTGCGTGCGTGCGTGCGTGTGGACACTCACAAGGATTAGGTCTCTGCGACTCGTCACTTTCGCAGTATTTTTAGATTCCAAACCCTCCACGTGAGTATACTCTGAACTTCGCAAAGGTGTTCAGATATCCTACCAGTCATGTTTAAACATGCCTCAACTCTCCTCTCGAAACCATCAACTGTTCGTATGAGAACATCAGAAGCATGAAGGGTTTGGAGTCTAAAAATACTGCGAAAGTGACGAGCCGCAGAGACCTAATCCTTGTGAGTGTCCACACGCATGCACACACAGGCACACGCCAAACATTGACAATTGTTGATAACAATTGAAAAATGTTGCCTACAAAAGTTGTTAGTTTGGACCTAACAAATTCTTTGTTGAACAAAATAAGTCATGTTACCATTAAAAAAAAACATGTTTGTCCTTTTTACACCACCATTTATTATTTAAAAAAATTGAATTTTTTTCTTTTAACGTCCTCTTCCAAACCCTAGAAGTTTAATATTACTTATTACTCGATCCGAGCAGTGCTTTCCGAGATAAATCAGGTGTAAGATTAAAATGGGACACCCGGTATATATACATACACGAGTCGTACATGTATATACACATATACATATGCATATACGACTCGTAGTCTTTGGCAACCTAAGTACCGTCTGTGGACACCAATTGCTCCATAAGTGTCCATATCAATCGCGTGTGAAAAAATTGGTCACAAACGGTCCAAAGAATGAAAACACCCTTCAACCGTCTGGAATATATTGTTTCGTAACCAATTAAATATTGAAAAGCTGTATCCAAGACTCTGCGCATGCTTATATCTCGTTCATCCACTAATTTTCGATGAGGTAATAAAGCCTTCTTCATCTCACGCTTCTGCCGGTTACACGTCAGGTCAGGGTTATGAATAAGTCAAGCTTCCAGATTTGTGTACGATTTCCATCGTGACTTGATAATGCTGCATCATATTATGCGGAGAACCGATAAAGTATATGTAGGATATATATGTATGACAACCATTTCTCATGAGCGATCATTTCCATCACGTGATCAATCCACTCGTGGCTTGTTTTAGCACGTCTTTTTTTTGTTTTAATATATTCTGTCTTCCTCTACTTTCATACCTGGCTACGATTCGGAGTTGACCTTAGGTGGAATCCACTAGAACAATGTTGAGGTCATCAATTCTGATGTTACATGTCACCTTTATGCCATAAACGGGTACCATATTTAAACGTCTGAAACAACACGGTCTCTGGCTCATTCGAGAATCGTCGGCCATTTTCTGCACACTCTCCACAGTCGTGTAAAAAATCGCACCTCGCTCTCATTACAGGGTCTATAAGGAAGTAGGATGCGTCACTCATGTGGCGTGAGAAAAAATGGATTATCTCGTAAAGTGTATTTTTTATTTTCTTGAAATTCTTACATGACAGTTTGGTGGAAGATTGGGAGTGCCGCTACATCGGTCCAAAGATATTCACATTTTTTTTAACGGATCCTGTACGATATTGATTAGATAATAGAAAAATTGACTGCGCGAAAAGTGGCCGGCAGTATCAGCCATGAGTTTCACAATGCAATCGTCACAAATACCTGTACCAATGTCAAGCTTGTGATACACTAGCATATAGTCTTTTTCGCCAATCGTCGACGCGAAGCTGCTACTTCTGGGCAAGTCGGCTGCCATGGCTACATCGGCTGCAACAATGATACTACTGGCTGGCCGGTACTGCGGCAGACTTCCCTCCAGAGTGAAAAATAGTATATTGTGTAACAAGGAGGCGAACTCGTTCTTTTCATGCCGAGCGTAAGTTTGCAATACAAGTCGTAGACGAGCGTGTACGCGAGCCGAAGGCGAATGTACATGCGAGCTGGCGAAGACGAGTATTGCAAATACGCGAGGCGAAAATACCATTGCCTCCTTGTTGCACACGATACTTTATATATAACAAGAGTATGTTTAGCGGTTTTTCAAATGAGGTTAGGTTGAAGCGTTGAGTAGACGACAATGTATCCGTGTCTCTAGTGAGCTCGGGTAAGGAGTTAATGCGCATGCGTAGAGTACATGTTCGGGCAACGACGCATCTGCTAGTGCCACTGCTGCTGAGTGCGGATTACGTATTTGGGCACTTTTACGTCCTAGGCTGCAAAAGTACCCGAATACGTACAGTTCGTCACCCCCACCACCGACTCACCGCCGCTTTCGCTAAAATGGTGACTTTAGGTATCGAAAACACAGATGAAAAACCGCGTAAAACATGCTTGCGTTACATAAAGACTTTTTTTTTGTTTGTCAAAAGTTTCATATTCTAGAATATTTCGTTGTCTTTCCTAAATATTTTGGAAGAATGTATATTTTTCCAAATCATCATTAGATTTTTGTTCTCACAAAAATCCCCGAAAATGGAAACAAAGTCAAAGCCAGGACAACAGGAATTACCGAATTCCATTGCCACGCACAAGTTTTCTTTTTCTTTCGAAGGAAGCAATGCTTTTTAGCATCGATGTGTTAGAATGTGGAATTTCCTACAACAAGAGACCAAGAATGCGTAATTATGTCCATTAATCCGAAAGATATATATTTGGCATTGTAAAGAGAAGATGCGTTAGTTTGACCAGAATATCGATTCAATCTTTATCATTTCTGACGAGAAAGAACACTACATGGAGAGAAGTACAGCAGTTGGTTTTACGAATGAATCACAGGATGGAAAAAACATCAACAAGGGTTTGATAAATTAGACCGTAGCCTCCCGTGCAAAATGGAAACGCTTGCCAAAGTCTTGTGTATAGCTTGATATACCCGCGAACCGGCCAAAAAACCATTGAAAAAGCCTTGTGATCAGCTTGCTGACGCTTGGCTTTTGAACCAAGAGTTTTACAAGCCTTGGGAAAAGGTTGGTTTTTACCTTGGCAATCACTTGATCATAACGCTTGGCAACACCTTGGGTCAAATACCCTTGAACCACTGGGATCAACTTGCGAATGCTTGGCTGTTGGACCAAGAGTTTCACAAGCGTTGGAGGAAGGTTGGCGTCTGCCTTGGCAAACATGTGATCACAACGTTTGGCAACACCTTGGGTCAAAAAATCGTTGCGTAAGCTTTGGGATCAGCTCGTAAATGCTTGACTCTTGGACCAAGAGTTTGACAAGCCATGGGAAAAGATTGGCTTTTGCCTTGGCAAACACTTGATCATAACGCTTGGCAACACCTTGGGTCAAAAAACCCTCGCGTAAGTACTGGGATCAACTTGTGAATGCTTGGCTTTTGGACCAAGAGTGTAAAGCGTTGGGGAAAGGTTGGCTTTTGCCTTGCCAAACATTTGATCATAACGCTTGGCAACACCTTAGGTCAAGAAACCCTTGCGTAAGCCTTGCGACAAGCTTGCTAATGCTTAGCTTTTGACCCAAGAGTTTCACAAGCCTTGGGAAAAGATTGGATTTTGCTTTGGCAAACACTTGATAATAATTCTTGGCATCACCTTGCGTTGAAAAACCTTTGCGTGTCTAAACCAAGAGTTCAGGAAGCCTTCGGGAAAGGTTGATTTTCACCTTGGCCAACACTTGATCACGACACTTAGTAAAACTTCACGTCAAAAAACCTTGTTCAAGTCTTGTGATAAGCTAGCCAACAGCCTTGGGAATAGCTTGACTTACGTATCTGAGTTGCCGAAAATCTGAAATCGGCATTTTTAATTGCGGAACATTATGGCTGCAGCCGCGTATATTACTCATCTATATTAACAAATATAACGCTCTGATCATAAATAGGTGAAAGTTGTACGAGAATTCAATAGGTAGTTTGGCGTAGTAGGTAGGGCGAGCGACTAATATAGCAAGCGAGCGATAGGGTCCCGGATCGAACCCGAACAAAACATGCGAAGTTTTTCTGAGCTAAAAATGCGTTTTATCGACGGTACATAGTGAATTATCAGTAGTTCGGCGAAAAATGGCGTAAAATTTTAATTTTTTGCTTAATTTTGCAATATTTTATGATCGGATTCAATAATTCTTGTACCAGTGGAAACCCTTTCTTAACCCTTGGTAACCCATTCAGAAGCCTCGGAAAAACCCTTTCTTAACCCTTGGTGAAGTCTTTCAGAAGCTTTGAAGAAACTCTGTCCTAACCCTTGGTGAAGTCTTTCAGAAGCCTTGAAAAAACCCTTTCCTAACTCTTGGGAAAACCCTTGGCAGTTTTGTTTCAATTTGCAAATTCGAACAATGGTTTTGCAAGCGCTCAAACCAATGGTTTTGCAAGCGTTTCGAAATCCTATTTCAAGGCAAACATTTTTGCACGGGAGCTCTCGACAAATTTTCCTTTTGTTAGAATAACGATCAGGTTATGAGGGCTGAATATGATCTATACCGGCTGAATTCCTAACGACCGAACAGTCTGAAGTCGGCTCGAATAAAAAATGAGCTTATACACAATTTCGAGTGGCTGAAAGCTGATTTCTCGATTCTAGTTGCCTTTAGATTGTTCAGTCGTTAGAAATTGACTCTGTACGTATACCATGATAAGTTAGTTGTCTTGTCGATCGTATATTACACTAAAAATGAAGGTTACTTTACCGCCGCCAAAAATACAGCAGGTTTTAGTTCTCATCATTGTAAACTTTACTGTTTTTAGAATGCATGCTACTGTTTTTAGAATAAATTTCTCATTATCCTCTGTTGTATAGCAAAAATTGCTATACCTTGTGAAGTGTTTTCCGCTCGTCTATTGTCTCCGTGTAACAACGGAATTCCACATGCAATGCCGTAAGCACGAAACAACACTAGAAAACTTTCAAGGTAAGATTTCATCCTGGTCACCTATCTGCTTTTGCTGGTCTTGTATTCCGTCGCCTATCGTTGGATACGATTGAAGAAATGGATTGTGTTCATGCCTCATACAATTGAGTTTGCACAATCGGGCGTTAATAAAAATTCGCTATTTGGGTTCCAGCGTGAATTTACTACTTCGTTCTGATCACTCACAAAAAGTTGAGCATAATACAACTCAACTTGTGATGGTAAAAAGTCGTCGACAATTTTCCTGTTCAAACTTTGTTTTCAACTTCCCGTTTCTCTGTTTTCAGAGAAAAAAGGAAGTTATTGTAATCAACCCGAAAATAAAAAGTTGAGTTTTCACTAGATCTCGTCTGTATGTATGTATGTACGTGGTCAAATTTTCGTCCGACAATATCTCAAGAACGCGCGTTCGGATTTTGATCAAGTTGGTCTCAATCGACGCGCCTTTTCCAAACTTAGAACTGATTAGATTTTGACTTTTATCGGATTAGTACTTTTCGAAGTCTTTAAGTAACGAAATTCTAAAAAACATAACAAAAATGACGATATCTTTGTACTCGAAGGTTTTTTGAACCGCTGATCAAGAATCTGAGGTTAGATTTGCAAATTTCAAAATAGCTGAGAACAAAATAAATAACGGGAAGTTCGAAGGCTGGCTCATAGTCAGCCCAAACCCGCTTGTTATGATACGAAATGAATAGTGATTCTTTTACTAACAAGTCTCACCAGTTTATTTTATGATAAACTCGTGATTTGTTTACGATAAGGTTGAAATTTATGCTCGAGGATTAATTCCTGTTAGTCGGAACTAGATTTATCGATTTCAGGAAGACTGTATTGAAGACCTATAGTTGCCAGAATCTTTTCAAAGTGATTTTACTTCAAAGGATGAAATTTTCACAAAGAGTTGATCCTTCAAATAAAACTATCTCGTTATCACTGATCATTACTAAGAATTAAAATTCAAAACTATTTCGGAAACAATTTAACACACTCTGATCTTCTTCTCTACTTCCATTTGTCTGAATGGGATGTATGTACTAGGTGTAGGGGAAAGCGGGGTAATGCCGGACACTTTGACATTTTCCATTGTCTATGCCAAAATAAATTTCTGAATAAAAAAACAAAAATATATTCCGAAAGAAAGTTTCTATAGAATGCCTTAAGACGGCTGCAGACGTATAATGATGATCACTAACCATCCCCTCCCTCGCCCCGCACAAGCTTTAAGTAGCTTCTGGGGACATACCCACTCGGGTATGGCGGGTAGTAGGTAGTAATTATTATTATTATTATTATTATAGTACGTACTTTCATCATTACAAAACTTTAAATAAAAGGTTTTCAACATTCATGGTTGAAGTAGTATGAATATTTGAAACACTTATTGTCCGACGGGGTAATTTCGGACACAGGCGGGTAATGTCGGACACACCCATGGGGCAATGCCGGCCGTATCCGTTAGTTCGTATTCTTCTATTTGAAACACTGTCCGAACTTGATCCGAAATTTTTTCTATCTCACCATTGCTTGCAGGCAGAACATTGAAGCAGATTCTCGTTCGGGAAATCCACGAATAATTCATCACAAGAAAAAAAAAACAGAAAGAAACTAAGTGCTTTGCTGTATAGGGGAGACCGGGGCTAGTTGTCACACGGGTTAGTTGTCACAGTGTCCATATCTCCACTGCTAGATAACAGATCGAACGGTGCTATAGATCAAAGTTGTAGTTCGATGTGTGAAACAAACTAATGTCGTTAAATTGAATATCGCATCATATTCGGCCTCGCAGTGATCGATAAACTGAAATCGGACCTGAAAAGTAATTATTTTCCATCTTCTAATATGTTTTTTTTCTCATTTTCTAGACTGCCTCGAGAAATTTCGCTACACGATATTCGGAAAGGTTATACTTAACGCTTTCATTTGATGCACATATTGTTGATATTTGAATGGCGGGTCAGCGAGATGTGCAAATTTTTAAACAAAATAGCGGGTTGGGGCAGGTTGTCACAAAATTATTGGGGCAAGTTGTCACGTGTAAAAACTCACCCCATTTCGACTTGACCATGGTTTTTTGAGTTGAGGTCAACTTTCTCAAGATTCTCGGAGTCTGGGTGGGATTTCGCATGGTTTGTGGGCTGTTCGGAGTCTAGGTTGACTGTTTTGTGGTTTCCAGGAGACAATACAATGAAACCCGTTTTCGCCATTTAAAATACTCGGGACAACTTACCCCGGGGTCTGTGACAACTTGCCCCGAGGCGGGTTCCGCGAATTTTTTTGAAAATTCGAAAACACCTACTCAGACTTGCTTTAGAATAACTAAAAATTTTCTGTAAGTGCGCAAAGGATGCATCTACAATACCCCATCTCAAGATTTGCGAAAAAAAAAATTTGGAAAAATTCTAAAAATCAGAGAGTAAAAAGTGTGACAACTAGCCCCGGTCTCCCCTACTTCAAATGATTCATTTGTTTTTTCATGCGTTTTTGTTTTTGAAGCCGTTATATACTATTTTGTGGTAAGGATTAACTGGAGATACAATTTTAACGAATAAATCAATGTACGACATTTCTTGGTAATACCGGATACCATAAGGGTGATTGTGTCCGACATTACCCCTACGATACAATTTTTAAAAAGTTTGAAAATATAGCTTTTGATGGATGAAAATAAAATTTGACTTATATATACAGTGCGACTTCCCAATAAGAGTCCACTCAATAAGAACGCTTCCTCTATTTCTCGCTCGAGCACTTCCCCCACTCCAACTCGAACTCTGATCGTGAGCTCGAGTTTTTCGCGTTCGAACCTCTGAATAAGAACGCCCAACGTAAACGAAAAGATAGAGAGAGATAAAAAGAGTCAGTCAGCGTGGAGCGCGCGACTGGTGGGGGTACTTGAATTCTCGGAAAAACTCTTTCCCTTGGAGGCTTTAGCGTTCTTATTGAGAGGTCGCACTGTATACGGATTTTGAACGGGCATAAAAAGTACTTCGCGTCAATGCACTCAGATGTTTCGTGTCCGGCACGATCTGATAGCTACACATTAGTATGTGTATGTATGTACCTGTTGGAAATTAGATCAAAAACTAGTGAAACCTGATATGCGTCAAACCAGAGCCGCTCTGGTGCTATTGTTTTTATCAGCCATTAGACCTTGATAAATGATGCAAGTGTCACGAGACCTGTGATTTTTTACTAATTTCCCAGACGTAAAAAAATGCTGTCCGGAATTACCCGCCGTCCGGCATTACCTCGCTCTCCCCTATCGTCAGGAGAAGATCGAGAGTCTAGATCATTTCGGCTTTGGCGAGGATGGCATCGGTTCCAGACATTCAAGTCGAGAGATGATTCTCAATCTCCTGACAAAGAATTTACAACCAAAACAAACATGGAATGATTAAATAATTAAAACTGTAACTGAACAAACACCTTTTCCTTCACAAACTTGGGATTGAAAATGTGCAGTGTGTAGTGCAGTATCAGTTCCAGGCTCAAACCTGTTCCAAGTTCAAACTTGACCCTGTATCATGAATCAATATCCCCCAAATCGTGTGTCATCGACATTGAATATAGATTAGGGGAGACCGGGGCTAGTTGTCACACTTTTACTTCCTGATTTTTAGAATTTTTCCAAATTTTTTTTTCGCAAATCTTGAGATGGGGTATTGTAGATGGATCCTTTGCGCACCTACAGAAAATTTTTGGTTATTCTAAAGCAAGTCTGAGTAGGTTTTTTCGAATTTTCAAAAAAATTCGCGGAGTGCGACAACTTGCCCCCAGGCGGGGTAAGTTGTCACAGACCCCGGGGTAAGTTGTCCCGAGTATTTTAAATGGCGAAAACGGGTTTCATCGTATTGTCTCCTGGAAACCACGAAACAGTCAACCTAGACTCCGAACACCCCACAAACCATGCGAAATCCCACCCAGACTCCGAGAATCTTGAGAAAGTTGACCAGAACTCAAAAAACCATGGTCAAGTCAAAATGGGGTGAGTTTTCACACGTGACAACTTGCCCCAATAATTTTGTGACAACCTGCCCCAACCCGCTATTTTGTTTAAAAATTTGCACATCTTGCTGACCCGCCATTCAAATATCAATAATATGTACATCAAATGAAAGCGTTCAGAATAACCTTTTCGAATATCGTGTAGCGAAAATTCTCAATGCAGTCTAGAAAATGAGAAAAAACATATTAGAAGATGGAAAATAATTACTTTTCAGGTCCGATTTCAGTTTATCGATCACTGCGAGGCCGAATATGATGCGATATTCAATTTAACGACATTAGTTTGTTTCAAACATCGAACTACAACTTTGATCTATAGCACCGTTCGATCTGTTATCTAGCGGTGGAGATATGGACACTGTGACAACTAACCCGTGTGACAACTAGCCCCGGTCTCCCCTACTCTTGAAGGATGTGTGAAGGAGGAACTGTGAACTAGTTCGGATACTATAGCCTGATGATCAGATTTCGGATTTGCGCATTACACCAAGGTAACATCAATATCGTAAGATTGCAATTTTGGAAAATTAGCGGAAATGAACAGACAGACCCACTGCATGCGTAAAAATATAGTCGATTTGTCCATTGCCGCTAGTCGAAGCCGTCCTTTCGCAAAATATTTCCACAGGCTAGCAACTTTGAGGGTCCCGCTTTCCCTGTCTCGCAACTTGAACCTAATTATCCAAATTTCATTTGCCACAACGCGAACTGAATGATATTGAGAGGTGTGCGAGTTTCAATATGCACGGTAAAAAATACATTGTTGGGTTAAGTGTCGTGCCGTGCTAAATAGGGGATAAGCCCGGGTTTCTGTAAAATTTACAAAAAGTAAGGTAGCTCCAAGTAAGAGCCTTGTAACTCTCACTGAAGTTTATGTTGATTTTACAGAAAACTCGACTTGTCCCCTATTTAGCACGGCACTTTGTTAACCCAACAACGTATTTTTTCTCGTGTGCTGCTGATGGAATCACAAGCGATCCCGAAAGAATGCATGCAACACGGAGAGAACTAACAATTAACACCCGACCTTCGTTGCCTTTGTTGGAGGAAAGTTCACAATTAAATTGTCCGACTAGAATGTCGATCGAGAAGTTTAAATTAGCAGCAAAGCCAAACTTACTTCACTCACTTTCACTCATTTTCGAGCTTATTTTAGACCCAAGAAAAATCGTTCTTTACTACCCTTCGTATGTAAAACGCATGATATTCATTGACTACAGTTAATTCAGTCGGCTTGTGCCGAGATTTCACTGACCTTTGTTTCGATGAATGTACCTGCAGAGCTGACGATCTATAGGTAAATTAGATAAAAAAAAACACACTCTAAATTTGTATAGATACTAGGATGCCAACATTTTGACCTCAAGTTTGCGAGGGTAATCGGAAAATTTTCAGGGGTCGCTCAATGGACTCGAAAAATCGAGGTGTCACCTGAAAACTGAGTTTTCAACTTTGAAAATTCGAAGGCTCTCACCCTTTCAATTTCTCTATCGTCCTAATTCAGGAAGGTGTTCCAAAGACTCGAGAAAATTGATGTTGAGAGGTCGTTCGATACCTCCAAATAAAGTTATTTTGCCCAAATATGAGAAAAAAACAAGCGGATTTAGGCTAACTACAAGCCAGCCTTTGAACTTCTCGTTATTTACTTTTTTTTACAGCTATTTTGAATTTTACAAATATGACCTCAGATTGATAATAATAATAATAATAATAATATTTATTTATTTCCATACATATCATTGGAAAACATTGCGAGCAGTCAAGTAATACAGAAAATAGTAATTTAGCAAAGAAGGGAAAAGTCAAGAAGAGAAAAAACATGCAACGTAAAAGAGAAACAAAAACAGATTCTCGATCAGCGGATCAAAAAACCTTCGAGTACCAATTTCCGTAAAATTTCGAATGTTTTTCCCGGCAAATTGGATTTGCCATTTCGAATTTCGCAAATCTCACTCCAGATTCATGATCAGTGACCCAACACACCTACGAGTACCAAGTTTCATCCAAATCCAAATGGTTTTAGTTTTTTTGCAGCATATCGAATGCGGCAAATGAAAATTTTGCAAAACTGACTTCAGATTCGTGATCAGCGATGCAAAAAACCATGTGGTACCAAAGGGCCTAGCCGGGGGTTCCCATATATATGAAATGTGCCGCTAAACCAATTTGGACTCACTATGCGCCAAATTGTAGCGCTTCGTTAAAAACTAGGTTCCCCCAAATTTCAACCTTATATCTTCACTATTACGCTTGGAACCTGACAAAACGTGATTTTTCGTTTTTTGGCGATTTCCGCGCCATTTTTACTTAGAAAAATCTGAAAAAAATCCACATCTGACGAACATTGATACGCATGTCACAGAATTTTTTCAGATTTTTGTGGTGAACTCGACCTCTTAAAAAATCTTTGAAGGTACAAATTGTCAATTTTCGATCGATTCATTGATAAACAAAAAAGAATCATTAAGCAACTCCTAAATATAAATTAGTTCATCCAAATTTGGTGTGCTTTGTGAGATGTAGACTAGGAATGAATATAGGGGTTGAGGGTTGGGGTTAGTGGAATTTTTTTCTCACTTGAGTAAAATAACTTCATTTGGAGGTATTGAGCGTCCTCTAAAAATCAATTTTTCGATTTAAATTTCGAGCACCTTCCTGAATTAGGACCATAGAAAAAATGAAAGTGTGAAAGCCCTGGAATATAAAAGTTGAAGAATTAGTTTCCAGGTGACAGCTTGATTTTTCGATCCCATTGAGCGACCTCTACAAATTGTTTGAATACCTTCGTCTGTAGAGGGGTTCAATTCATCTATAAAATCTTTTACTTTTTAGGGTAAGAATCCAAATCGCAAACTTGAGGTCCAAATGTTGGCACATTAATATACGCACTTATTCGCAGTGAATTCTACTGATTCAAATTTAGAGAGCAGGTACGTAAGAATACTGTCATGAAATTTGTAGGATTCGATATTTCCAACGAGCTTTGTTTTCGTAGGATTCGATATTCCCAGTAGGCTTTGTTTTTATTAGATTTTTCCAATATGGGAGTGAAATGTCGACGAAGGCAGTATGGTGCGATATATGCATATAACCTACTATACTATTAATGTATTTGTTTTATCTTTAACTTCAGTGCAACCAATGTGGAAGAATAATTTGTGTGAAACGTAAATATGAATGAAAACCCGTTAACTTTTCCTTTCAACCTATCGGCTTCGGATGAGGGTGCTCTTTAGAACCAGAAGCGATTTTTTTCTACACCTGTGGAAGTTCCGCACTAACTCTATCATATAGGTTTCATTTTATTATTGTACCCAGGCAGCATAGAAAATTTCGGATATGTTTCAGAAATATGTCCATGTCCGCACATATTTAAGCAACGTTTCTGAATTAACAATCGTGAAATATACGAGGACATAGACATATTTCTGAAACGGTTGCGTGCAACGGCTACATCGAAAAATCATTTATAGTTCTGAAGTGGGCAATCCACTAAGAGGACAAATCATTGAACAGAAAAATGACCAGGTCTCAGTACTGACCTTCGACACCAATTACGCTTCCACACTACTAACCATTGTATTACGTTCAACTACACTATGCAAGTGTAGGTACTACTTGGAGGCAAGCGCCCATAACCCTGCTAGTGTCTGCATCAGGACGGCCTTGACGGTATTTCGCCGTAATTGCGAGCTCATGCGAGTATGCCGTCATACAGTTTTGGTCATTGTTGTTACACCTTCACGGTGGCATGCTACAATCCGAAATCCAGTTATCTGGGCGGTCGGTCACACCGCCTCTTGCAAAAATATGATATATAAAAACATAGGATGCTACATGAATTTCCTGTTGGTGTTTGTCCATTTCTATCAGTCTTTATCATGTTTGCTGTGGACAGTGATGGAATGCTTGGGGGTCATACGGAGCTCCGTGGTGGTGACAACAATCACTCTAAAATGATTAACGAGTACCTTATCACCTGCAAACTGTGTTAAATTTTGTGGAACTTTCAATCATTTTATCGATATAATGTAGCTTGCCTTGCATAATAAATGTGTATATTGAGATATTCTTTGGCGCAGGTCCTCTTGGGATCACCCGGGATGAGACAAGGGAATTCTGCGCAGAATAAGATGTTAGGTTCCAGTGCCGGGCAATTCAACACCTACGTCATTTGATAAGTTTATGCGTTAAAACGATAACGTAGTTTACCAGATCAAATTATATCTCGTCAGACATGTTCAGACACAAGAAACAACGTAGGGGAGACCAGGGCTACTTGTCACACGGGTTAGTTGTCAGTGTCCATATCTCTCCACCACTAGATATAATAGATCGAACTGCGCTATAGATTGAAGTTTTAGTTCGATGTTTGAAACAAATTTATGTCGTTAAATTGAATATTGCATCATATGCGGCCTCGCAGTGATCGATAAACTGCAATCGGACCTGATAAGTAATTATTTTCTATCTTCTAATATAGTTTTTCTCATTTTCTAGGCCGCCTTGAGAAATTTCGCTATACGATATTCGGAAAGGTTATTCTTAACGCTTTCATGTGATGTATGTATGTACATATTGTTGATATTTAAATGGCGGGTCAGCAAGATATGCAAATTTTTAAACAAAATAGCGGGGCAGGTTGTCACGAAATAATTGGGGAAAGTTGTCACGTGTAAAAACTCACCCCATTTTGACTTCACCATGGTTTTTTGAGTTGAGATCAACTTTCTCAGCTTTTATGGAGTCTGGGTGGAATTTCGCATGGTTTGTGGGGTTTTCGGAGTCTATGACAACTTACCCCGCCTCGGGGTAGGTGGTCACACTCCGCAAATTTTGTAGGAAATTCGAAAAAACCTACTCTAGACTTGCTTTAGAATAACCGAAAATTTTCTGTAGGTGCGCAAAGAATGCATTTACAATACCCCATGTCAAGATTTTGGAAAAAAAAAATTGAAAAAATTCTAAAAATCAGAGAGTATAAAGTGTGACAACTAGCACCGGTCTCCCCTACAGATTTCACTATACCAGTTCAAATATACAGTGAGTAAACGTGGATGCGGGCCACTCAGTTTGGCAAAGATGGCGGCGGCGTGAGCGTAGACAGCCAGTGGTTCTCGGGGTTCGGACCCGCACAGAGAGGGATTTCAACCATGCCTCGTTCAAGCTAACTTGGTTTTGGTTGAACGCGCGAAAAAAGCGCGATTCAAATTTTTGGTTAACTTGAGGTTAAGAGCAGTGTTGGGCAGCTGCAAATTACGTAGTGTAATTCATTACATTCAACAATAATAAATTACAATTCTAATTTACAACAATAATAAATTACAATTGTAATTGTATTTTACAACAATAATAAATTACATTTATAACAATAATGAATTACAATTGTATGCTCAACAGTCAACACTGGAGGAAAAATGTTCTGATGTTTATGAACCATCAAAAATGATCAGAGAGACTGAATTCTTTCGCCTTGGTTCTACCGAGACTAGATTCTTCGCCTTGAGTCTACCGAGAGTGAATTCTTCGTCGACGCTTTGGGTAGACGCAGACGAGATTCTGCGCCTCAAGCCAACGGAAAGTGAATTCTCTGGCGACGCCTTGGGTCTACGGAGACTAAGTTCTTCGCCTTAGGTCTACGGAGACTAAATTCTTCGTCTCAAGCCGACGGAGGGTGACTTCTTCGTTGACGGAGACTAGATTCTTCGCCTCGAGTCTCCGGTGAGTGAATTCTCTGACGACGCCTTGGATCTACGGAGACTAGATTCTTCGCCTTAGGTCTACAGGGACTAGATTCTTCGTCTCAAGCCGACGGAAGGTGACTTCTTCTTTTTCGAATTGGCGCGCGTCGCCGCCCAACTGTCACATTTTCGTAATAACAATGCCATTACTTTGTTTCCGCACAAAACAAAAAGGTTTTGGCATATTTAGGTTCGGAATTGCACGTAGCGATCCGCGACAGAGCCCTTTTTTGCGATTTAGGCCCGTAGACTTTAATTTTCATCGAAATAAGCGACACGCCCACTTATGTCGGTAAGTCGGTCATAATCGAGTAGAGCCTCCCCTTAAAATGATGGAGATTCTGCAGAAACACCAATTTCATTGTACATGAAGATATTTCTCCGATTATCATAAGAACAGGCGAAACTCAATTCGACAATAGTACATTGTGTAACAAGGAGGCAAACTCGGTCTTTTCATGCCAAGCGTAAGTTTGTAATACAAGTCGTAGACGAGCGTGTACGCGAGCCGAAGACGACTATTGCAAATAAATACGCGAGGCGAAAGGACCGTTGCCTCCTTTTTGCACACGATACTTTATATAACCAAAATATAATGATCTACTCGTTTTGAGGTTAGGTTGAACTGTCGAATAATCCGACACTTGACGGCCACTGCGCATGCGCGGACTCTAGAGGTGTACAAATAAAGTTACTTTTAACGCCTAGGAGTTAAAAGTGACCCAATACGTACTCCTCGAGGTACTCCGCGCATGCGCACTCGCAGACTCATCCGACTGTCGGTAAAACGGCTGATCTGCATACCCACAAACTACCATCGAAGAACGCGTGAAAAACGCATACTCGCGTTATATAAAAAAATCTACAGATCTTGCATGTAACGCAAGCAGCTGATGCATTGAAAATGTCTTTCGTTATCTTGTTTTCGTGCATTTTTTCATCTGAATCTCTGAATTTACATGCTGCGCTATTATTATTGCCATCTATGATTACACTAAGAATCATTATGTGCACAGTGAAATCTACATCACCTAAATGTCCCTCGTTCTATTGTTTTTGTTCTTTTATTATTTATTTCTTCAACTTTTCACTACGCACTTCCGTTGCATCGCTTCCGTTGCATCATTTCAAGATTTGATCCCACAGACCTCACTGCTGACCCGAAAACGGAAGCATTTTCAATGCTAAGCTGACCCGAAAACGGAAGCATTTTCAATGCTAATAATGGTTCATGACTCGATGGGCAGTTAACATATTATTCGGAAAAAAATATTAGTTTCTGGCTTAATATTTTTCGTTGAGAATTTTTTTCCTTTTTTCAACAAGTTTGTTGCTCTGCTTATTTTATTTTTTCAGTTCAAAAATAGGTTCAGTAAATACTGAACTGATTTATCAACAGAAAACAGTATTGGGCATTGTAACACAGTAGCAATATGGCATAATTGTACGGGAAATATTCATCTATTCCGTGAAAACTGGTCTCAAAGGTCACAGTAACTCTAGTAAGATTGTTATTAATTGTGTCGATTCGTGACCAGTGAAGTAATCAATAAAAAACTCGTCAACAGAAGGTAATTTAAAGAATTTTTATTATAAAGGAAATCGTGTTATTAATATTTTTTTAACAAAGAGTGACACATATTTTTAGTATCACTGTAACTATAGCACAGCGTTTGCGTGTGTGTGTTTGTATGATTCTTTAGTGAATATTTGAAAGCAGTAGGTATCTAGTGTCATGATTTTTAATTCTAATTGTTTCTGTCTTCCGTTTCTGTTTCGTTATATGTTAGCTGTGGCCTGTGCAAAATATTGGATAAATGACACAGGAAAATCGTTGGCTTCATCATACAGCACTTTTCTGAATTTCATCTGACTTTCGTTCATACGCTGATGGCCTTTACCAAGCACCAAAGAATTTATTTTATTTTCGTACTCTCTAAGGATGTGATGTATGTTTCCAGAAAGGGCGTGTGTGCATTTCCCCTCATAACTTTGTACACAGCAATCAAAAACGATAACCTTTTCGGATGCAAAAGGTGTTCTAGTCGCTTTAAGACTAGACCCAATAAAGTCATGCATAATACCAACGAGAAAACTTGTATAAGCCGAAGCACAAAATTATGTTTTTCCGCTCAGAGCCGCATCTCTCTTATAAGCGCCCTATGCCCCTATCCCTATTCCGTCGTGGCTCTGTGTCTGAACCAGCCTTACGTTATCCCCTTTAATTTCACGCGAAAATCCGAAGAGCCTGCGCTAGGCTCACTAAGCAACGTCCTGACAGAGCAGGGATAGGGCGGTAGGAAGAGGTGGTTTTGGGTGAAAAATTCACAATTTTGTGCTTCGGCTCAGACAAGTTTTCTTGTTGGCCTTATGTTTCATTTGATTCGTTTTGGTCTCAGATTGCAGGTGAAGGAAGGATTTATGTCCTGTATTTCGTAGAATTTCGGAGAGAAAAAAATGATTAACTATGGGCATTTTTGGCACCGTTTTACACGACTCTGAAGACAAATTATGATAAAATACACGGCAAATATTGCTCATTTACCTTCAATATGCTTCCAGGATAACTTTGATATCTCTGTAAATGGTTGAGAAAATTTGCATCGCGTGAACATCTGCAAGTGCTAGCTGCGCCGGGAGTAGGCAACGTTAAGAATAATTAAATGAAGGTCGTTGGTTGCCAAAAAAGGATTATCTCTTCCACAAGAATTCACGATTGCCACAGAACCAAAAAAAAAAATTTGCTGTCGAGCTAAACATATTTTAGGAGTGAACATATAGCTCTAAAAGAGGTTTTAGTAGGTATAGTTCGTCGATGTTCACAATAAGGTAACAAATATTGTATTTGAAGGTCAGAGGAACGGTAATTTTTTTGTTCAGAGACGTGAATGATGTACAGGAGAATTTGCAAAATAATACCTATGCATGCGTATCTAAAGAGACGACACCAGTTGGGGATTTTCAGAAATCCACATCGACGGCCGCTATTAATATTGTCTTATGTTTTCGTTTCCATTTTGAACAGACCTATGGGCTATTCCGCGTGAAGCGGATCAGTCACCTCTCAGATATTTTTTTAATTTTGCATGTCGATTGTGTAGGGGGAGTTAGATTTTTGTGCCGAAGCGCGATTTTGATAATGCAAAATTCGATTTTTTATTTGCAATAACAAATTAGACCACCTTTTTTTTTTTTCAAAAATTCATAACTCCGCCAAAGATGAAATTACATGCAATTTTTTTCTTTTGACTCACGCGGAAAGCTTCATAGAATTTAAAAAAAAAATACAAATAAAAAAAACAACTTTTATCAATTGTTTATTTAACAATTAATTTTTTAAAGATTTTTCAAATACTGAGTGACACGACTAAAAAATTTTAAAAAAAATTCTGACATGTACCTTGTACTATACTACAACCTGTGAATTAATTTCAGAGACGTGTTTTTCTTCGTTTTCGAGTAAAAAATCGTTGAAGGTGTCGATGCGTCCCAATTTGAGGCGCGCCGCGACTCACGGAATGGCAAGCGACCGGCTGCCGGCCACCGCTATTCCGCGGTGGCGACGCAACGTTATTTGCGAACCATTTTCACGATGTTGGACATGAGATAAAAATCTGAAAAAAATACTATACCTTCACAACGCCTGCCTTAAGCGATGAGCAAAGTTTCAAAAACGTGTTTTCTCCCGTTTTTTAATTACTGAGATTCAAAATATATTTACATCTATAATTCGAAAACGGGAGAGAACACGTTTTTGAAACTTTGCTCATCGCTTAAGGCAGGCGTTGTGAAGGTACAGTATTTTTTTCAGATTTTTATCTCGTGTCCAACATCGTGAAAATGGTTCGCAAATAACGTTGCGTCGCCACCGCAGAGTAGCGGTGGCCGGCAGCCGGTCGCTTGCCATTCCGTGAGTCGCGGCGCGCCTCAAATTGGGACGTATCGACACCTTCAACGATTTTTTACTCGAAAACGAAGAAAAACACGTCTCTGAAATTAATTCACAGGTTGTAGTATAGTACAAGGTACATGTCAGAATTGTTTTAAAATTTTTTAGTCGTGTCGCTCAGTATTTAAAAAATCTTTAAAAAATTAATTGTTAAATAAACAATTGATAACAATTGTTTTTTTTTATTTGTATTTTTTTTTTAATTCTATGAAGCTTTCCGCGTGAGTCAAACGAAAAAAATTGCATGTAACTTCATCTTTGGCGGATTTATGAATTTTTGAAAAAAAAGGTGCTCTAATTTGTTATTGCAAATAAAAAATCGAATTTTGCATTATCAAAATCGCGCTTCGGTACAAAAATCTAACTCCCCCTACACAATCGACATGCAGAATTAAAAAAATATCTGAGAGGTGACTGATCCGCTTCACGCGGAATAGCCCCTATCTGAAAATAGCTCGGGGTAAAAGACTTAACTCCTATGCTTATACACAGGAGTTAAGTCTTTTACCCCGAGCCATTTTGAGATAGGTCTTTTCAAAATGGAAACGAAAACATATAAAGACAATATTAATAGCGGCCGTCGACATGACCATATGTTTACGAAACACTTTTCAAAATAAATTAGCCCAGAAATAAAATGAAACCGGGGCAAGGTGGGTACCTCAGATGAAAATTGAAACGAACAAGTTTTCCAATCGATCAAAAATCTTTTTCTTTGAAAACAAGATTTGAAAAAATGAATTATTCATCAAGAAAATTTTTCTTCCTTAATCTTCGAAGAAAAAAAATCGAGGCACTTTTTTTTTCAATTCTTAGCTGAGGTGCCGACTTTGCCACTGCAGTCTCCTTTAGGTGATCGAATATTGGTTGACTGTGTACATAAATACGATGATAATATTCATGATCATAATAAAGTGATGGCTTCCTGGAGTACATATATGTATACTTCAAAAAGTTGACCTTCTAGATTTAAAAAAAAAACGTAATTGCGACTACATATCATCCCTACTTTTTGATAGATCTGGTCACGTTTCATTTACGCTTTGGTGTCGACGGTGGACGAGGATTTTGGTTCCCACATTTATCAACAATTTGAGACTCGTTATTCGTCGAAAGTTTGGTGTCACGAATGCGAAGTGAATTTCGTGTCTGACTCCTGCGTCTTCTGGCCCCCCGGTGCGCCATTATTGTACTTGGAGCATTCATTTGTCTTGTCCAATTTAGGTGATTAGTTCCAAACTGAAAACTGCTACCCAGAGCCGACGAATTTGGGATTTTTGAAGCTGGCTGCGATATCGGTGTCGTCGTCTCAATAACCGAAGCGTTATTTACTTTGGCCTTTTTAGTCGCAATCGAACTTTCTGTATCTTTGTGCCTACGTCTTCTTCGCGCTACAATTTTTTATCCATTTTTCATTTAAGAGACGGATTACGTACCAAGATTTCAGTTGATATCAAATGAAAAGTAATCTGTTTAGTCACAATCCTCCATAGCGTAAGTGATGGTCTGTTCAGGTGTTAGGTCACACTGCTGTATCTGTGTTTAAGTTGATATGATACTTCAAAACTCACCATTATATCGGATCGGTGACAGAATTCTTGAATGGACTGCAGAATCGGAATTAGAACTAGACGATTGGCAAAGAAGAGAATTGCTCCTCTGCCGAGTGGCCACGCGATTTCTATATGCCAAACTGCGTCTTCGTTTTTGCCTGCAAACCAGACGAAAACGAGACTCCGAACCACTCATTTCATCTTCGGCCCAAAATTGGCGATCAGCATCATCCGTCGCAGGTGGCGTTGGCACTGCTGGCTTTGCAAAATAATCCAAATGAATTGTTGTTTAATCTTTTGATAAAATATATGGAGCATTTCAGCTTTTCTGTGCAATGACTTACCAATAAACTTACATACAGAAATTAATAGCAACACGTGTGACGAATGCAAGACTTGTTGCGTGCATTTTCTTTACACTTTACTTTTTCCAGAACCTCATTAACTTACTGCTTCTCCTGAAGTTCCAGGTGCGGCGAACGTTCTGCTACAAAGATTCAACTGTGACATCAATGTAACGGTAGGAGGAATGTGCAGAAGGTTGAGGCTGGCTCCTTGTAGAAGCTCCTCTTCCTCGGAGCTACAGATCACCTTTTTACAATCGCCCCAAGCATGATCACCCATTTCTCAAATGTGCTGTTCACGTGAATACAGTTTACCGATATTCACAGATTTTTCTTATTATTTTTGATACATGAGGATTAGACTAGTAAATTTTGACAGCCTGAGGGTTATTTCCAATGAATAGCCATAATCAGATTCCGAATTAATTTGTGTTTCATTTTTGTTTATTACTTACAAGTGAATTGTGACATTCATAACCATGAAACCATGCAGGGTGTTTGATGAATACAAATTCAAATCGTCTATCTGTAGTCACTTTGTCATATTCAGACCCCATTCAACTTTTGACATTTTATATTATACCTAACCGCGTTATTCTGCATCATTCCTTTTATATCGTGATGGACTTCATATACATGGTAAGTATATGGATAACACGTGAACAACATCTCATGGTGATCTAGTAACGAGAAGAGAGTGTCGCACGTAAAACTGCTGTCGTAAGTTTTCAGATTGTCAAGACGGCGTACGTATTAGCAACGAATTGAAAAAGTTCGCACATGTAGGGATGCGTAGCGCATGATAATATTTAAGGTAGAAGTAATCAATGAATGGCAAAAATAATCGAAACCTCTTAAAAACAAGTTGAAAATTATCAGCTCTCGAACGGACTTGAAAAAAAAGAATTTACATTCATTTCGTCCATTTCTTATACTCATCAAGAAACTCTTTAATATTCAGAGTACCTTCTCGATTTCTAGTTTCGCAGAACGCCGGTTTCTCTTCTTCTTTTCGTTTTCTTTTCCGCAGTTGTCACGACTAATGTAACTTCGGCAAATATTCGTTCTTGAGTCAAAAACATTGTACTTATCGATAAATATTCCAGATTTACTGGAGGAAAAAATTTTTTCAGCATGACATAATTAATTTTGCGAAGGACAGAATTAAACTCGAAAACGACATTTCTGCAGTGAGAGAAACGTGCGTTCATGAACTAACGTTGCATATGAAAACACAATTATTAGAAAACGCATTCTGCATAGGCCATAGATGAAAGAAAAAAGAAGGTTTCACAAGACATGTTCAGCCCCAATTAAAAAGTAACATTAACATGGAAAAGTAGGAAGTCTCTCGCTGACTGATGTGAAAGATAGCTGTAAATGTAGAGTCTAAAATAGACCTTGGATTTTCAAACTTTTGATACATAATATCAGAAAAGGGTAAAGGACAGTCTTTCTTTTCTAATATGGGGGAAGCTACATATCGATTTGATTGGTGTCACCGAGTAATGTATTGCTCTACTTCTCGGCGGATACAATGTCTTGAGAAAATTTCTTCTACCGCACGGTGTAATAATGTTGTCACCTTGTGGATGGAATATCACAAGGCCAATGGTCCACTTTTAGCAATCTGAAGAATTGGGTACAAATGTTCAATCATTTTCCGATTTTCTCCGTTTCTTAATACGCGGACTATCTGAATCATGTGGACTAGGTGTTATGTGGCTGCGTTTCCGCTGTTGCTTAGACGAAGATTCGCCAAAATCACTACTGCTGTTGGCGGCTGTTCTAGTCTCCCTCCTGAATGGTCCCTCCCCAGTCACTTGTACTAATATCTGTTGAGTAAAGTTCGAATTTATAATTCATGTCAAACTTGATGGGAAAGTTGTGTAATATAAATCGAATCAGTTTCCTCAATTCGACCACTTTGTCTGAATCGGGTATAGTAATAACTGATGGATTAGGAGCGTCAACCGTATCACATATACAACCTCTTGCCCTCAGCAAACCCACCGGAAAGACAAAAGTCGTACAATTTATTTTTTTCACTAATTGTTTCAATAACACACACAACGCGAGTCTTCAATCAAATTCACAAGGTTTCAACGTCCACGCAAGAAGTCATAAATATTATTCATGAAAGATTTGCGATTCTGACGTCATAAACTTGTGAAAATCCTTGCATTACTCGACTCAAGTCTCTGTATTTTACGAAACTAAGGCTGGATTTGAAAAAAGGTCCAAAGCTGAAATTCTGCCTTCCGAATGAGTGCAAACAGCAAGATTGAGATCAAAGTGCCTGAACATGAAAACATGGTGGCCGATTTTTTTCGGGAAAAAAATTCCCTGACTTTTCCCTGACTTTTCATGACTGGTTGATCAATTTTCCCTAACCGAAGTTCTAATATTGTCTTAATTAGTGCTACAAGATAATACCCCCAATTCTGGATTTCATTCCGATGCAAATTGATTAGGAAATCCAACAATGTTGGGACCAATTATAGGAATTTTTTTTATTTTCTTGCTGAATCATTTACGACACGTTATTAATTTCTTTTACTTTTTCCCTGACCAATTTTTGTTTTCCCTGACATTTCCCGGTTTTCCCGGTTTTCCCTGACCGTGGCCACCATGGAAAAGGACTGATTGATTCGTCTTTCATCTTGAAGTCGCCTTCACAAATTTCTCAAGCCGATCCCCTTATCCACTGTCACAAGTTTTCACGCAACCACGCAATTATTTTAATAGTGATTATAATAACTTCTGCGTTTACTTCTACGAAAAGATTGAGAATGATTTCGGTTTCTCAACTCAAAGTCGACATTTAACCGAACTGACCAAAATTCGTAAACGTGAATCAAACACGCAGCTAACTGGATCAAATCATTTAGCAGATATCAGTCGAAAGGAACGACCGATAAGCAGACAAATGAAACGAACAAGATTTTCGAGACGGCGGATTTTTTGATAGTGGAAAATTTATTCATTGAAAGCAAACAGTAATATATCTGTATCATTTGGCACAGACAACTTTATGCTCTGCCGTTCGAGTTTTCATGTTTCGTTCGTTTCGAGACCAATTCAAGAAAAATATAAAATTGTACGACTATCGGTCGTTTCGATCGGTTTGCTAATGGCAAATGGCCAATTTCGCGATTCTATCACATCGGGAACGTCAGTCATTCCTCAATCGGCAATTTTATTCCATGACTTTTTTTTCGTGTATACCAGCGTGTAATTATTTGTGAAAAGAACTATAATATATTATAGACTTTCCTACTGGGCCAAGTGATTTGAAGCGACTTCATGTAACAATGATAATTGCGATATAGATATCTATAGATCTAGTGATTCGAATCCGTCCAAATGATTTCGAACGATTCCAAAGTGATTTCAACGAATTAGTAGTCTCCCAAATTCGTAATATATCGCCTTGTTTGCCGTTTTTAATTTGTAAACTTCGCAAATTAACGATTTTTTCCTTACCACCATTGAGCAAACGTAAGATATTTCCAGTATGCAAAAAAACATTGTAACAATGATCATTTCTGCGGTGTGTGAGCGTTTACAAACAATGTTATTGAATAATCAATCCCCGAATGATTCAAGAAATGCCAGTTCTCCTAATACCACTTTGTACAACGATAAAAACGAAATAATTTGGTATTTCTACGAATTGAACAGCTGTGAGACGTACCTGCATGTGTTGCAAGCATTCTTCTTGCATCGAGACAGCCATTTTGTAAACAAACGTATCCTGTTTGTTATACATAATGGCATTTTGGAACATCAGCATAACATCTCGCTGGAAGTGCATAGTAGATCTAATAGTTCCATTATCGATATTTTTCTTGATAGTAGACAAATCCATGGGACGAAAGATAACTGAATGATATCCTGGTGCTTGGTCTTCTGTGATGGGCCTCAAAAATACGGATGCATATTTGTGCGTAACCAGCCTATTGAAGACCAGCATAACAGCTTTTTTCCAAGCACGGTAATCGGCACCTTCTCCACCTCCTTCAGTTTCTGGTTCACTGTCTATTGTAACAGCGGGCCTTTTTGAATATGTTTTCATGGTTCGACCACCGCTCAGCTTACTCAACGAAGATTCCTCCTCGTCAAGATCGCCATCGTCACCAATGTCAGCTAACGTTTCCGTTTTCCCAGCCAGTTCAGGATCTGGAGTTTCCTTTTGTTCTGATTTATCTTCATGTAATTCACTGTCCTCAACTTTTGTTTCCGTATTCAGTATAACCGGCTCTTTCTTAATTTCAATCTTTGCGCCATTTTGTTCTTGGTCTTTTGCAGTCTGCTCAATCATCGTCTCAATTTCTTCCTCTTTGACAGGTGTATCGGCATTTCCCTGTTCCTCCTTCACGAGCTCCGTTGCAGCCAATCCAGTGGAGATATTTGGCTCAGTTGCAGATGCTTGGCTTGCTTTCTCATCCTTGCAGTCACCTTTATGAACGATAAGATCGACAGAGTCTTTCTCATCTTCCCTTTTTTGTTCCTGCTGAACTTCCTCTGGGATATCGTCTTTGGACTTTGCAACAGATTGCTCTGCAACAGTGTCAACTTTGACCGCTGCATCCGCTTCTTCTTCAGTTGAAGTAATCGATTCTTCTGGACATGACTCCGATGTATCCTGTATGTCAGATACGACCTCCCGAGGCGCAGCTTTCTCTTCGTTTTGTACACTTTGGGAGCCTTCATCATCCTCTAAAATGAGGCTAATGTCCTGTGACTTTTCCGTATCCTCTATACATACAACATCATTTGGTGTTTCTGTTGATTGTCTCGCAGCAGCCACTCCGTCTAATTTGTTTTGTGGATCTCCAGTTATCTCTGCTAGATGAATTTCTAGTTGATCCATTTCGTCTTCCTCTTTATCCTCTGATTCCTCTGTATTCGATTTTGTTTCACATGCATTATCACAAGTAGCTTCTTTTTCCACTACAACTAGTTCACTTTCTGCCTTCTCCGTATTTTCACTCAGCTCAGGTGTATCCTGTCGTTCGATTTTTTTCTCTGAATCATGTGTTTCGATTTGTGTACTTTCATTGCTTTCAGATTCTTTGGATTCAAATTTAGGGCTCGATTCAGCCTCCTCAACAGGCTCGTCTTTGTCATCAATGGAATTTTTATTCTCTTCGGGTAAAGATTCGTTGTCTGTATTATCGTCATTTATATCCGTTGGCTCTGCTTTCACTACTTCATCAAGCTTTGGAGACTGGGAAGGGCTCATTATTTTTGGTTCTGTAGGTTCAACAGCAACAGTGCCGATAATTTCAGCTATATTAGACGTGCTTGAATCAATATCTTCAATTGCCATTTCACTGTCAGGAGAATCTGATGTTGAAACTAGTTCGTCAACATTTCTTGGTTCCGGACGAGCAGATGGAGTTTCGTGTGCCGGCTCCGTGCTCGTAGTATCTTCGATAGGAGCTGGTGGAGCACGTGTTTCGTTGGTCCTGGGACTTGCGGTGATTTCCTCTTTAATTAATTCCTCAATGTCTCCAATAATTTCGTTAATTTCATCCTTATCTATAACATCAGCCATGATGTCTTTCCCAATTACATCGTCGATGTGATCAATTATCTGTACCATGCTTTCGGTCACGGGAATATTTTGGGATACAGACACAGCTGGGATTCGTGCCATCTCCACCATGTTCTGAGACACGGTTGAAGTCACAGTTGGCAACGGAGTATGAATTTCCGGAGGTATACTAGCCTGTGTAACCGCAGCACCAGATTCTTGTAGGTTTGGCAAAGGCCCGCGTTGTGAATTTGCAGGTAATTCCAAAAGCATCGACAACGTCGGTGCGCCAACCGAAGGCCTTTCGGATACTACGCTTGCAATTGTGGATGAAACAAGTTGCTGCAGTTGGGAAGATACATTTCCTGTCCGAGCATGATCTAGTTGGGCGCTCGGGACCTTAGGACTGGACACCAAAAGGCTGGCTATAGTAGGTGAGCCAGCCTGCGTAGGTGTAGGTGTCTGTATCTGAGTTGTTGGGCTGGTAGATTTCAACAGGCTTGTCAGCAACGGTGATCTTCCGCCTCGTTTTTTTTCCTCTTCCTCATTGGTCGACGTATCCATTCCAGAAGGTTCGTAGTTCTCCGCAGCTTGCTCCCCCGGTTTTCGATGAAGACTCACAGACTGTGATACTGTGGAACCTTGTTTCTGCTGGCGTTTGGCAAGCCAGGCAGTATGTGCTCGAGCCTTTTGCTCCTGTTCTCGTTCTTCATGTTCGATCACCTGCCACATCTTCTGCAGTTTTTCGTCCGACAACGGACCACACTTCAGTAGGTTGACTTCAGCCTTGAGCTGCTGATATTCATCACGTTGGAAGGCGAGTATTTGCTTCAGCTCCGCTATTCTTTCCTGCGTTAATCTGCTCACGATAGATTCCGCATTGCTTTCACCAATTTCCCTCTTCTTTCTCTTCGGGGTATCCGCACTCTCCAACAAATAAGAATACTGAGTGGCGCAGGACTTTTGAGAAAACCAATCCGGTGGTCTCAACGCCTCTTTTTCAGCGAATGGTTTCAAAGATTCCGATACCATTCTCCAATTTTGATTGGTTTCTCCGGAATTCAACACGCTCGCAGCCAAACATAGCTGCTCCCTCGTGCTCCACGTCTCGTAAGGAACGCGTTTCAATTTCAATCCTACAACGAAAAGAATTCATTAACAGTTATAGAGACGTTCTCTGCCCCATCGAAGAAAGAAATATGTGACGGATTCGATTATTTTGAGGGAAACGAACGACGAACCATTTTGTTTGGGGGTTAAAATTACCATTTCGACTATGACCATACGTACATCTGTTTCTATTTTGTTTAGAATTAAGAATAACATTACACACACATAACCTAAAAAATAGGCGGCAACAAGCAGCGCGATAACAGAGAGAATGAAGGGTTTTATACGACAACTTACTGTCCTGTACTGATGCCATCGTTCCCCTCACTGTTATTACATATTTATCATAATCATTGTTTTACTCTGTCATTTGGACACAATATTTTCAAACACTTTGTGTCCGGTGGCTTCGTTTTGTCGCTATAAATGATCCGCCTATCCGTGACTCGGTTCAGTGTTCTACGGAAGCGGACTTTCCGGCCAACTCGTACAATCGTACTCTGTCGCTAAAATAGGGATTTAACGACATACTATGATGTCGCTATAATCGGGATGTACTGAAATTATTCTTGAATTTAAAATTGAAATTGGTCCAACGATATTGAAAACTTTTGTGATAGTGAATGATATCAGAGAAAATTTGATTGCGAACGACTTTCATTGTGATTTATGTTCAATTTCGTTGCGCTACGATTAGTATGTATCTCCTCGGTGCGCAAACTGATTGAACATAAATGTTCAAAATCAACATTCAAGTATCATTACGTTTTCAATTTCCCATTTAATAATTGTTCAATTTTCAAATTCGAATTCAAAACTAACTAATAGTCGATGTTATCGACATAGTATGTCGTTAAATCCGTGAAATCTCGATTTTAGCGACGAAACTAACTAATAGTTGACGTTATCGACAGAGTATGTCGTCAAATCCATGAAATCCCAATTTTAGCAACGTAGTATGTCGTTAAATCCCGATTTAGCGACATAGTACGTCGTTAAATTCATGAAATCTCGATTTTAGCGACAAAACTAACTAATAGTCGATGTTATCGACATAGTATGTCGTTAAATCCGTGAAATCTCGATTTTAGCGACGAAACTAACTAATAGTTGACGTTATCGACAGAGTATGTCGTCAAATCCGTGAAATCCCAATTTTAGCAACGTAGTATGTCGTTAAATCCCGATTTAGCGACATAGTATGTCGTTAAATCCGTGAAATCTCGATTTTAGCGACGAAACTAACTAATAGTTGACGTTATCGACAGAGTATGTCGTTAAATCCGTGAAATCCCAATTTTAGCAACGTAGTATATCGTTAAATCCCGATTTAGCGACATAGTATGTCGTTGAATTCGTGAAATCTCGATTTTAGCGACAAAACTAACTAATAGTCGACGTTATCGACAGAGTATGTCGTTAAATCCGTGAAATCCCAATTTTAGCAACGTAGTATGTCGTTACATCCCGATTTAGCGACATAGTATGTCGTTAAATCCGTAAAATCCCGATTTCAGTGACATAGTATGTCGTTAAATTTCGATTTTTAGCGACAGAGTATGTCGTTAAATCTCGATTTTAGCGACAGAGTATGTCTGTACGAGTTGGCCGGCCCGGGCTTCCGTAGTGTTCAGATCAGAGAAGCGGAACGGTGAACTCTGTATGCGGAACGCGGACATGAAACAGTGGGCGAGAACCACAATGGTGTACGTCGATCAAGCTGTCAAAAATATATTTGCCGTTCCCTTTTTAGTTAGTTTCAACAATAGTTTTTCAATTATCCGCAGTTTTCTCTAGTGAATAATAAAGCTTTAGTGCCGTTGCGAGATCGCGGTTCGAGGATGTGCGATTCATCGTAAATTATTAATGTGCGCGTGGGGGAGGTTGTACTGACGGATACATCACATTTCTGAGATTCAAAGACTTTAAAGAAAAGATAATAATCCTCCTCTCATATTAAACGTTGCGATGAATAATCGCCGACGCACAAATAACTTCACGTACGTGAGCTCGTGCGTGAAATATATGATTTTCATGCTCAACTTTGTTTTTTGGGTATGTTGTTTTTATTTCTCGATCACATGCATGCACTGTTGTTGACTGATATTCACAGGAAGCTGGAGAAAATTAAAAAATCTAATTCTCCACAGACCTTCTTCTTATTTTCATTTATATACATTTTATTCTGCTCAAACCACAAACTTGTTATTTTTACAGCTCAATTTACCCGTGATGGAATGTGTTGGTAGAATTGTTGTAAATTGATTGCTAAGCAATTATTTAGAGTATTACTTGTATAACCTACTTGCGAGTGGTTAAAAAAAAAAACAGATTGCATTTTGTATGAGTCATATGTAGAATCCTTGTGAAGGAGATCTCATTCGAGGGAATCGAGAAGATGGTGAATCTTCGTATCAGTTACAAACAGTGGGATTTACAAACATTTCTCCTGTGTAACGAGAAATGCAATATTCTACTAAAGCCACAATCAAAATTCAAATTAAATTAAATCTAGCTCTTCGGTGGACTACTGATAGGCGTTGGCCTTTATGCATTCGTGGACAAATGGCAGGCGACTGGATCTGTAAGAGTAGAAAATGTTTACGACGTGGTTCTCAACATTTCTCTGGTGATGGTAATCGCCGGTGGAGTTGTCTTCATCGTAAGCTTCGCAGGCTGTGTTGGGGCACTCCGTGAAAATACCTGCCTGCTAAAATTCGTTAGTACAACCTATTTTTTCAATATTAGTCTCATTGTGATGAGTATTCACAGTTACATATGTTACTGCCCGTAGCTGGAGAGCTTCACTCGTCTTTACTTGCCATAATAGTCATAAAAATTATATGAATAATGCAATTTGAAATTAATAATGTCCATCCAGTACTCGCTGTGCCTGTTAGTCTTCTTTCTACTGGAGATGGGTGTTGCAATTGTGGGTTTTGTCTTTCCCCACACGTTGCAGTCGTTGTTGGAAGAATCATTCACCGACAAAATCATTCAAACTTACCGTGAAGACCCTGATCTGCAAAACTTCATCGACTTTGGTCAACAGGAGGTAAGAACTCTGATTTTGTAAATCCTATTTCTGTCAGTGAATATGATTCATCTTCTTCATCTCTCCGATATCGTCAAAGGCGAAGCTGCCACTTCTATACAGTAGAATTGACGATGTGTATTTTACATCAGTTCAGATGTTGCGGACTGAGTCAAGAAGGCTACATGGATTGGGGAAAGAACGAGTATTTCAACTGCACAAGTCCAAGCGTTGAGCGTTGCGGGGTACCATTTTCCTGCTGTATGAACGCCACAGACATTTCCGTGAGTTGATTTGATTGTTATTTATCTGTAGAATACCACAATTCACTTTCCATCCACAATGCATAGAAAAATTACAACATTCACCGACCTATTAATTAATTAATTTTCAGAGCGGTTTGGTGAACATAATGTGTGGCTACAAGGCACAGGAACTACCAGTATCAGAAGCTGGAAAAAAAGTCTGGACCAGCGGGTGCATAGAGATCGTACGGAGCTGGGCAGAGCGTAATTTGTATACTATAGCTGGGATAGCCCTGGGCATAGCGCTCAGTCAATTGTTTGTGATTTATCTGGCAAAAACCTTGGAAGGCCAAATCGAATTGCAAAAATCACGATGGCACTCCTGAGCCTGACCTCAGGCCACCTACCGCTACCAAATTACTTCACCGAATGCTAGGCAGGTGGCCAGCTGCCAATCTAGAGGCCAGGAAGCGGAAACAAGTGTAAATGCCCGAATGGCACTGCTCGTGGTCTTTGCCATCTCACTTTATATCCTCTGCATCCTCTCTCTGATCAGATTAGTCCTTTACTTTAGGAGCTATTTTCATTTAAACCTTAGCAAAGGCTGATTCGGACAACTTGTATCGTAAATTACTTAGCTATCCATCAAACTTTCTGTTCGATCAACGTGTTTTCATCATGAAAAGCTGTTTCCTTTGCTCCGGTACGATTTATTCTATGTAATAACCATGGATGAGGAAGAATATTTAGGTATATACTTCAGCGAATTAAGATTTTTTATTTATATCAAACTTACACATCCAATTCGAGTAAGATACGCGTTCCTGCGCCAGACGTATCGTTGATCAGTTCATTTAGATGTAACTTAGGTGCAATTGGATGAATATTGCATTTTTTTTAAGTGAAATTATCAATCATTCGATATAATTTTAAAATCAAAACACCAACGACACAAAAAAGATTTACCGTAAAGGTGTAGGGGACTGTGTTAAAGAAAAATTTATAATCTTTACAAGTTTTTGTTTGCAGACTGGCAATAGAACTTATTATTAGGTCAAATTACTGCGTTCAGGTTCAAGCGAAAACAAGTTCTGAAATCAAATGAAGTAAATGTTGCTAGTCGACTCACATGACGAAGCGTGAAGGTTGTTTGAAGATTTAAGGTTTAGATGAGACTGACTCTTTTTAAGGAAATTGCAAATCTTCCAGGATTTTTTGGCTGGTCAAAAGAGATGTTTGCCATTTCATGTTGATCCGTTCAGGTACCGTTTTGCCCCGAGTATAAAGCAAACCCTAGTTCTCAGACTGCATTTCAGGACTTTAGTACTGTTGAATTGGTCATACAATTGGTATATCTAGGTCGGAGCGTGATTTCTGTGGACGATCTCAACAACAAAACATTTCGACTTATATATAATCGGTAATTGTTACGGTATTGTTACGGTATTTGTTGAATTGCAAGCACAAGTTAGGATTCTTATCTTACGGTTTCAAATATTGATGAGTTTCAGGTATTGGCATGAAAGTATGTACCTAGATAGCTATGTTTCAAGATTCTGAAAGTTAAGTGAAGAGAATAATTCATGGGTTTGATCTTTTGGAACAAAGTTGTCTATACAATACAGTGACCGAGCGTTTAACGCCAACGAGAACAAAACGTGGAGATCTAGTGAACATTTTCATTTTCGGGATGATTACTAGATATTTTAAAAGCAGACTGTTGGGAATCTCAGAATTGGGATGTATGCATTTCATTATTAAATGTGTTTCGTAAAACTTGAATTCACAAAAGATGTGTACATCGTGTTACGGCTGGCCGCCAAGTCTCAGTTTACTATGTTTAACTTAGGAATCATTATAGGTATATAAATTAAATTCTGATGTATCATTCAAATGTCAATTTGAGAACAAATTTGTGATGTTTTTTATTTTTGGCTCGATTTAGTGAATGCACTTGTAGCGAAAATTATTTCTCGATGACATTGGGTAGTTACCAACATGTTCATTTTCAAGTATTATCGGCTCAACATCTTACATAGCGTTCATTATCGACATCAAAGAGCTAACAATTTCTGGAATGTTTACGAGCATAATTCACCTAGACACAAAACTTGCTATAATTTTATTGTTTTACGCTAAGATCACTGCCATCTATTGAAAATCAGCCTGACCAATCATATGCAAGTAATCTACCTTATTCTATGCTGAAAGGCAAACTTCTAGGTACAGTTTTTATTGATTGCCGTCCGTAAATTTTTCTCATATGAAACATCAATTATTTGATTTGAATTTAATCCAGCTGTGCCAATTACTAATCTGTGAATCTCACATTAAGTCCTCAATTTTTGAGAGAATCGACAGCAGCTCTTTCACAGTTCAGTGAGTGAGAACTGGAATAGAAGTCTCATGGATAGCTATAGCACTTTTCGAACACGATCTCTTGGCCTTAGTTTTTTAATTTTACTCTCCAAGTAATTCTGATGGAATGGTAATCCTCTTGATGGATGATCTGATTTGAAGGTGTATAACTATATTTATATTGTCAGCGCCCATCCAGTATTGTTTCTAGCCGAGCTACAAACATCACTTTCATAAAGATATTTATTTTGATGTTCATAATGGAGTGGCTTAATGGCTTCGATTACCTTTCCCACGTCCGAAAATCTAAAATTGGCGAAAAATGTACAGCTGTTACATACAGTTTGTATGCACAAATATTGACTGCCGCTATTCTAAAAGGGATAGGAGATTTTGTATTATGCATATAACTTTCTTGATTATACTTAAATCGGCATCATGAAAAGTCTAGTGCCAAAAACAGATTAATTAGCGAATTAAAGGATTTCGAGCCTTCGGAGGTTTTGAGTTTTTAGTAAGATCTGACAATAAGCGTAAGAAAAATTTGATTTATAATATACTTACTGTTTGTATTTAAACTTTTTTATATACATTAAATACGAAACTATTAATGGATAGACATGTAGTTCTTTATCTAGGTCTAAGTCCACATTCGTGTCATACATACCTATTTGTCACCTCAGTAAATAAATACCAATACTGCAAATGGATTCTAAACGAAATAATTATTTTGATCATTGCTATTTATTCATGTTATTAACACATTTTTTTCCCATATGGGTAACAAGCAGTGTCGACTGAGATATTTTAAACAAACAGAAGCTTGGTCTAGTCAGGTGAAGGTAAAAGACAATACACCGGACGGGTGGTCGCCCAGGAAAAACCAACAGAAAAAGCTATTCAGTGAAAACAAAAAAAAAAAAAATAGTGATAAAAGTCCATTTTAATATTCACAAAATTTTAAGATATTTCCCAAGTCTCTCACCGACCTTCAAGACAAAATTAGTCGGTATTAGCAAAAAGCTCGCACAAGTGATGGAAGTATTATAATGAAAACTGATTCCGATGAAGTTGTTTTCTGAAGTTTGTTGAATCATGGAAATAGAGTGATTTCAAACCGGAAGTGAAGATGAGTTTGAAATTTGGAACATCAGTATTACAAACATCAGCACGATAAATAAGTTAGGACCTGATAATCATCCATCAATCAATAATTCTTGATTGCAGCTTATTGGTGACGCAACCATTGCCTGTTTTCAGTTCAATATCACAATAACCAGCTAACGCTTGTTACTCTGCAACACAGGTATAGATAACCATACAAATGTGAATGAATTTAGGTAATGCCCTGTGTGGGTGTCTAATACTGTAGGGACAGTATGTCTTATCTATTGGAGATGTATTTTTATTCATATCAGTAGCTGGCCAATACTCAACTACCTATAGCATACATATAAGTATATGTATCATTATCTACCATCCAGGCTGTGTTTGTCGACACGTCTACCCCATCTGTCCATATCAGTTATACACTGTAAACGGAAGGCTTGAGCAGTGCTCAAAAGTCTTAATTATTGTCAGTATACAGTGAATATATTGGAGAAGATAAATTGTTTTAGCTCATCCTGTGTGAATTTCTTTTACTACGATATAATCTGCGTTTGTGCATACACGCTTCTAAAGAATAATGTTATCGATCGATATAGATGCAAACACCATCGATACTCTTTTCCCACATAAGTCTACCACCAATCATCAAATGTTGAAATTCAATTCAATTTCGGAAACCGGAAAGCTTCAACTATGTGTATTGTTCTAAAGTATGAAATTTATTCAGTGAACTGAATAAATGTGGATGTGCTGCCTGTGAATTGAATTGATCTACTCAACGAATGAATTTGTGTATCGAATACTGTTACATAATACATACACACTGAATCGCAGAAATTTCATCATTTTATATTGATGAAAATTTTATTGTACTCGACCGTCGAGCAATATGGTTAGAGCTGCGTGGTAGAATGAAAACATGATGAGAAACTGTGACTCTGGTCCCCGTAATATCTTGATATCTTTCTTCTTCATGCGACAAACGTTGAGTTGGTTGTTTAAAGGAATTATGACTGTCGTTACTGCCTCGTGAGAATAAAATCAACAATAATTGAAGTGTGATTACAAAGAAGTTAGGAAATAACAATGCAAATCGGTACCGTTATGTTAATAATCCTGAATCTGAACATCTGTACATTCGCCGTCATTCAACAAGACCCTGACTCTCCTAGTAAGTTGACATCTCGTTTTTAAATGGGATCTAAATGATATACATTATGATTACATTGAGTCAAGTCCTCTCATCCATTTTCAATCCATTTCCTTCCAACACAAACCACCTAATTAGCATTTTCTGAATTTCAGTCTTACTATCACTGTTGACGTATTGGTCCGAAGCAGAGAGTCAAAAAGAACTGGACGCTTTAGGAGCAGACACTAGGAAAGATACTACTATCAACGATAATTCAAAAGGTGGAATTATCCAAGCTTGGGCTGGCAGAACGCTACATCTGAAATGTCAGATCGCGGCTCATCATTCCATGCACCATAAACATCAGTGGCATTTTCTGGTAAATTAATTGAACTAATATCGTGCTCCGAAATTATCTACTATTAACAATAATTATTTGAAAAGTTCCATAACTCTTGGCTACCTAAAATAATTTGATGCTATGAATTGTATAAACTATACAGCCATGCAGTTCAGGGTATGACGCACAATCCTGTAAGGTTCTAAGAAGTAGTCTGACTACGGACACTGAGTGGCAATTGGTACAAACCCGAAGCCAGTCGGATGAGCTGATTCTAGAAATACCGATGGAAAAGGATAGTGGTTTATACAAGTGCAGCACTATTCGACACGATGGTACTTTCAAGGTGCTAAGGATGTTTCAGTTGGAAATAATTGGTGAGTCAAACTAATGATACTGGGTAACTAGAAATAATAGCAAAAATTGTTTGAACACCTGTGTTACAGACGGAACAGTTCATGCGCCCAAAATTGTGGAAGGTCCATGGAACATGAGTGTCGCATACCACGGTAGAGATCAGAAAATATCTCTCCAATGTCGGGTATCGTCGGGCGTTGTGCCGAGCATTGTCTGGTTTCGAAGACTGAATGCGATACCTAGCGTCGGACAAGAGGATGTGATAATTTATAGAGAAACTGGGTGGAAATTGTTGCCCAGCGATCACATATATCTGGGTGATCAGTTGTACTTGTCTAAGCTCAGTTTTGATAAACTTGCTTTAGACGATTCCGGATATTACGCGTGTCTGGCGATCAATTACAAAGGATGGACGATGCAGGAGGCACATTTGAAAGTGTACCTTCCTTCTAGTCCAACTCCTCTCAACAATACAGCGATAGACGAGCAGTGGATTGGCTTCAGGTTTTCCAGTTTATTTCTCATTCCTGCCTGCTTGGCTTTAGTACCAGCATCTGCCTGGCTTTGTTACTTATATCACAAACCGCGAAACAAACATAACATTCCTTTCGTCAACTGATGTTGACGATCGGGATCTCCTAAGATTTTCGGATGTCGAAAGTTCCAACGCTCTGCAAAAATATTTATTAATATTTCATTCCAATTACGTTCCTATCTTGTTGTTGTATATAAAAATAGTTTATTGACACTGTAAATTTTCATCCGACAATAAATATCTTGTACGAAAAATAATATGTTTATTAAATATTAAATTCCATTTTGCAGAGTCAAAGGTAGAAGAGCCAGATAGAACCGGAAAAACCGCGGATAGGAACTAAAAGGATTCTGGATTGGACACAAAATAATAAACTTGTATTGTTAAATACAATTTTTTTCTATCTAATCGATCAACTGAGAGGTACACATTGTTTGAGTTAAAATCAAAACAGTAACAGTTTAACATTTCAATTAACTGTAATAAATTGAATTACTGGTACAAGTTTTCGTCTACGGCGGAGTTATTACAATACTCTAATATCAAACTTTCACCCTCGATTAAGACCGAATTACTCAAGAGATCTGATACGAGTACATTCATTTGTTCAGACACGATTAAACCTGTACTTCGATGGAACAATCGCAATTTTTGGCTCTTGGCTGTATTGTTTGTATTCGGTACACCCATTGTATCCGCAAACGTGTCGATCGTTCTACCAAGTGACCATTGCACACACGTGTAAATGGCTTTAGGACTTCCAGCATCTCTGTCCAAACCTGTAAGAGGTGGGTGCACCAGAAAGTAGCGTCTTTCCTCTGTTGGGATTCCCTTGGCACCCACTGCACGTCCTTTCAGTCTCATCAACTGGACCTGAAAATTTGAAAATATGCTATCAGTCGCGAATATGAGTACAATATTATGGCAACCGGCGAGCAGTTGGTATTCGGACTCGAGGTTGATACCTTATTAGCAACTGCAGAATTTTTGGCTTTTCTCAACGAGTTATTAATCTGTTTGTCGACAGTTTCTTTAGCTTGACTGAATTCCTGTTTAGGTTTATTCCACTTTTCTAATTCCTTCAATTTTTCTTCATCCCCGATATCGAGACAGCCGTGGTGACGGTGCGAGATGCAAAAGTGTATTTTACACTTGATACAGGGCATTTCAACAGGCGAAGAGTTACTGCAAGTTTTATCTGAACAGCAGTAGTAAGAAACCGGCTTTGTGGACGAAGCAACGTTCTCGGGAAATTGTGCACAAGAATGAGCAACTACGCCGAAATGTTCCTTGCAAAAAATTAACTGGCAATGCAAACATGTGAAAGGCAGGAAGTCCAAACGCTTGCACTGTGCAATTGAGCAACAAACTCCAACGCTAGGAAACTCCATCATTCGTTTGATATCAGTCCGGCTCCAGAGTTTGTATAAATATTGAAACCTATAAGGAAGCTGATAAACTGTCCTGGCTTATTACGTATTTATTATCAGGCGAGTCGGACGTATCCTAATTATGCGGTGGTGTAGGAGAGTGCAAATGATTCTCGCTGAGAGTGCTGAGTGCTAGGTTGTTCCACTTTTGTTCCAATTCTTTGAGAGTCATGTGCGAATCTCCATTATCACTCTCTGGGTCTGGCAATTCTGCAATCGGAACTGAAATTTCGTCTATTGGTAGACGTTCCTTGCGCCAAGCCTCGTCGATCAGTTCCAACAATTTACCATCCGCACAGACTTGACTGTCCATACCTTGTATCGACTGTTATCAAACAACGGCTTTGATGACGATCTGAAAACAACATTTTTATATGATAAATCATTCGAATACTCGAACAATGAGACTTTTTTCTTATACATTTCATAGAGGCAGGAATATACGAAGGTTTCACGATCATAAATGAACAATGAACGAAATTTAAATAATATTGAAAATGTGGAGGGAAAATCAATGATTTGGAATCAGATAAAGTATTAATGACGCATGATTATCAACGACCCCAAAACTCAATTTTTTTGTTTGTTTGTCTTCTTCCTAATCCCACGAATATCACCGAACAGAACTGTTAACAGGCTAGTGTAAAAAACTGTAAAGTATTGTCGAACCTGCGATGTTTTCAGTGTTTGCCACTCAAAATACAGATCAACTGTATTTGTCTCGGGTTTTTAGGTTACCGTCTTCGTCAATCCATGAGACAATTTTCATTTTAATGCTCTGAAGTTCACTGCGAGTCAGCGCGTAGGTAACACGCGGACCAAAAACTCACAGAATCAGCTGTTTAACTACGGTATTTTCTTTTCAAAACCCGGCCAATTTCACCGATGCAGTCCTATGCCCCGACGGCGACTCTTTTCAATGTGAAATTTCGAAATTTCACAGCTGTTCGAGAACGACTATCACATTGTATTCCTCGAGTTTTCTGATAATTACTTTATACGTTTTCAATCGTCGTAAAATCAAGATTGGTCGGACTGGACCTGCGCGCGCATCACGCATGGCGACTAGCTTGTGCGCACTGATCTATATACTAACTGGATAGCTGATACCCACGCGGGCAGCGGGCCGGTTAGAAGCCTCGCCAGCGCCACCGAATATTTCCAGGAGAACTAAATTTCCCTAATCTGCGCATGCGTCGACGCGCTTCATTCAAACATAACCACGTAGAGATGAGTGATTCGATAGTGAATCCTATTTTACGGTGGCAATCATGCAACCGTCACATATAGAGAACAGAGTGTTGCTGTAGGCGGACATTTCACCATTCGGGGTGTATAATACGAACGTGAACTGACGTTATTATGATATACCATACTATACTTCCATATTTTTTCAAGTTGGTTAGAGAGGAAGAATCAGAATTGTTTTCATATCTTTCCGTACATGAAATATTGATTGCTCATCTTTCTTAATAAACACAACGGCCCATATTTACTGTGTATATCGATCATACCTTATACGTGACTTACAATTCGTTTTGAAATTGACGCTATCAGCCACGCATGGCAGCGCATGTCTGCAGCTGCTACGGCGCATGCTCAGATAGCACTCATTTAGTTCTCCTGGAAATATTCGGCGGCGCTGGCGAGGCTTCTAATCGGCCCGCTGGGACCCTATGCTTTTGTATGGCAAACAGCTATCCAGTTAGTATAGAGATCAGTGCTTGTGCGTGAACCTGAAAATACGTCCTAGCCCGTTTATCTTTGATAATACGACACTGCGGGTGAAGCCTGATAATTGGTTACGGGAAGGCGTGAGTGCGTTCGCGTGACGGTTCTGGTCTAGTTGGTCGATTTTTATTAATTTTAATCAGAGTACGACGAAGCTCAAAATGCCATTGGTAAGTGAGAACCGCATTCCTCTGTCAAAATCTATCTGGTACACAACTCGCTTCAAACAATGCATCTCGCAACTGAATTGATCGCTTTTCTACTCTTTCTTCCTGGGGCATGATTTCACTGATAATTGATAAACGAGTATCGAACACAGTTTGCGCACCTCTGTCGGGTACGGAACTCGAACCTTTCCAAAAATGATCGCTGTTGACGCTCCGCTAAATTGGATAATCACGTAAATATTATATCGGTCCTGGTATCTGCTGTCATTTATCGTCATATCCGTATACTACCAATTTTGCATCAATCAACGCTCATCGAATTTACAAACCTTCTTCTCTGCACTGTCATCTGTCACATTACCAATGCCCGCTGCACAATGTGCCTTTTTTCGCACTTTCTACTCCTCACAATGGCATGCAAAAAATTGATCAAGCATTTGTTGCCCATAAAATATTCCACGCAAAGTAAACACACTTGAATACTGGAAATAAATCGTTTACACACAGTCATCGATGAGTTAAGTTTGGGAATACTAATACGGAGGCATGTGGCTGTTGACTATGAGCTTGGGCGATATTGTTTAGTCACCGGATAGTGTCGGTTTAACGTCACGTTGTCATACTTGATTTTCCCAAAAGGAACATGAAAAACATCAGTTCTAGAGAATATGTGGAGAGGTCGGTCGACGGACAACGCGCAACGAACAAACACTCGTCAAACCGTGAAACTAGATCAGAAAATTGTTTCCCAGGGTAATCACGCGGTTCTTACACCTTTGGAAGACATGTCGGGAGGAAGAGGACAAGGTGGTGGAGGGCCGCCACAAAATTGCTTAAAAGTCTTCGTCCAACGTGACTACAGCGAAGGAACCATGGTCAAGTTTCAAACACGGTTTCCCTCCGAACTTAGCGACAGAGTAAGTGGCCTTGCCTTCATCCCCAAATTATTGCTCCATTAAGAGGATGTATTCGTTAGAGGATGTATTCTGGGGGATGATAGTAAAATTTACATAGCTGCGAAATCTGAAAAAGTTCTGTCTCTGACTTTATCACTTTATTTATAAATATGATAACGATTATTTTCAGCTGGACCGACAATCGTTTGAGTACACGATCAACCAGTTGAACAATTATTTTGCGGAAGCTGAGCGTGCGAGTTGTTCTACGTACTGTGAAGGTTGCCTCGCTTGTCTCACCGGGTACCTGATCTACATCTGCACGGAAACGCATTATGAGAAATGCCTACGTAAGGTAGCCAAGTTTGTTAGCGAACAAAATGACAGGGTTTACAGGCCGAGAGGCTTGTTATTGACCGACCCCACAACCCGCGGGCTTAGGTTAATAGAGATATCCGTATTGGACAGACCTGCGTCGTGACTGCATGCTAGTCGATCCACCGAGTTCTTCATGTGATACGCCAACTTTCATTAATTTGTATTTTGGTAGAATCACACGTGTCATCTTATCGGTTAAGATGCCAATAAATCGTATGATTACGGCAGCATTTGTTCCAAGCATTTGTCCAAGAGCACAGACAACTGGGTACATATCGATTTCTGATGATACTGCAACACATCACAATGTTATAAATTATAATAACTGATCAAATTTTGCATGGACTTGAGGTGATTTATAAGACGATTCGCTATATTCTGGTCTTGTTCAGTGGTTCTTCTGCTTCTCGACTATGATGGAAATGCTGCCTTGGAAACATCCAAATTCTGTATCCAACAGGCATGGAGAAAATTACTCTACACCCGTTTATCGGAGAAACTTTTCTTTAATTCCGAAGGAATTGATTATACAAGCATGAAATAGGATGATAATGAGTTGAACAAAATTGTAGTAATAATGAGATTAAAAACTCTCGAGGTCAACTTCGAAATTCACTATCAAAATCCTGATATTGTGGTGGTTTGAGTCAAACTCGATTTTCCACACCATCATATCAGACTCTGCAAGACTTTGAAACTTCGGAATTATAATCGAATTCGAGAATTCGTATGCTATCGTGGTCACGAGTACGAGTTGTAGATTGATTTTATTTTTGTCTGCAGCCTGTGTCCCTTGGGGATGCCAGAGCTATGTTCCTTGTTTTGAGATCAATCGTATTTTCTCTATTGTACAAAGACTATTTAATATAGATGTATTTGTACATAAATTATACCTAATAATTATCGGGAATAAGTATACAGATTGAAGAGTAATGGAACGTGAATTTCCACGGAATGTAGGCAAAAGTATGGCGTTGTTTATCGTTACTGTAGTGTAATTTTTACAATGATGCCGGTACGAACGAAAATTCCTACGAATAACGAAATTACGTAGAAATATATGAATTATGGTTCAACTTTATTTCTTAATGTCCGAATATCTGGTTGCCAAAATGCATTTAGGCGAAGGTCAACACCAATTGATGGAATTCTCTTTCCACAATTCAAGTGAACACAGTGAAGGGAGCGTGTCATAGTATATATGTAAATGTATTCTCTTAATTTTGTATTGAGTATTTTACTGTTCGTATGAATTCAGGTAATTATTTTTTTCTTCCGTAAAGTACTTCCATTTTGTTGTTGTTTGTTACAATCGAAATTCTGTTTTGAATAACCAAATTATTCGATTATTTGTAGTTGTTGGAAGTTTAGCAATGACATTTCTATGAGTTGGTGGATAAATAATTAGTGTTAAATACCTGTTGGAGGTTTATATCGAATTCCCACTGTGAAGAACTGTCCCCCTTGGATTGGCGATAAAAATTATGGTGTTTTGAAAAATACTTCAAATTTAGTAATATAAAATTAAAAAAATTATATGTAATAGTGATTTGCATAATTTGTAAATAATAAAATAACTGATACACTGATGATTGGTGGTAACAAATTATTGTTAATTAAGGGGGCACATACGTCTTTAAAAGACCATTATTCAGGAGATATATTACAACAATAGTGGTGGGATTATCTTCGGCATTGATGCATAATATATTGTGTTTCTGGTTCATCGTTTCAAAGTGGATGACTTCAGCAATGTTTGTGCAGAATTTGTTCCACATCGGTCCAACGGTTCTGGTAATATCCTGTGCGCCAGGTTCAAAAACATAGTTTTTTTAAAATTATTCATTCTCAATTTCATTTAACGAACCAAATAAGTCAAATTGAGAGTCACACCTCAGCTAATTCAGCCTCTAACATTCACCGATAAGATTTAGCTCTACTTTTGTTGTATAAATGTTAATTTTATAATTATTTCAATTCTCATCATGAATTACTGCGCGTCTACAAGTCAGAGTTCAAGTGGAATGATGAGACTATAATCTGATGAAAGAAAAAATAAATAAAAATACGAAGGGAACTATTTATCTAATTTTTCTTCGTTGAATAATTATTATTAATTACAAATAAAATCTGAATTCGATTTCAACCTCAAGTCCTCAAGACCTTCAAGTCCTCCGCTCGACACGCGCGTAGCTGGCTGCAGATGAATTTCTAGAACGGCGCATCTGAAAACAAAGTCCAGCCTATTCTTGAAGAGAGTGTCACTGAAATGTAGCGTACGGATTCCTTTTTTCCTATCACTACAAAACTATCACTTTCCCCCACCTGAATCCGCGTCTGTCGCCAATAGCAGTTTCAACTTCAACGAATGTTGAAGCATGCAAGTCATTATTCGATGCTCATACTGCGTTTGTATGATTTCAATGATAACCAGTAATAATAATAAGCCACGTTGGCTCAGGGGCTATAGGCGTGGGACTTCAAATCTGATTGTGAAGTTAGGTCAGTTCACGTGTTCAAACCCCTGGAATTTCTCCAAGTATTTATCCCGTAATTCCTGGTGGTTCGGAACCTACCTTTTAAAAATTGTAGGTCCAGTCGAGATTGCATACGCGCCTTTCCTCCTTGGCTTATTTCCCCATGAAACACCTATGAGGTACAAATATATATAAACCAGAGAGTACCAAAAACACCACAGAAGTGAGAAAGGCCGATTAGCCCGAAAGAGCAGAAAGACCTGGGACTAGCCCAAACTAAATACAATACAATACAATACAATAGTCGTTATAATTTTAAAAAGAAAAGGAATAACAATGAGTTTTGGGAGGAGATAAGATATGCGTAACCGATCTTCAGATACATGAAAATGTTCATTCGTTTTATTATCGTCCTCTTATATTCACAACTATATCAAAAGACTAGAAACAGTTTTTAGTTATAACTTTAGTGATTCAAATAACCAACAGGAATCGCTGCATACGTTAAGTTATAATTATTAGATAAGATTATACAACGGGGGATAAAATTTGGAAAAATAATTTTATTTACTTTTTAGATCTTATGAAAACGTTGGGCTCGAATGGAATAGAGTAAGGAGTTGCTTTTTTTTATAACTTGGACTCTACCTGCGGGACTCTAGTTTTCTACCAACAGGTATGAATAGCTAATTTAGTCTAGGTACACACCAAAGTTTGTTCTATAGACCAGCTACAGCTGGAATAACCTAGAACTGAAATGATACAAAAAGATTGTCCTTATTCGACTTAATTATTTTTACAACTTTTTCAAACGTAGAATCTTACATCACTTCGTACATTAAGAGTTTTTTTTTCTTCAAATTTTATGGTTGGACCTTGATTTTGATGCCAGAGTAGTCTTGAAATCTACCATGTAGTTTGCGCCGCCCATGTTACAGTTTGCCTCAGTTGTTACTTGGAACTCGATAGTTCTGCAATTCAATTTACGAGGTTTGATGATGAGTTTTTATGATTTTGCTTCCCTCTCGTCGTATTAGATCAAAATTTTACCAAAAGAAACTTGCATCTCATTCTGTAAACCTATAAGCGCTCTTCACCGCTTATATCTATAAATTTGGCAGGAACTTCGCTCGTCACCTTTGCTTATTCAATTCGGATATACTTTTACCAGCAAGTCTCTTCGATGAAACCTTATCAGCCTTAATACAATTCTTACTTATGTTTACGCATATTTGTTTTCAATAGGGAGAAACCAAAAAATTAATTAGGCTAATGAACCTTGCACGGTTTGTTCGGATCCGAAGGCTCACAGCCGTACATAGGCTGGTATACCGGATGGTGGCCCAAACTTCGCGCATAGTAAACCCCCATGACAGTCATCAGCATGAAAAATTAGGATATGAAAATGTAAGTAAACTTTTATCCTCGCTAGCCTAATTGCGGAGCTATGATGCCGGAGAAGATTATTCCGACTGAAAATTCGACCTCTATCCATCAATTTATAGAGTCGACTATGCCTTAAGGCATAGTAGTGTGAGTTTATTGACTGTGTAGATTATGGTAGGGAAGACTCATGGGTGTAACAGTCATTTAGAATTTCCAAGTTTTCTTTTTTTATTATTAGACAACGTTTCGGACGTACATGGCCGTCCATCTTCGGGTCAATAATGCACTTCGATCGCCCTTAAGGTGTTGTAAGTATAAAAGGGTGCCCCGAAGATGGACGGCCATGTACGTCCGAAGCGTTGTCTAATAATAAAAAAGAAAACTTGGAAATTCTAAATGACTGTTACACACATGAGTCTTCCCTACCTTAAGGCATAGTAAAATAGTACATTGTGTATCAAGGGCGCAAAACACTATTTTTCGAGTGTGAAATTTGCAGCACGAGCCGAAGGCGAGTGTACTGCAATCACACTCGTCAAAATAGCATTGTGTCCGTGATGCACACGATTTTTTTCTCAACACATGGTCTGCAAAAATGCCTCTTTTCAGACCGAGTGAGCGGGCGCAAAACGGAACTTTGCGCCCGAGGGCCGAAAAGATCTGTTTTGCGCCCGCTCAAGAGGTATGAAAAGTGGCATTTTGAGACCGGGTGTGAGAAAAAAAAATCGACTGACAGAATTCACCCTGAATTACGTAATAGGTTATAATTAGTTTTAAAGAATTCTTTCAAACTAATAGACTGACAGAATTCACTCTGAATTACATAATCGGTTGTAATTAGTTTGAAATAATTCTTTTCTCATCGAATTGTTGGATATCGTTATCAGCTGAAGTGACACACTAATAAATTGCTTGATATTTCTGGATGTTCTGCTAACACCAGCCACATTCACTGGAGTTGTGATTTGATGAATTTCAAATTTTCCGAACACAAAATCAATTTCAGAAATCGACCATGTGATGTATAGGTATTGTGGTGTCTCAGAAAATTTTTATTTTTTAAAAAAGTCAACAAGTACTGATAATATAAGACGAAAAAAGAAGATACAGGCACATCCTGGAACCTATAACATGATACTTGGGAATTGGTATTGGCCTCATAAGTCATAGAGGCTAGAGAGACAAATATCTCGCTGCGGATCCTAATGTATGGTATAAATTGATATTGTTATTGCCAAACTCAACAGAATAGGTTATTTTTGGGGTTTCGCCGATGAGATCAAAGTCTTCCAAGTTATTGTCAATTGACCATACCTCAAAATTCACTGTATCAGTGCGTATCTCTTATCAAAAAGTAATACGCTCGAAGCCCCATCAGTATTCCTTTGAAGCGAGGTTAAATTATTGTCGAAGTCAATACATTATCATCAAAAGTAACGACCCATGTGTGGTAATCGACACAATATACAATCTTTGAGGATTCCACTCAAAGCTCAACTTGGTGGTTGAATATATGACCGAAGTTGTAACGACTTTCAATTATAAATTCTCGTGGGGCATCACGAGTTTCCTGAGACTTGAGAGATTTCGAAGACTTCTAAAGATCTCCATAGAGTTAAGAAAACTTTACTGGATTTCATGAAGGATGTCATAGAATTTCATGAGAATCGGTAGGACTTCATGATACTTTCGGGATTTGCGAGGATTTCATTAGTTTTTATGGGAATTCACGGAATACCATGGGATTTCATGGCACTTCATACACCGGACATAAAGAGTGATTAAAACCATCGTGCTATTTTATATTATTTTTCGCGTATTCCGTTTGTGCCACCATCGGAAATCAAAATAGAAGTCACCCTGTATAGCTGGTTGATCATGTTAAAAGGAAGTCATCGAATTTCTTCAGCGAATATAAAGCCGCGCTTACATTTAACCATTGGCACGTTCTAATAACTTTCGATCGCTCGTCTTTCGAACAGCGTTTGCTCAATACTTGATGCATCGTAACTTTTATATGATATAATTCTGCTTATATATTACAGTAGATTGCACACACACGCACACTCATCTCACATTATCATCACTCGAACCTGTATTGAACATGTAAGTGATATATTCAGATTTAGGTTCAACTCTAAGAATAATGGAAGATGATTTTCCTTCTAAAACTGTATTCAATTGCGGCAATGCACTCCCATTGCCATCCAGATCATGTTTGTTTCCAAGTAGTAAAATATAGTATAGGAAATGTAAAATCCCCATTGTTTGATATCACAACAGCATCTCCTTTGAAATGCCTCTCACACTTTTGCTCCTTCATTGAACATCTGTCGGGGCAGATTTCTCAATCACTATTATTTATTCCGGAATACTCTCGAGAGTGCTTGACGTAAGACGTCAAATGAGCAAGCATAACTTACTTCGATTCTTTCTCTCTGGAATCAAAGCTTTTGCCTTGCCAGCATCCTCAGAGCTGCTTCTGGCGTAAAGAGATCTGCTCAATCTGTGTCTCACACCTTTGCTCAGCGTTCTGCCACCTTTACGAAGTGACGCGAATCTCCCAAGGGAAGATTTCGTTGCCTGCGGTTCTTGGATACTTTCAGTAGGATCTTTCTTGTCCGTGTGAGCACAGTTCAAGGTTGTAACCGTAAACTCAATGTCCTTTGGCTCAGAGGAAACGAACTCTTCAACTGGTTCCTCTATCGTATCACGGTCTATCCAAGTCAGACCCATCTCAACCTTCTCTGCCAAGTCCTGCCAATGTTTTCGATTCTCCATGGTACCTTCGTAGAGCGGCTGAATCCAGGGGAAAGTCTCCGATAAGACTTTGTAAAGGGGTAAGCAGATAACGTCGATAAATCCGACTTGCATTTGAGGCAATTCGTCTCGTCTTTCACGATCCATCATTGCAACAGGCTGTTCTTTCAGCTGTAACTTTTCCAGATCACCTTGATCGAAAAATTCATCCGCTACTAATTTGGCAACACGATGCTGTATTTCCCAAGGCTTCGCTATGGCACTGACGTCACAGGCTGTCATCATCATCCCGCAGAGGACTATAAACGCAAATGGAAAGACAGAGGTATTAGAAACCGAGTAGGACAATCTCCTGATCGAGAAATTTGATATTCAATGAGATTGCACTTACGTTCTTTTTTCTCCTCGCTCTGCCAATCAAACTCCCCCTCTTCGATGAGTTCCAAGAATCGATGTTTCTTTTTGAAATACATCGCTAGGTCTGTAGACAAAATCGCGTTCTCTACTATCCTCATCACAGTTCTGTAGTCTTCCATTGACAGACTTTGAAAGATATTATTACTGTCCGAATTTAGTATCATAACACACTGATCGAAATGATGATGTTCCATTGTACTTGTAGAGTACAGAATTGCCAGTGGCGATTCCGTTTTAGTTTGAAACGCGTTGTTCGTACCCCTGTGGTCGAGATCGTGACAGAGACAAGCAACCAATAATCCCAAGATCTCTATGTCCGTCATGAAACGCTCCATTTTCCCCGTTTTCAACATAGCAAACATAGTCTGTGCAACGTTCAAGGCGTGTCTCCAGTTATGATACTTAACAGGACGATAATTTTTTTTCACACTCAATATCCAGCGGCAGAGCACATCGTATGGGATATGAAATTGCTGGATCAGGTCACACTGCTTGAACATCCGTACCGTTGCTCGGCAAGTATCTTCGTCGCTGAGGTCGAAATCTATGAACGTAAAACTGTACAGGTTGTACTTTTCTGCGGATGGAATTGCGTCAGACTTCAGTTTAGTTGTGTCGTCGTTGCTTGCGGTTGCGTGGTAACTCAAACACTCCAACGCCACTTTCTGCTTCGCCATCAACTTGCAAGCGGACTCGTACATCTGTGTGTTATGAATTCCCAAGCCACAGAATATGGCAAAAGCTTCGAAGATAGAGACGTCTGAGTCAGTAAAGGAACTTCCATTGTCCTGCAAAGTTCATCCACAAAATATGATAGACATTCATTTGGTAAAGCGGTAGTCAGCGGCACTTACTGGCATCCATACCTTGTTGATGAGTTGGGCAACCCCGATAACTGATCTCTGTCCATTCACTATCGGCATGCACAGGATACTGCAGATTGGTTCACTCCCTGCTTCCACAACTTCGCGTTTCAGCCACGTAGCAACGTCACCGATGTTCAATATTTGGCCAGTATTAGCAACGTACCTTGCAATCTGTCCGAGTGTGCTTGACAAATTATTGGAATTCGGCCTGTAAACTCGGGCCTCTTCTGTACCGTTTTCCATCTCGAAAACCATTGTGAACTTGCTATTTCCATTCATCGCGTGCTGAAAGTGCATTTTCAGTCAATACTAATCTCTTGTCTCCCGCACATCTATTTTTCTCTACTCTTTGTATACCGACCATGCAGGGTTGACCATTCTATTGATCGAGCGGATGCCTGATTTCAAGACTTTGTAGGACTTCGTGAAGGTAAAAGACCTCCAAAGATTTGGGGTAACTAATCATCTCGCGTGACTTCATTAGTTTTCAAAATATAAATCTGAATAATTACGAGTAAGGGGACCAGTACAGCTTGCTTTAACAAATTCTGCACACTCCAAAAATCATTTATATCTTAACCAGAGTTCATTACACAAAAAATTCACTTTCCAAAAAGCACTTGTCGTAAGGTTTCAGGTACAGGGTTCATCTCTCGACGTCTCATTTCTTTCGGAGAGCAATGCTTCATCATGTGTAAGAAGACAATTTGAAAAAAAAAAGTTTGGTCCAAGTTATCAACAATAAAGTGACCAGATTTTCGTTAAATTTCGATAGCTGACCATAAATTATCACAGGATTTTTTGTCTCAGTTTCCCTCGTTCGGACGATGAAGGATTGCTCTCCGAAGAAAATAAGACGTCAAGAGACATAATCGGATCAACCGTATGCCTGAAACCTTACGACAAATGAATTTTAAAAAGTGAATTTTTTCAGGTGTTCTGAACTTTGGTTAAGATATGAACGATTTTCGGAGAATGTCGAATTTGTTGAATCAAGCTGTACTCGTCCGTAATGAATTTCGTACGCACGTGTTGCTGAAATATATCCTCCATCTCGATGTTATTGCTCTGTAATTTAAAAGGTTTGTATTAGGCAATGGTACCGCGAAAATTCGAGATTGATCCGCGCTAGTCTAATAGTGGGCGTACCTCTCTCCTAGACAATGGTTTTCTTGATTCTTGCGTCGATCTTCCGGGTCGCTCAACAATTTTCTCTAAGTGGCTCTAGAACATAATCGTAAAATCTTGTGAATGATCAACAAATCAACAATAAAGTAGCGACTAAAAATGGAAATATCAGCACAAAGAATTGGAAATAGTTTCGACAGTCTTTTCTAGTGGATATATTCCCAGATACAATTATTCTAATAATGTACACTTTCGTATTCAGAGAATGAGAAACTCTGAAGAAAATCGAGTCTGCAGAATTGAAAGGTTACTCACTGCTTCTCCACAGTCCAAATCCAGAAGATACACGGCACACCTCTCACATTTGAGAAGCTCCTTCGCCTCCGTCATTATTTTTGTCACCAAACACTCCAGATTATTTTGTTCCTCAAAAATACTTCTCGCTAGGTTCAAAAGTATTTGGTTCCGTCTGTACTCTTGGACGGACAACTCGAAAAGTTGAGCGTTTTGAATCCCGATGCCACAAAAAGTCAGGTACCTTCGAACCCAGTACAAACTTTTCCAAACCACATTTCAAAGTGTATTTTTTTTTGTACACCCTAATAACGCACCTCTGAAAAACCTCGACATCTCTTCGAGTGAATTCATTGCTACCATTGGTTTTGTTGATTATTTGTGCCACGCCGATGACGTCTCCCTCGTAATTACAGATCGGCATCGACAATATTAGAGTCGTCTTGTAGCCGGTCCTCATATCAATGGAACTATTGAATCTCGGGTCCTGTAGAAATCAAAGTTTATTCAAATTGGGATGCGGTAGGATTACTACAGCTGCTGCTGAAAAACAGGGTGCTGACTCGTCAAGCAGAGAAAACCCGATTTTTGTTATATGTATATGAAATATAGTATCCAAGCTAATAAACAGTAACAGGCCATGAGAACGTATTCAAACTATAACATTGGCAGTGTATTTTTCTGGTAACAACCTTGTAAGCATCTTTGATATTTATGATCTGCTTGCTTTGTGCGACGAATCCAGCAATTCCGACTCCGAATGGAATTCGGATCTCCTCCCGATTTGCTTTCTGCACAGCCTCTTCGAGCTCCGTATCTTGAGTGACGTCGAATAACTTCGCGACCAGATAACGGTCCTCGAGAGGTCCTTTGGCTAAGAACAAGCTTCCCCTATCTGCGTGCGTTAAGAGGCCAACGTTCACTAAAATTTTATGACAGAGGATATTTATGTCCAATTCATTAGCAACGTCGCGAATCAGTTCCATGAACAAATCTCCTTCGTCAAGTTGATTCAGTTCTTCTCTTCGGCCTACGAGCGTCGTAGAGGTTCTGAAAATGTGCACCCCACTATTTTTGTAACATGATACATAATTCACTATCAATGACTCGTTTCTTAGTCAGTTTGATCCTACAAAATCTTAAAAGATTGAGCCAATTCTTACCTGCTTGGACTCCTGCTTCTTTTGATAGGTGAACTGGAAGCTAGCCAAGATTGAAACAAGTCTGACGTGACGCTGTTCCTTTTACTTCGTGTTAGCAAATTTTCCTCCTGATGGATATTTGCGACCGTTGATTTACTGGAGTGGACAGGATTTTGTACTCGATGCCGAAGTTCTGGACTTGCTTTTTCACGAAACCAAATTTCCATCGCGATTTGATTGGCCTCGAGGTACCTTCAAATAACACTGCGTGAATCACCTGCACGTAGCTAATAAGCTTCACAGTCGTATCAGTTCTAACCGCCGACATCGGTAATCCGAAAGATCTTTCCCATCACCCAAATCATTTGTTCTAATACGAATTAATTAGTCTAAAGCAACCAGAATATAGACTGATCATTAGTCAGTATAATCGGTCAATGTTTACCGGTCGTCACTAACCTTCCAACCCTCTCCATTGTCAGTTCATTGTCCCTATTATCCTCGTCAGATTCTGGAATGGTGTCTTGGCAGGGGACACGTTTGCTACGGCACAATTTATGAGAGACATCGCTATCCTTAAAGTCGGTCTCACCTGAAGCGTTTGCCACTACTTTCGATTGATTTGATTCCTCATTCACAATATTTTGCCGAATTTCTGGATGTCCGTTCTCCTGCACCTCGGAAAGGAAAGCGGACCCCAATAGGGGACTTTCCTTTCTTTCCGGGGTCTTCGAGCACCGGGGCAGGGTGGAGATCTTCATTGCTTGAAAACTCTCGAGGTTGTTATTGTGGTTAACCTACATTAAAAAATCATGAACCACTGGTACAAAGTTGTCATTGCGTGATGGATGTTGCCTGATCAAAAATGACATGAATGGATGGTTTTATCGGATTTGCAGTCATTACTATAGGTTCTTTGTGAAAGAGTTCTCTGCTAACTCTGAGTTCATAGAATCCAAAGTACGCTGAAAGTCATGCAAAAAATCTATGTCACCCCGGATTCAGTAATATTCAGTGCTTCATTGAACTTGACTATAATTTTGCGTTTGAAATTTGAAATGAAAACTTTCTGCAGGTGAAACACCATATGACAAGAAGATACGCCTCGAGTTTTCTAATCTCGCTCTGTGCCATAGATATGAGGGCGTTCCAAGGTTATGGAGGACTTTTTAAAGCAAAGTGAAAAATCACCTCGAGATCAGCTGCCTCCGGCAACTCTTCGTCCATCTCCTCGGAGTCCATATCACCTCTGAATCAGTTGTCTGTGCATTGTGCGATGACGGCTCAAACGAGCAAAGGGATTGCTAGGAGGTTTACAAAGGGTCCGATCTCAACGTAGAGCTATCGTAGGGTCCTTCAGCACTTAGGACTTGGCGATGGAGATCACTTTCTTCACATATTGTCCTCTCAGGTTTTTGGAATTCTGCCCCAATAGCAAAGAAATCGCCGATTCCTTCGAACTCAGTTATCCCGATGTCAAGCTACAACACATTTTGTGGAAAGCATATTTATCACCTGAAAGCACGAAGTTGACCGACAGATGTGAGTGCATGGGAACCTCGATGGGAACAAAAGTTCCTAAAAAAATGAGAAAATTGTCGCAGCGATAATTGGAAAATGGTCTTAATATATCCACGGACCGCTTTCATCAATCTCTGATATCGGCTCATTCTGAATATAAAGTAATGCAATGCTTTTGCCGAAAGGACATTGAATGTCGCCTCATCAATTACAAACTTTTTACCAACTTCTGACGATCAAACTCGCAGTGTGAATGTATTTTTCAGACGGAGAGAATTCTTGGTTTTAATTACTGCCTCGTACATTAGCGTATTACCTATATAACCAGATTGATCGTAGTGAATAATGAAAAATTGAGTGATCATTATTTTATATAGATATAGTCTACAATCTACATCATAAGTAACCATTACCATGTGCCATAGATTTTCTTACTATGCTTACTTAATGAGGAGCACCGAGCACCAAAGTGACTTCATTTACTGTTCCTTAGCTTCTACGTTACATAGTAATGACTACCATAATGGACATATACTATCAATCACTATCTTCACTTGAGTAGAAGCACCGAAATGGAAAACCAAAGTGTCACCCGGATACTACGTTTTTTTTTTTACTAGAAACCTAGTAATAATTTCTATATTATTTTCTGTATGCACTATCAAAATCGAAGACGCCAGTAAAACTTGATAAATAATGCTGGGTGACTTTGAAATTTTGCTACCTAAACTGATTTTTTTTTCGCTATAGTTGTTGCTCCCTCTGGAGTATATTGGACCGATTTCCAACCTGCACTATAACACGCGATGGTTCGTTCGTTTTTCTTTCGGGATTTAGGAATGCAAATAACTGTGAAAATATCGGCAATAGCTTCTCACTGTCACACACACAAAGGTTGATCAAATTTGTAAACTCGAGTGCTTCAATAGTGCAGATCATTGACGTCGAATTTCGAATCGAAGGCTTCCGCAGAACCCTTGTTATCCACGCACAACCAATAGCAGATGTTTTCAGTAAATTTCTGTAAGGGCAAAATGTATAAGTATTTTTACATTGGGGGGTTGAGGTAGTATCTGTGTGTTTTTTCTTTTATGATATTTCATCGCAGACCGCCAATTACCATCGCTTGAGCGCGAGCGATTCATATCCTGTATATATATAACAATACATTTCATCGGAATATTGTCTAGTTTGAAGATTTTTCAAATTTTATCTGTTAGTCAGATGTCTGGGCAGAATTTTTCCGTACACTATATATTCATTTAGGAATCGCTAAAAAAAATTAACGTACTTAGAATTCCGGAGTTGTAAGTTAGGAATTTTTTTTGAAACCTCTACGAACGGTACAATATAGCCGACTAGCAGGGTAAATACACCGGTACAATCAACAATTAACAGTAAATATGAATGTATATCTGTAACATGGGATTTCGTTAGGTAATATAATATAGTATTGGAATATTCAATAATATCGAAATAAGATAATACTGCTAAATATTTATTGCGTCAAATATTTCGAATCATGTTCTTCAACGACACTGATCGATACCCATCCTTTTCTCGGGCATTTTGAAATCTGTACTTAAGTAGAAAATAATGTAAACGGTTATGACGTATGATGTTTCCTGAACTTTACCTATGTCAGCATGGCCGGATGGTAGTGGAACAACTTCACCGACTGGGAACATATTACTTATTCGTATCCTCGGTGTCAGCGCATTAAGGATGTATAGGCCATACAATCTCAACCAAAAGTGATCAGTCTCGTCGTCAATATGGAGTACTTCGAGATGAGATAAAAATCGAAAAAAAATCAACCACAATCAAGATGATAAGAGTATTCATTTTCAATAGGTAATAATAATGCCCAAAAGTTATCGACCAATTGTTTAAACAAATCATTGTTTAACAAATTTCCTGGTGACCTTATTTTTTTTTCTTGTCAAATGAATTCGTTAATCTTTCTGAATACACATGAATTTTTTCAGAATTTTGTCACTTTTTTTAAATTTCCGTTTTCGATTTTGAAAAATGGAGGAAAAAATCTGAATTTTGGATATGTTATTGTGGAAACGATGTAGATTACAATTCCGAAGTTTCCGGAGCGTGGAACTAATAGTTTTGTAAATACAGCCTTTAGAAATTTCCGAAAACGGAAATTTAAAAAAAGTGACAAAATTCTGAAAAAATTCATGTGTATTCAGAAAGATTAACGAATTCATTTGACATGAAAAAAAATAACGTCACCAGGAAATTTGTTAGACAATGATTTGGTTAAACAATTCGTTGATAACTTTTGGGCATTATTATTATTATCGAAAATAAATACTCTTATCATCTTGATTGTGGTTGATTTTTTTTCCGATTTTTATCTCATCTCGAAGTACTCAATATTGATGACGAGACTCACTTTTGGTTGAGATTGTATGGCCTATACATCCTTAAAATAACGGGAAAGGGTTATACTTCAACCAAATTAATGCTACAACTTATTCTTTGGTTTCTTTGAAAAGCGATAGGGCTGGCTCTCAAAACTTACACCGGGTACTAGTGAAGTAGATAATCTAAGCCTGTAACTCCAGGGGAGGGTTTTTTTCCGGAGGTTTTGATTTTCTGTTGCATTTTGGTAATCGGTAGTCTTCAAGTTCAAGCGACCACATATTATGATAGGATCATCGATATTGTAAAGGCCGTACGATTTACCCGGTGGAACGATATACCCTACTCTCCCCTTTACGTCATCAGCGTTCGGAGCACCAAATTCAATCTGCCGAATGATGAAAAAAATTGCCTCTAACCCCTGTGTATCACAGTACGTCGTAATCGCGAGAGGGACAAAGGGATAGCTATATGAAAGCTTTATGAGATTTTGGTGAGGAATATCAGCAAACTGAGCCACCACAATGTGATGCAAATCCCGACGTGTATTTGAATCTCAGTGTCGTACTATGACGTCGACTGACATTCTAATTAAACAACAAACTAGGAATTGCAAGAAACAAGTCTAAAAAATATTTCCTTCCAACTCAATTCGTGAGAGATGATATTATATAATACTAGGGACTGTGGCCCTAGGGACTCCGCCTCGGCGCTCTAGGAACGGCTGGCCTAACTCTTTCTAACCTTCAGTGGCTGTTCTAACCTTTTTTTAACCCTTCTTGGAACCATAGGCGTGCGCAGCATTTTTCATTAGGGGGGGCAGGAAATATATACCCCCCATATTTTTGTTACAAAACCAATTATTTGAGTATTCCATTTCGGCATTGACATATACAGATTTTTTTTGCCCAAATTTGCATTTCCGAACATTAGAAGGGGTGGCCGCATTAGGGGGCATTAATATGTGTGTGTCTTATGGCGCGAGAGACCTGAACACCACGAACTATGGCGCGATAGAACTGCGACGTGAAGGAGCCCCTCAACCTCGAGATGGAGAGAATAAGTGTCAAAAATCATGACTTAGGTACTCACATAATTACCGGCTTGTAAAATCCACAAATGTGTCAGAGATCAGGGCCTAGATACTGACGTAATTACATAGACGAACGAAATCAACAAAAACTTTATGAGATGTACTGTTTTTGCAAAGGGTGGAGGTAGGCGAAGCAGGCGTCCTAAGGAAGAAATGATGACCCACTGATTGTAAGATCACGATTTATTGCCTTCGGCCTAAAACTACATTGTAAGCCTACATTTTGGCTTCCTAAATTTGACTCTATTGGCCGGTTCCGTCTCAAATCGTCTAGCAAGGTCGGGACGAAAAGTTCACACGATTCAGAAAAAATGTATGTCGTTCCTTCAACAAATTTGAAGAGACCGTAGTTTTTTATTTGCCCCAGAAATTTTTTTCCGTCTCTACGGCTTTTCTCATTTTTTGACGAAAACCCATTTTTACAAATCTCGAAAATTTCGTTTTCCGTTCAAAGAGCTGTAATTTTTCAACTACTAAACGGATTTTGGTTGTTCTTCTCTCAAAATGTGCCTATTGTTGTCTTCTTTCGGGCGGTTCGAAATTGAGGATGATCGCTTGAGAAGTGTCGAAGTTATTCGACATAGGGTAAAATAAAGCAAGGAAATTCAACAGCGATTTTCAGTCCTTGTATATTTCTTTATTCGATCGCTAATTTTTTTCGAATAGTCCTTAAAGAGCACCAACTCTTCGCGCAAATTTGGTTCCGGGGCAAAGCTCATTAAAAGGAGTTATAATTTTTCAAAAGTCACGAGTTTATATATATTTTTCAAAATTATCAGGAGCGCCGGATTCAACCTACAATTCTGTAGAAAGAATTCTTGTTTTGAGCCTCTGGTTGGCATCCAATAGACCCGGGTTCGATTTCCGAGGCTCCAGATAATCTTGTCTCATAAAGAATTGTACACTGAAAAAAAATTCTGTCTCCGACAGCAAGAATTCTGGTTGCCTTAGCTGTCACGTGGTTCGCGCGGATAGCAGCGCCACTTCCCAGCTACGGCAACCTAACCCTATTCTGTGTCTGCCGCGAGATTAAGTATCGTGCATACAGCGAGAAATATAGCTGCGGTAGCCGTATCATCGCGCTCTCGGCAGAGTGTATCGCTCCCTCAGCGAGAAACAAACGTGTCACAGCTAAACCAAGGATAGTTCTCTATGCTGACCGAAAGTTTCCTGTCAGTGCCAAACGTGTCGCTACAGTAGCTGATCGTTCTCGGCGAAACTTCATTCCGCTGGAAACAGCAAACTTTTTTTCCAGTGTAAGTCTCCTAACTTAAAAATATTTTTAAACTCTCAATCTTTAAAAAAATTATACCCCCTCTCAGCGTATTGTCCGTCACTGAACTTGCGCGAAAAGTTAGTGCTTTTCGGGGACTATTCAAGAAAAAATAAGCGATTGAACAAAACATATGCAATCGCCGAGAGGCCTAGTTGAATTTCTTCCCGTTATGTTACCCTATGTCGAATAACTTCGGCATCTGCCAAACGATTATCCTCACCTCTGGACCGCCTCAAAGAAGACAAAACGGAAATACGCAAATTTTGAGAGAAAACAAATCCGTTCATTGGTTGAACAGTTACGCCTTTTTGAACGGAAACAAAATTTCTGGCATTTGTAAAAATGGGGTTTCTCCAAAAAATGAGGAAAGCCGTATAGAGGGACACATTTTATTCGGAGCAAATCAATAAAATACGGGTCTCCTCAAATTTGTTGAATAATGGCATAAATATTTTTTCTGAATCGTTTGAATTTTTCGTCCCGACCTCGCTGTGGTTCGAAATCGCGAAAAGCTGGCCAAAACCTCAAAAATAAAAATTCGATTTGAAGAGTTTTGATTGTTGGTCGGGGTAGAGGGATGATGTGTGCATTCAATACTGAAAAATGAGAAAGTTAACCTTCTTAACGGTGGTTGTAGTTCAGCTCTAACTTAGACTCCGCTGAGCGTGCGCGCGTAACGCCAGAATCTTACTCAAACTAGGTTTCGTTAACAACCGAAAATTTAACAGCAGATCGTCGGATGAAAAATTTCACAGTATGGACGTGGTTCCTGAGGGTATGTATCACAGTTTCGTGCACTCAGATGACCTTATTTCACGTTTGTTTGATCTGAACATCATGACGATTTAGTAAATAGTAAGTCCAGTAAATTTCGACAATTTGCGTTTTCAACTTACCTCAAAGTTATGTATACCGTCAGATCAGGTAATGAAACAAGTTTAGGTCTCAAGCTTATACTATTACCTAACAGAATTCGAAAAATCTAGCTGCCCCTCGGTGCCTCTCTCACTATAAGATGAATTTCAGTGTGGACGCGCGCTTTCCACACTTGGCGTGCAGCAGTTTTTCGGTCTTATAATACGGACACTGGCTGGCACGCCGCATCGCGTCATATTCGAGCGACTTTGAAATTTGTGTGCTTACGCTATAATTTATTTTCTCGTATGTTACAATAATGAGTATGTATTCGTAAAAATTACTACGTCACACAGTGGGACGAAACCCCGACCCGCACGGAAAAAAATACATCACAGTATATATGCCAATGTGTATCCCAAAAACTTATATATGAAACATACATTCGTTATGTATCACAATATATCGAATTTGCATGTCATATATATCCAATTGATATATGTGGATGATATATGCTATGGATATATACAACATACATCCAAATTTATATCCTTTTTAAATGTTCGATATACGAGGTGGATACTTCGTTACGCATATAAAATAAATACATGGAGTTCACATATTGTTTATTCGTTCAAATATATCTTTCATACATGCACAAAATACTTAATCTGAAGTATGTTTGCTTATATTTGACATATACGCGGAACAGATTTGTCATATATTCCGGATACATAACTAAAATATCTGGAAATACATCATCACAAAATTCGCGATAGATCGATGCAAGTATTTTTTATACTCAAGAGATACTTTTTTATTATATCTACCTCTATATTTCTGGTATATCTGCCAAATACAATCATCCTACTGTTTGATGAATGCATGGAACTTATATTTTGTTTACTTATCTAAATGCATTTTCAACATCATATCTATTGATTCGAAACTCTATCAGATCTTTGGATACATATTTCAGAGATAATTTCAGAGATAAAATATGCATGAAATATGTATTACAACATATATGTATCGTACATACATAGAATATATAAAATATACATCCCTGTATATATATTTTATAGACTAATAGCGGCAAAAATGGAAGAATTTTAAATATATATGAAATATATGCAGTATATAAAACATATACTCTGTCTTGATATATTTTAAATGTATAAATTTCCGTGCGGGGAATTTGTACCCAAAAATCAAAAACCCAATGAATTCGGGTGAAGGTCGGTACTCGGGGGTTTGGGGTCGCTGATTACGAATCCGAAGTCAAAAATGCTTAGGCATTTCCCAACATTTTGTTTTTGAGATTTTTGACTTTGGATTCGTAATCAGCGACCCCAAAAACCCCCGAGTACCGACTTTCACTCGAATCCATTAGGTTTTTCAAGAAATTTGTTACCGTTTTTGGTCCGCCATTTTGTTTTTGAGATTTTTGACTTCGGATTCGTAATCAGCGACCCCAAAAACCCCCGAGTACCGACTTTCACTCGAATCCATTAGGTTTTTCAAGAAATTTGTTACCGTTTTTGGTCCGCCATTTTGTTTTTGAGATTTTTGACTTCGGATTCGTCATCAGCGACCCCAAAAACCTCCGAGTACCGACTTTCACTCGAATCCATTAGGTTTTTCAAAAAATTTGTTACCGTTCTTGGTCCGCCATTTTGTTTTTGAGATTTTTGACTTCGGATTCGTAATCAGCGACCCCGAAAACCCCCGAGTAGCGATTCTTGTCACAGTTAAAGTCTTCTTTGTAGTTTTGGCCGGTTTTCGACGATTTTGAACCACTGTGCGACCTCGCTGTGAGATTTGGGATGGAACCGGCCTATTATATTGTACAGCCCCCATTTTGCCCACCTCACTCCTATATCGTCGCATAAGTAGCCAGATCGCTTCATTGCTATTGGCATCGCACTCGTATCCAGTTGCCGGTTAATACTACGGAGATTCAAGTATCTAGTTACGTTACAGTTACCGATTCTAATGTAACTTTTGCTAGTTACTGTATATAGACAATGGTTTCGAGTTATTTTAGTTGTTTCACGTATCGATGCCAGTCAGAAGCAGGGTGCGTATGGTAAGTTTTCGGAGGTCCGCATAATACAATTTCCGAGCCAATTTCTTGAAATTGCTTCTGCACTCGTGATTATAATCGCTAATTAACTGCTACTCACAACCATTATGCAGTATTTGATGAGCTAATAATAACTAATAGCTGGGACCCATTATCAATCGAATGATTAGAGTGTGCTTCATGGTATTTTTAATCTGTTTCCTCAACGTCCACGCGATGTAGTTGAATGTGTATCAGCATACATTGTGAAAGCACTAACACATCACACCGGTGGAATATTCTACTCCGGTAGTCTGTTTGTGTCTCATAATATTTGCCATTGTGTACAATGGCCCCAGTATATTATTCGTACGTTTCAGTGGAATATTCCTTATGATTTTTGAAAAAGAAGCACAGCTTTAGATCAATATTTGTTCATACTTTTGTAGTACATACTTCCAATCCTTACGAAAGGACCATTGTACTTTATATACGGTCCAGGACCAAAAAATTCATTAATAAAGGTGTTAGCTGAAAATCTGGCGTATAAAGCGTCTCTTCTTGAAGTTCTTGATCACGCTACCACGAACCGTATGACGTCAAGTAGCTTTTGTACTTTTTCTGGAATAAAGCTGTGTTAAATATAAGGCTTTGTGGCTAAAAGCTACTCGAGAAAAAGGCAGCCGCTTTTTTCATACCTGTGTGTATGCTCCACGCGTTGAACAATGAAAATTAACCAGAAAATTCTTTGTAGAAAATAAGACTTTGATAGGGAAGATTCCGTGCGTACAAAATATTGGTCGCAGGGTCAGTGACTATATAATATATACCAGTGTATGTGTCTCGTAAGCTTGAAAAACCGTACTACAGAATTTCGCGATAAGAAATCATGTGGGACCTGTTTCTAACTTTTTCCGGGAATAATTTAGAGGCCTTGAAAGCTGTGTCTCTGATACGCACAGGCGCACAGTTATTGAAGCTAACAACCATTTTTGCAATTTGTGCGTTTAGAGTATGAGCTATAATGATATCATCATCTCGTAAGCATTTCTGTTGTCGATATTCTCTTCTTTCAATTATCATCACAGAGCTTCTAGAGTCTTCTTTATCTTCTATCTAGTAATCTTTATATACCTTTAATTTCAGAACAGTGCTTTAGGGAATTATAGATCAGTCATAGTTTCAATGTTCCTTGAATTGCTATGATATTGAAATCAGATGCGTGTGAACTATTTAGAATAAAGTTTTAGGTAGAGCCTTCGTAACCTCGGATGTTTGACAATTTGACATTGTTTATTACATTTTCTGGCTGTCACACATATCCGAAAAACACTGGCGGACACTGAATAATATTCAGCCTGAAACTAGGTATGAGAATTATGTTTTTACTGCGCAGGCATTGAGAAGTCACTTTTCGACGCCTGTTTTCGATCGGTAAAGTGGAACTTTATACCGCGTAGTTCCAAGTTGCGGTATAAAGTCTTTCTACCGCAACTTCGATGCACAGTTCGAAGTGCGCAATCCAAAGTTGCGGCATACAGTGATTATACCGCAGTTTCTCTATGTTCTTCGTACGCGAAGCCCGGAGAACGGCTTCGCCGATCACACGAGGGGATGAATTGTACAAAAAAAATGTAAAAATCGATATTTTCCATTTTACGCATACTAAGGTCTTTGAGGCTTCGACGGTTGGTTTCTTGGCTTCCGGGATGTATTCCGGCATATATTCCGCAAATATTCTATTCAATAGCAATTCATCCCTTCATTTGGAAATCAGAATCTCATCACGTGGGGATTGAATATATTCTCATCATCACGCCTTTGCTTGTGGATCTGTACATCAGCCTGCACATTAGCACATAATACATATTAGCACGTGTTTCTATACCTCCGCTTTCCAATATTCGTGAACCCATATATCTTCCATCAGATAGGGAGTAAATTTCCTCTCACAACTTCAGAAACCCGTAATAGATACCCTACATCCAAGTTATTATCAATACTAGCAGAATATGGCCGAAAGATAATTTCCGTCGATCGTCAATGTGCTATGTACGGCTCAAAGGGTTAGTTACGTCCGACGTACGAAGATGCTATCACATACGATCGCTTGCACAAAGTGTTGACCAACAATATCGAGTTCGTCACGATGGATTGAGAAAACAGATTATCGGAATTCAGCGATAGGACTCATAGGTTTTCGAATTCTGCATTAAAACTAGTAGTGAAAAAATATCATATAAATAGCAGAACCAGATGATTCAGTATTCGAATATACTCTATTACTCCCCGGGACGCCGGAAATTCACCAGCTCTCAAGCTCTTGGTTTATGTACGTTCGAGACTTGTATCTCTCTCGATGATAACTATCGGACACAATTACTAGAAGGAGCAGGCCTACGATAGAGCAGCTATTGCACCGGCACCAAATTGATGAGTTATCGCGTGCTCTCTAAATTTGAATCAGTGAATAGTCACTGATCATCAGCGAATAGTCACTGATGCCTCCAGTTATAAGTATACCACTGGAAATCAGTGAAAAGTCACTAATTTATCCAGTGAATTTGAATCACTGATTCAAATAGTGAAATTTTCACCGATTCAATCAGCGAAAATTATTGGTTCTTATATATATTTGATCCGGTTGAAGATATTCTCGAAACGGAACGACAATATGGTATATTCGACACATTTTTGTATCGCGAGTCTTTATTGCAAGTAAAGAAAAAACAGACTCCTAACGCAGATGAAACTTCTCCGTTTCCCATCTCGTCGGAGCGAGCCAAGATTGCACGCAGTGAGAAAACCTAACCTACCAAAAGTATAAGGAATTCAATGTAAGACAGTGAACAGCAATATTCACACAATTCATTAATTATTTGCAACTAACAAGCCAAATTGTGAAGAATTTTATAAATCCGCATGTGTACTTACGTTATGATTTTTACTGAACAGTTCACGTGGTTGAACCGACGCCCAAATCAGCACGCAACATATGAACGCGAACGATTTGGCGGTTAGTAGGCAGCTCCATGGCGGTTATATTAGAGACTCGGCGTACGCGGCGCCCCTAGCGTTCGTCACAAAAGTCACTGACGAAACAGTGAAGTTATGCACTGGTTTAGCAGTGGTAAAATCACTGCTGAAATGGACTTCACTGATACTCCAGTGAAAAAGGGTTCAAGTCACTGTTTCTGCGGTGAAATACCAAGTCACTGATTCAATTAGTGAAATTTTCACTGATTCAAATTTAGAGAGTGAACTTGTCCCTCGGTCAATCGCTTGATACCTTATGTCAAGATTTATTAATGGCACTGGTGAAAAAGTTAATCATTCTGTATCGGCTCGAGTTTAAAATATTCGACTTGTGTGGTTCAGGAGCTCGGTGATTAGTTGTCAATTGTTCCGTGGTTTATTAAGACGCTAAAAAAGAACACACATCTATTAGTACGAGATTTTAAGGCAATGACAAGTTAACCAGCATTAAAAACGTTTTTTACGCTGCTCAATATGCAGCGAATTGTTACGTCATTGCCAAGCAGTAAACTAGAAAAACGGCCGGGTGTAAATTGGTTAATCTGTGAGGCTTGACATGACTAGATTATACAGAATACCATAAAAAATGTTTAGGGTAATCAGTACAATGTCGGTAAAATCAACCCTCAGCTGCTGAAAATGCCGGGGTTTTGTTCGCCACCAGATCTGTCTATCGAATTCTCACAACGTACAAGAATAGATATTGAATGTCAGGAAAATACCTAATCTCCCCCCTTCCGTTGCATCGCCGAATGTCAGCATATCACCTGCCAATTGATTCAATCGATTTTTTCCAATCCGAAACTTCCCTCAGTAGTAAATAAAAACTTTTCATGTTGTCACGGATGATTTAGCAAGGGTTAATTACGATTTAATTACGATTTAGCGCACCAGATTGGCGTCACGGGCTACCATTTAACTGACTGTATCATAGGACTGACTGAACGCTGAACGCATAACATGTGTAGGATTATGATTTTCCGACCGGAAATTTGAATTTTACATGGTTGCTGTAAAATATTTTATTTTAAATCGAGTCATAGGGTTCTAAAGATTGTTTGAATACTTCTCTTACTGACATGAGAAATCCCAATCGAATGGCTTCGTCTCCAGCTATTGTTACAATATCTGCCTGTCTCTGAATACACTATCTCAGTGTGAGCTCAGTGTGAGCTCAGCCGCACTTCCGTCACCTCAAACCCTTCTGCGTGGTGTTGGGGGACGGACGGTGAAGTTAAATTTTTCAAATTAACAGGAGCAACCACAATATGCGGGTACTAGCTATCCAATACACAACGACGTTGCACCATCTCGACGAATTATCAGCAAGATTGTTTCTCTTATGTGTATAATCCGCCGGTCACTTACGCGGACCGATAAACGTGACCACGAATGATCGGATTCAACGTCATCTCAGGACCTCGAGAAAGACCGAAGCCAAGCAACTACTACTTGGAGTTATTGGATGCATACTTTATAATCCCTTGGCAATCCCTGCGGTATCTACTGTATATACAAATGGGGGAGCACGTCTACGTCGGCGAAAAGTCAGATCAGCGGGGATGGAGACGCGCGTGCGAAAGCTCGGGGCTGACTGAGGCCTGGCTCGTGGGGGGATTATGGACGGGGGAAGAGGAGGATTTCGCGGAGGCACAGGGGCTAGTAGGGGATGAAAAGTACAGGGGTTGCTAGTGCTGCGTCGAGGAACGGAACGGACGACGGGGGGGTTAAGCAGCTATTTTGCGGCCCGCGTTGATGCGAGGCTCCGTCTCGCGTAAGCCGGTGTGCGCCGGCGCCCCGATGTGCGACAGGCGCCGTCCGGGAAGGGTTGGTGGGGATGCCCGCGAGATCGATATGGCGAAGTTCTGTCCCCGGCCATCGTCGGGGCAGCCCCTCGGGTTCGCAGAACCTCTGCTGTCGCTCTAGACCGGGCTTTGTACGGGGTCGGGGGCTCAGTCGAAGTTGCGGTGTAGTTTCTCGTCTTATGGAACCCAGAAAAAAGCAGGAACTCGATACCGACGTTGATTCCATGCTCCAAAAGCCACGCCATCGTCTAATTAAAATCGTTACGTAAAACAAGAAACTCGCACCATGCTCGCAGTTCTTGAAGAACTCGATGAAAGTTGTAACAACGATACTATGTCGACCTCAGAAACACACTACTCGATTTATCATGACGTCAGCTACCTTCTCAATTATATAGGCGATATTGCGGTACCATGCAGCTTACGTGAAACATGTACTAAGATGTGCTAAATACAAATCCATACCCTGGTCGCGGTGTGGCTGCTTATTTGCGAACCGGCGGGGTGCGAGCGTTCAGCTAATGGGTGGATGACGGCCTAGTTGACTAATCAAGAACTCAGATTTCCCCGGGGATCAGAGTTTGTTCATTGTAGAAAAATTGCGCGACGTAGGGATGTCGGCTGGAGATCGCCCACACTATAGTGAAGTAGATTTGCACTTACATTTTCAGGACAGCGTAAATTCACTTCTGTTCCACACGTTACTTTTCTTTTGTATCCATCTATATATTTGCGTATATGTATGATATAATGTATGATTTTTATAAACATGGGTTTATCAAGTGATAAGTTTACGGAAAATACGAGAGGGGTAGGAAAAAGTAAAGGATAGCAGTTGGTAGATAGGGTCCAGATGGAACCTAAAACAGTCCAAAAAAAAAAAAAAGAAACAGAAAAAGGAGAAGAAGAATGGAAAACACGAGTATCTACACCGAAAGAGGTAATTATGACGAGAAAAACTTTCGCTGCGTAATCCATCCATGGTCGGCATAGGTACGGCTATACCATTTCCGTGAAACAGAGGACGTTGGAAGATACCTTTTTTGCTCAACTGAGTATAAACGTCATCGAACCTAATCGATTTCGCTTCGAGGGTCAATCTGAAATCGAGTGATTCACTAGGGATGGCCATGCAGTGAAATATAATCGATGCATCGATTAATCGATTATCAAAAAATAATCGAACATAGCTCGATTTAATTGGCGAAAAATAATCGATTAATCGATAGGTAATCGTTTGATTTTTAAAAGAATTTCAATTTTGTATTTGGGTTGAAAGTTTCTCTTCTATTCTATATATTTAAAAATTATTTAATGTACCTTGATATTTGAGGTCAGTACTTTATTATCCACTTGTTTGAATCTGAGTATTTGTTATACAATCACACATCAAATCTAACCGGAAAAACCAACAAAAAGTCAAAACTAGTCAAAAGAAAATATTCGGTGGAAAATTTCGATTACGACAGAAAATAATCGATGCAGTCAATTAATCGAGTGACGAAAATAATCGATTATACTCGATTAATCGGAGAAAAATAATCGATGCTACGATTAATCGATTATTTTTGGCCATCCCTATGATTTACTCGCCGAGTATATGTAGTACATTATATTCATATGTGAAATCGTTTAGGCAAATCACTATCAGTTTCGACGGAGTTAGACCCATTAGTGAATAAAAATAGGCCGGGCCTCTTGCCGAAAGTGAACAAGGTTGGATGAGGTGAGATGAAAAGCAGTAAATTATTTTCACGAACCTCAACAGTTCTTAAATTCATGCTAAGTTACATGAAGTTTGTTCACTTATTCGCAAGCTGAACATTTTGAGTATAATATAATACAATTCAAAGATATTCATATCATCAAGTTCCGGATTTCGATCAGCTGGTGAGCAAAATATTCGCTAAAAATTTAAGAAAGTGAGTCGATATTATCGAAAAAAAATTATCATTATATCGCGTGTCTAATGACATAAGGACGTAAGCGCCATTATACGACCTTTTGCTGTTTATAATGGCATAAAGTCGTATAATTTTTTTTTTTCACGCCAATCGCTCTGAAAACGTTCGAAACGTATAGATCAATTGAAATTACGAGATCGAAAATGTAAGTGCAAAAGGTCGTAAGTTGGGCGGATACGTCGTTCTGTTATTATAATTTATAGGGAAAATTAAAAAACATCGTAAAGGCAAAACGTCGTAAGCGCCAAATTTTATTTTATTTTTTTTTTCACGATTTTTTCAAATAGCTGTGAAATCTCGTGGAACGCAAAGAAAAATCTAAATCGACGTCGTTTCAAAAATTTCGATAAAAAATATTGGTAGTTAATAGCAGAAGGTCGTAAGCGCCAAATTTTTTTTTATTTTTTTTTCACGATTTTTTCAAATAGCCGTGAAATCTCGTGAAACGCAAAGAAAAATCGAAATCGACGTCGTTTCAAAAATTTCGATAAAAAATATTCGTAGTTAAGAGCAGAAGGTCGTAAGCGCCAAATTTTTTTTTATTTTTTTTTTCACGATTTTTTCAAATAGCCGTGAAATCTCGTGAAACGCAAAGAAAAATCGAAATCAACGTCGTTTCAAAAATTTCGATAAAAAATATTCGTAGTTAAGAGCAGAAGGTCGTAAGCGCCAAATTTTTTTTCATTTTTTTTTCACGATTTTTTCAAATAGGTGTGAAAACTCGTAAAACGCAAAGAAAAATCGAAATCGACGTCGTTTCGAAAATTTCGATAAAAAATATTCGTCGTTAACTGCAGAAGGTCGTAAGCGCCCAACTTACGACCTTTTGCAGTTACATTTTTCGAACTCGTAATTTCAATTAATCTATACGTTTTGACCGTTTTCAGAGCGAATGACGTGAAAAAAAAAAATTATACGACCTTTTGCCACCAAAATCGCGTTTTTGGCGCTTACGACCTTATGCCATTAGTCACGCGATATTATACCGTGACCAGTGCCGCGAGCTCTCCCGGCTGTATTGACAGATATTGGTTTTAATTCCTGACAGTTTTCGGACGTTTTTAGTTTTATCCGACGTGTATCATGGTGCCCAAAGAACCAGACAAATTTTGAATGATTCCTTTGGACTCCCTGTAAGTTTGTTAATAATCCTTGTAGTACCCACACTTAACTGATTATATCCTTACGCTTGCGCAGTTTGATTGACCTTAGCTTCCCTAACGGACAGGATTTGAAATATTCTTGGATTTGTAATTAGTGTAAGTATAATGTATAGATTATAATGTGTAAATTCTGTGTAAGTTGATAAGGTTAAACAAACACTCCTTTTGTTAAATAAATTTCTAGTCTGAAGAGGACCCACTCAGAGGGTCGAAACGTCAAATTTGGAGTTGTCAGTCACCTTGGATACCAACTAATCATCCACATCCACTCGAGGAGGTCGAAAAAAAGGAAAAAAAAGTTCCATTTCTGACAAGAACAATACATTCATATCTTTAATTCAACGGTGATGAACTATCTTAATTCAATAAGGACTAAGGTGAATGGTCCAGTTTCTGACCGTTTAGTGGAGGGTTTCATATCGTAAATTGAAATCCTGCGGCGAGAAAAGATCATGTCTGCAATCTACAATTCAACTAATAATTCAAAAACAAAATTTGGTGAGTTATTATTAGTGAGAGACTTCGTTTCTGAACCCTCCGATCCATAGTTTCTGAGTCTTGGCTTGCTACAGCTAGCTTAGCGTTTTTGAGTGAGTTATTTCGAAAAAATCTACAGATCTTGCGTGTCACGCAATCATCTGTCGACTCATTGAAAATGTCCCCCGGTCTAGGATTTTTTGTGACCTATGTTTTGATGATCTTTCGTTTCGATGTATTTGGATTTGTGTATTTGTATCATTTGCAATAAAGTTTTTCAAAAAATTTGTATGGTATGGTATTTGTATTGGTATAATGTATTTCGATGTTTATCATTCAGCATCATGTTCTTGCAGTACAAAATCGCAAACTCCACGTTGACGATTCCAATATTTTCTCATTTCTTCCGCAACCGTTGAGCCTCAGAATTCATGGCTATCTGGACCCACTAACCCAGTGGTGCTCAACCAGCGTAACGCTGTCTGGACCCATATACTGAACCAGTGCACTATCACCCCGAAAACGGAAGCATTTTCAATGCTGAAAATTAGGTTAGGGGCCATTCAACAAATACGTTCGCTTTTTTGGACAATTTTAGACCCCCCCCCCATGTAACAATGGTTCGTTTCAGTAGACCCCCCCAAAATAATACGTCACAAATCTCGACCCCCCCCCAGCCCTTTTTTTGTCTATTCATCCGTCTAATACAAACTATTTCCAAGATTGTCCATAATGAAACATATTTGAGGTATCAAAAATACAAAATCTGAATATCATTGCGTATTTTATACAGAAAGATCCCGAACGTAGTGCGGGTTCGCTCTCTTTTTCATTCGTTGAGTAAATGGAAGGTTTTGTCGCTCAACATTTTTTCATAATTTACGGAATTCTTGTGCCAAAACACGAACTCTTTATGCAAAAACCGAACGTCACATTTGCCGACACCCCCCAATGACTTGTAACGTCACACGAACCTTGACCCCCAAAAGCGAACGTATTTGTTGAATGGCCCCTTAGGAATTATATAGGTTATTACCATAACCGCAACCCAATCAACAATATGTGCTCTCAAAGACCTCTGATGGAGCTCGTGAAAATTAGTTAGAGTTCTTAATCGAGCATCGATAAGTGTCCTAAAAGAAGTCCGAAAGACTTCTTATGCAATCTTTTCCGATTCCAATCTGAGGCTCTTGATCACCTCGAAATGAGCTCTTTTAGAACTTGAGCGAAGAGCTCAGAACTACGAAATTTTTTAGAAGTCTGTTAGAAGAATGCTTTTGGAACTCAATTATACTATTTTATCTGACTTATAAGAATTTCCTGAATACATGCATTCAGCATTTAAAATGCACGAAATTTGCGGAATATTAAAACTCGGCGCATTCTGAATGCTGAATGCGTGTATTCAAGAAATTCTTATAAGTCAGGTAAAATAGTATAAATGAAGTATCATGAGAGGGATTTTGTGAATTTGTTAAAAACGTGGTTATTGTATACGAATTCATATATGATACATAATACACAGGTAATACAATGCGAAATTATCTATCAGCGATGTCTTTCTTCATTATCGTCGTAGAATTATGATTCTTAAGCCAACTTATTTATATAAAAGTATTCAGTGCTCTCTCAATCTGAATCAGTGAAACTCCCTGCGATCTTCACTGATCCAAATTTAGAGAGTGCAGATGACTTATAATTTCTATTACGGGTACAGATCAGTTGGAGGCTTCTATTATCCTCGTGATATCCCAGCCGAATGCCCGCTTGCCACAGTCATGGAACTGTTCTCAACTCGCACAAGGTGGTCTTCGAATACTCGGTTACTGAAATTTACGAATGAATAAATATTCACGTGGTGCAACGATTTAGAGTTTAGTCGGGGTACAGACTGCAGCATACGCACCTGTGTATGTGCTAGAAAAAAGTGAGGTTAGATTCATGATAGTTTCAAGGATTGAGGATATTTCATTGTATGTATGATCAATATATTCAAATGAGGATAAATGATGGCGCTCTGTAAACGCAACTCGATATTCGATATAAATGATTATATGGTGGAAACTTTTATTCTTGATAATTATTTTGCATCAGTCAGACGTGATATTGTAGTACAAAATAAAAAATACAAAATGATCGGGGAGGGGTCCAAAACCGGGCTAGGAATAGAAGAAGGGCGATTTTCCGGGCAGAATAAGACCACACAATCTCTAAAGAAGATATATTTCATGGCAAAATCTATAAAATTCAAAATGTTCATCATAACTGGTTATTCTTCGGTTCGGCAGAAAAGCAAAATTGAAAAGATAACATAACTGTGTCGGGTTAGATAAAGGAGAACAATCAGAGGCCGAGATGGTTGTGATGACATGGTAAATCGAATAAACTGCAGTAATTTAGTTAGAGAAAAGTTTGTCATTCACGGTGATGCGTCTGAATCGTAAAACCTTTCATATTTTTCCCTGGGCCTATCTACTGCGTGATAATCCTTCTGTTCCTTCTGCGCAAGCGGTTGCTTCTCCACGCGTGCCAAGTAAGCCAACAGAGGGCAGTAGGCTATGTTTACACCACCGACAACCCACATCACCCGCGTAAAGCCAATAGCCCTCACCATTTCGCTGCCTATGATGGGTCCTAAAAAATAAAACGCATATTAAAATGAATATAAAAAAGACGAGAGAGAGAGAGGTGAAAAATGGTTTCACCTGCCAACTTTACATCGGTCATAAACCCACAAGCATTGCACAAAGTTATCCAGAAAACAGTGGCTCTTTTCAAAGCGTTTGAAGTCGTGAACGAGTTGTACTTGAGATTACTAGCATGGCACAGACTTGACCTCTGACTTTTGCATACCTGATTACCGACTCACCTAGAAAATAGGCTAAGCTGACAGCCACTTGTTGCAAGGAATACACCGGCCCATAACCGTCCTCTTGATCGACCAGCGTTGCTAACAGTGGGACGAGCGCTGCGTCAGCTATGCCGATTCCTAAACCCATTCCGAGGTGAGGGATTACGAGTTGTGACATCGTGGTGGCTGTTGGTATCAAAATCGAGCTAATGCCAACCAAAGTTACGGCGCAGATAGCCGTTCTGTAACGACCCCAACGATAGGCAATCATTCCGAAAAAGTTTGTACCGACCAGGTAGCCGATGCTATCTGGTATAAAGACTGTTCCCAGCTGCCATTTCTGTGTAACGAAACGATTTACTTGAGTAGGAACAAAAAACAAAATTGAGCGAAAGCCTTGCTTTTGATTACAAACATACGTTCCAAGTGTGCCAACTCACCTTCGGCTTGATGTGTGTCATTAACCAGAGTGGGAGACATGGTTCAAGAATTGCCATTGCTGATGTTGACGACCATATTGCTCCCGAAACTATCAAAATCTTTCTGTCAGACAACAGATGTATCCAATTGGTGTGAGGCTCAGCCTTCTGCTGGTGTCGAATGGTTGATGTTAAATTTACATTTTCCTGGACACTTGGGTGTCAGTACTTGTATGCAATGTATATGCGATGCGAGCGAGCACCAAATAGCAAATTTAACCTTTACATTCGGAAAAAATATTTTTCCTACCAAGTAAATTGATTTACTTCACGTATTTTTAAAAAGTTCACTTAATTTGACTCGCCCATCGAGAATTACACTGAGTAAATATATTTTAATCAAAGAAATTTTATTCGTTTCATCGATATTTCATATAATCCAAGGACACATTTACTTGACAGTATACAAGTAATTCATATAGGTACTTGGCTCAAATCAAATTTACTTGGTAATAGATAATATTTTTGTTCGTATTCGTATAATGACATTGAGCTTTCACCTGTTTGACGGATTGAAAATCCAGCGTTAGGACCTGAATGCCTGAAACAAATCAGAAATACGTTATCCCTTAAGCGGGCCAGTGTGTTACGACTGAAAAAATGTAATATATTAGTCCAAAATCAATGTACATTTCTTCATAAAAATTCAGTTCACGTGATTACAAACTCCTCATCTCAAAACACCTGCGGCACGAATTCAAGTAAACCGTTGGCCCAATTTGACATCTTCATAATCCAAGTTGTTCGAAATTCATACGTACCTTTATGAATTGGGTAAAGGGAATGGAGAAAAAAAATTGGGTAGGCTGTTTGTAAATATATGTGACAATAATTTCATTTATTGGACAAAATAACCATACTTTCTATGATAATTTTTAAAAATTAATTTCCTACACTAAACTTCTGAAGTCGGAACAATCTGAACCATACAGAACCCAAAACGGACCACAGTATGCCTAGATTCGTGCAGCAGGTGGTCGGAAATAGGAAGCTTGTAATCATATAAAATCAACTTCGGTAAAGAGATGAATCGTTTTTTGACTATATTACATTTTTCCAGCCCCGACATATTGGTCCCCTTAATTTAGTGTATAGGAAAGACTGTTGAACAGTAACGTTCAGATATGCCTATCGATTCCGGCTAAGCAGTTGCTGTGCAGATACCGAAAACGGCGCTATTTTCGGTTTCAGCTATACAGCAACTACTTAGTCAGCCGGAAGGGGTAGGCATATCTAAATACGATCATACCTTGACCATAGTGTACCTTGAAACATTTACTGATTTCAGCGTGATAGTTTGTCATCAATACATAGTCAGATGCAATGAACTGCTAGCTTAGTAAAAGTAACTGTGTTGTGATTTCCTTATCGACTTTCGACGGTCTAATTAGGGACTTTTCCGGAGATCTACTTATGCGGTGAGACACATACAGATGAGGGGTGGCACGGCAAAGCAGTCTAAGTGCCATATCATATTGATTTTTCAAGAATGCAAAAATACTGTTCGAAAATTCGATGAACTGATTTGAAGAAAATATATATATAAGAAAGTACTTTCTAGAGTTTTTCAAACTCTTTCAAATGGCGTGAATCCTGATTCAATACAGCAATCTGTGTTCGAGAAAATGGCTGGCGAATATGGACATTTTCCGTGCCAGTGTAACCCCAAGTTTCGTGTTAACTTTTCTTTGACTTTGGATGCTGCTCAAGAACACAATCAAGATTGAAATCACGAAAAAAATTATTTGTTTGTAGATTTCCAAATTCGCAGAAAATTTTTATTATTACGGGGCAAAACGGCGGACTACATCATTCTTACATAATCATGATAGAGTCTCATAGTAGAGCATATCCGTGATGTCCTTTTTTTGTGTTGGGGTTAAAACTTCGAAATACCAAAATTTCGAAAGGCCAAATTCCGAATTGAAACATTATAACCCTTCGAAAAACATGATATTTCCTACCCCCACTCGAAAACATAACATTCAAATTCGGAATTTTCGCATTTCAAGATTTCGGACTTTCGAAATTCGACCCCCACCCCTTCTTCTCAGCTTTCCGGCGCCACGTCTTCCTATTTCCCCGGGATCCAGGCATTTCTGTTTCATTTCATTGAAATAAGAAACACAGGGGATAATTTTTTTGACAGGGCGCTAATAACAAATGAGCGACATACATTGTGAGATTGCGCATTCGGTACTCACACCGTTTTGCCGTGCCAACTTTTTATAACTCCGCAAAGACATTTTTTCAGCCGTATCGTTTTGCAAGGACGTGCGTACGGATTTTCGAAAATTTTCTTTAAAAAAATACGTATTTTCAATATTTGTGAAATGTATGTAAGGTTTGAATATAAACTCTGAAGATTCTTCGTAATGAAGTGTGCCCTCTTGCATGTACCTTTGTTCACGTAAGGAACTCGTGTACCTTGGAACGTTATTCTCATACACAGTCTCATTCATCCTGATACTTTGATGAAATGAAAAAAATCATCCACTTCCTCACCCTGCATCGAGTTTTAGACCGAAATAATGAATGATTGCTAATTTTACAGCCAATAACCTGCGCTAAATTTTACTTGACGCGTAGTGTTTCAAGGTACACGAGGACATTGTTAAATTCGTCAGTGAAAAACTGCTTTGTGATATGTAATAGAAGCAAGTTTCATGTAAATAATGTTGAAGATTTTTCGTTTTACAACCGAAAATCGAAAAAGTGTGGTACAACAGTTTCCCCTACATATAATATATGAATTTTTCTGCCCTCCGGCCGGAAAGTGGCAACTTTCTGGCCGCTGCGCTAAACGAAGTTGCCGCTTTCCGGCTGCGTCGAGCAGAAAAATAGTATACACACCTTGACCAGTAAATAAGAAAGCCTCAGACTTTTCTTACTTTACTGGCCTAGGTACGTAATATACTAATACAACATCATAGAAATACTTACAGATCAAGATGATTATGAATGATGAAACGACCAACAATGGTGCCGTCTTTCCACTCAAGTCGTACAGAATAGAACCGAGGGGATATCCTAATAGGACTCCTAGAGCAATACTGCCAAGAACAAAACCCATGACCTTTGACCTTTCCTCCTCCTCGGAATACTGTGATGCTACCAGCGACATTCCCGAGACACCAATACAGGCTGAAGAAACACCTTGAATGCTTCTTGCCAAAAACAACACCTCATACGACTCGGCGAAAGCGAACACTAGAATAATTTTTCACGCTTTATTGAGAATTTCTAAACGATACTGTTGAACGTTATTACTAAAAATGTACTCTAATTTGAATACCATTGAGACATGTTAGATCGCTGGTCTGCGTTTACCTTAATTCAATTACAATTACAGTCCGACCAAAATACTCGCGTCTATAGTGGCCTGTCCATTCAAAATTCACAAGGTACTTTATAGTCTGTGAGTTCACCGGCACTTAATTAATTATAATTACTCAGTCTGTTGTTCACTTTAACAGTCTCGGTTTTTCAACCCCAAAATTAAGTGGATAATCGTGATGAATTAACAGGTTAACTATATTATACCTTGTGTCCATAAAAAAACTATTGGGATGTTCAATGCTTCGATACGCCATCTGGATGAACCATCTGAGAGTAGGTCGTTTTCACTCACACCAATTTGCACGGACACATAAACGTCCTATTTTCAGTGGTTCGAATTTTGCCACCAGGCGAAACCACGCTCCTATCAAACATCCCAATAGGAACAGTGTGCCAGTTTCCTACTCACTTAGGGTCGCAAGCAACAGATTTATGCTCCCTATGAGAAGCGGTCGGGCATAACCGACAGTCCCTGTCAAAGATCCTACAACCGGATTCAGCATCAGTTGCACCAACGCCTTGGAACTCAGCAAAAATCCAACGCGACCATTCTCATCAGCTTCTGCCGCAGACGATGTATTGCCTTCCAAAGTGTAGAGGTAATCAGGAATTATTGGTACTGTAATTGATCAAGAAATATTTCACTGATTTTGATTAGGATATAATAATAACTGTTTATTGTTCCATTCATGTCCAATTAGGAATTCAAAATACGGATCATCATTTAAAAATTAAAAAAAAAAAAAATTAAAAATTGAGTTTACTGCGTATACTTTCGATTCGGTTTTACAGTAAACTTTATCAACAACAATATATTGGTTCTGTACATTCTGTCTTTTAATAAGTCATGAAGAAATAATTGGGTCACATTTGACCTTTTTTACCCATACTGTATATATTTTAGCTATGTACATCACGTCAAGTACCGCCGAAGGTGACGAAAGGTGGATTTTACCTCAGAATTTACACTGGGGAAGCGAGGTAGTCGGATTCGGTAGAATTTCGTGGCGCGTGTATGCAATTGAAAACCAGACAAATTCGCTGCAGCTCAAGGACATGCACACCGCGGAAAGCAGAAACACCGGAATTCAAGGCGGATTTATACAATAGTTTATACAAAACCGCAGCAGCAGTTGCTGAACATGGTTGGCGACGCACAAGAGGTGAAAAAAAATGGCTTTCAACCATTTTCCATATAAATCTACACTTGCGTCCCAGAGTTGCATGATTTATGCAAATCTATGCAAAATAAAGCACGTAAATTTATGCAAAATGCGGTTTTCAACAACTCTTCATCTCCAGTATTCTCGAAGAGTTATGCGGAACTTTGAAACAAACAAGTCTTGAAAGAACTGTATCGCCATCTAATGGCCAACATTGAAGGAAAAAGTTCACGTTGTCTTACTCTGCTTGATTCTGCTCTGCTTTTTTGGATGTAGAGTAGTTAATTTAAGTAGGCCATAAAAAATTGTACCCATCAAAAAATTGGAGGATATCTTTCAAACTCTCTAAGCGTACGGATTAAATGAATTTCATAAAAATGATTTTGTAAGTAAGTATATTTTTAAGTTGATTATGTTTCCTCCATTAATTGCTTTCGAAACCGAAATTTTAATGACGTACCTATACCGAAAAACTACTAGCAACCTTCGTAGACATCTTTGAATTACGTATTTCCAGAAAAAATTTACTTTGCTGCTGAGTTTTTTCACTTAAATCTATTGTCGTTTTTCGAAAAATATAAATCCCGATTCTATTCCAAATTGTGATCTACCAAACACGCGGTGATAGTATTAACACCGTTGGGACATGTGTGCCTTTCTGCGGAGGCTTAAAAAGAGGTATGAAATTCTATCATGCACTTACCAACAACCGTCAGAAGAATGTTATCCAGGAACAAACTCAGATAAACCATTGAGACAAGGATGAATCTCGAACTTCGCAGATCTGCGAGTCGCATTGTTGACAGAATTAGATTACCCAATATACACATAAAATCGGAGAGTAAAATGGTATTGAAAAAAGTTTCATTCGCTAATTTCAAAACGCATAAATGTCTGATGGCACTTTTCCTCTACAATGTATGTGAGCCTGATATTATAGTTTATTATTAAATCACAAGTCAATTCTTCCTTATTTTAATTGGACGCAATTGGCAGAGTTTCAACTGAAATATTCTGGGGTTACGTGACCTTTGGTGAAATTACCCTATTGTGATTAATCATGAATATTTGACAGAATTTTCAAATCAACTGGTACCCTGAAAGATGCCACAGTCGCTTTTATACGTTTTCAGGATCCGACTTGCGCACTTCTCGCCGATCTGTGTTCCACCTCTGAGTATCTGGTCACCAGGATGCGGACCTGGATGACGTGTTACACGATTCACTGCATCTTTCGCATTTGCTCCGCTACAGCGTAGCTTATCTTCTTCGTACAGGCACACGCAATTGCCAATATTTATGGTGACTTCGTGGACCGGAATAACCTTTCACCAGATCACCTGTATGGGATAATGGAAATAATCTGCAGCTTATGGGGGATGGCCTTCTTGTAGTGGCGCCGGGATTTAGAGTAATTTTTTTCCATCTCTGTTGGCTAAAGGTATTCATTTGATTTTCCACACCTTGCACTGTTTTATCCAAATATGTTTGTAGCTCAGGAATTGGTGATGTGCTCAAGAGAAACAATCGATAACACATATAGCTTTACTTACGGAATGCTTCCAATTCGATGATAGCGTACCTCATTTTCTCACCCCAATAGTGTTTCGCCGCTCGATCACTCAGCAGGAAACACCTGGGATCCAATTCATGGCAATTGAAATTGGGTTGCACGCAATTTAAATTGCTCTTGCACCCGCAAATAGTTTCAATTTTCTACGTGTAATCGACGTGTTCTGGGTTCTTTAGAATCTTCAAATCGTATGTTATGATACAAGTGCGAGAAAGCAGACTTTTCACGAAGGTCAGTCAACTAGACACTTTTCGTCAAGGCTCTCGCGCTTCTCCGCACATGTGTCACATTATGCTTTTTGTGAAATGTACATAGTCCCCGATCTTGTGCCTCTGAAGCAAGCTGGAAAAAACCTAGAATGGCCGCGGAAAAGTGACCAGAGTGGTATAAAAGCGTGCAAAAAAGTAACTAGGCTGTCATAAATACGTGCGCATAAAAGCAACTAGTGAGCAAATAAAGGTGTACGCATGCGCCGTTCATACTCCGCATAAAACCACCATTTTCCACCATTTCCATCACGCATAAGATGAGGTATTTTTGATACACGTGTTACAAAATAGTATATTCACACGAGCTGGGAATCGCCAACTTCAGCTAGTTTTACAGTTGATAGGAATTCACTCTGTATATATCGCACGTCGGATTCAATAACGTCACAACTTAAAAATTGTCATTTTTGAGTTAGGGCCATATTTGGGTTCACAAAGGTCGACTTTATAAGATTGCAAAGTGTCATTTGTGTAGTTCAAAAATTAGCCGTTACAGAGCAGAAGTGTCGTTATTACATTGCACTGGTTATGCAACAAATCATTCAGCAACAGAGACGGAAGTAAAAAAAATGACATAACTCGAGAAAGTATGGCTCATAATTCATCAAAAGTGACACAACTCAAAAGGACTGTTCGTTCCTGCCATGTAAAGGTCCTTAGTGAAACTGAATGAATCCAAAGTTTTTCCAAATGATTCAAAAAGTCGGGAGAAAACTTTTTACCACAAACGGTTCACTTTATAGAACAACAGGTAACTTCTTCCTTGAACATGCAAAGTTTTCACTTTTAGTTATTTGCTTCTACCGAAAAATGACAATTTTTGAGTTGTGACGTTATGGAATCCGACGTGCGATATGTAGGTATATTCCTTAGAATTATAAATGCCGTAAAAGTTTTCACGTTTTTTTTATCCACAAGTTAATGTAGTTCACTATGATTGATAGAGTAATAATAATTAGATCTCATATCGATGATTCACATTCTGAATTTAGTCATTTTTATTTTATTATAAACCGTTGTGACTAGATTCAATGACTAGATTTAAAAAAAAAATGTATGTATGCATGTGTTCCAACACCTCGATAAACATTCGAAAGATGAAATCTTATAATTAATATGTTTCACGTCGAGGATTGTCAGGTTACGTAATCACTTTATGGCTATGCAATTTCAAAGTTAGTATATAATTGTAAGGTAGCTCAAGCTCTTTCTGGCTGTTATCTTAATCATATGCTGGTAATTATTCATATAATTGATTACCTCTAAGGCTATGTCTACATCACGTGATGGCAGTTTAAAATTTCGTGATTCTCGCTACAGCATCCTCTTCTTCTTCGCGGATGGAACTTTCGGTGAGTCCAAGTCTCGGGCTTGAGCACCTCGTTGGATACGGTTCATTCGGCCCTCTGAGACTCGGTGATAACCTTCCCTCTACGTAAATGTCAGTTTCTGTGCAATCCCGGTCCTCTAGTATAATGCGTGGGTCTCTGCAGTATCGTCGAGACTGATCAACGCATAACTCATTGGAAGTTCTTCCGACAGGGCTTCGTCGGCTCTGAAGAAAAGCAATTGATTGACTGCAGTATTCCGTAAACCGAAAGTACACCAAAGTCTGTGCTTTGAAATCTCACTTCTGTATTTTCGACGTAAACTCTGGGTACAGATTGCAAATTTTCAACTTCCCGCATTTCCGAGTTGTAGGCATAATTGTTGTAGCCAGGTCTTTGACGCTGATCCGGGCTTCTACCTCGACCCACGACCCTGGGATTCGGACTTGAACAGCCATAATAGTTCGGATGGTAGGCCACAGTTGGTAGACTAACTACCCCCGGAGCGGGTGTGACGCTTCTAGGAAAGGTGTAATCGTACAGCGCCTGATGGGACTGTAAGTACGGAAACTGAAGCATACGGTAAGAAGAATATTTTTTTAACACCTGATTATTTCGATTGCACGTACTAGGGAAGTGCAATTTTCGATGCTTGTGTGCGGAAACAAAAGTTAGCGTAGGCACACATCGTATAACTTATGAGCGATGTATATTATACATGTGGAGACTTTTTATTGCAAGACTTTTCAAGTAAGCTATAATGGCTGAGTTCCGGAACGAGCTGGCAGTACCGTCATCAGTCTTGTATCTTTTCGTAACACCTGCATGGGAAGGTCGACTCCGCGCACTGTGGAGAGTGCGGGAGATGGCTGGATTCCCTTACAGGCCAAAAGCAGTGCGGAAATCTACGTTCCAGCACTCCTAACAGTGCAGGAATATACATTCCCGCACTCCATTTGACCCGTAAGGGGATCGGCTATCTCGCGCATCCTTCACAGTCCACGATGACGAACTTCTCATTACAGGTTTCACAAAAAACAGGATGTTCAACTCGTGCGGGAGGGCGATTCAGATCAAACTTGCATGCATAAGTGACAAAAAATCGCGAGCCTGTGAAGTGTGAATAGGCGATATCCGCCTTGTGTGATTATGTATACAGGGCGAACCCCTAACGATTGAACAGTCTGAAGTTGGCTAGAATTAAGAAATGAGTTTTCAGACAGTTGGATTGGTTCAGGACTTGTGTGGATAAATATGTTTCTGAATTCGAGCCAACTTCAGCCTGTTCAGTCGTAAGGAATCCACTCTGTATAACAGTATGCAAACTTCACATTGCACTTTTTAGACATTGCATGATTTCCTACTATGATTCGTGGGATGTTTATTGGATAAGAATCGGTATACAGCTTTATGGAAGGAAACTGACGAAGCGAGGAAGTACGGTTCTATATATAGCTGAATACATTCAAATTTTATCAGGAAATGATGATGGTTACATCTTGTGTGCACTGTAAAATTGAGATATTCAGAAATCAAAGTTTCGTGATGATTAGAATGATAAAAAATAAGCTGTGCTGACCTTGGAATAGTGCATCTGCTTCTGGTCAATGGACTTTAAATAATAAACCAGAAAATTGTTCATTCTTCTTACTTTCAGCATGCTGGAATCCAGCATTGAGTTCAGGGAAATCTACACTCTAGGAGGAACAAGGATATTCTGGGGTATGACTCCAGATTTCTTGCTCAGGGTTCTCTCTCATTATTCTAACCTGTCGAGCAACTGTGTTCATCCTAGGGTCCACGCCGTAATCTTCGGGTTCATATCTCGCTGACAGAGGCTTCTCATGCCCAAGGCGAGTGACCATGTAATAAGTGCGTGGAATAAGGACACCCAAGATGATGAGGTAGGCGCTTGCAACGATTCCGAAGGACACAACTTTGTCGCGAGTTCCTGGTGCCACGAGGATGAAGCACGTTATCCATACTGCCCACACTATCAGCAGTCCTATAACCGTCCCGAAGAAGCATTTCCCTTCGCGATAATTTCTTTGTATTTGGGCTATGAAGCAACAAACTATGAAGAGTTTCAGTAGTAGGAAGATATCGTAGCTCAGTAAAGCAACAAACGTATAACTGCGAATGATCTTTGCGGAATCTTCTTTGTTGAGGAGAAAGAACATAGTCGATATCGTTATCTGTACGCTGGACATGAAAAATACCATGAGTCCTTGGAGGTATCCGTTAATATGAGTCGTGAAGATCCCACCAACTGAGAAGGCCAAAAATAAGGCCCTGGAAAGCATTATGGAGAACGCTATACCAACCGATAACGTAGTGACAAAAATTTTTCGAGAATTTAGATGTTCCGCCCCCCCTACATCCTCGTTCATACAAAATGGAACCACGGATTGGAGCATGAAAGTGGTCGAAAGAATCAGAATTATTGTCAGTGATGGATTCCCGTCCAAAACTTCTTCGATGATGTACCGATAGACTATAAATACGACGATGATGCCGCAGGCCACAGTCCCGCACACGACGACGGTTAGTAAAATTGGAATCCACAATCCTGCCTTCAGGATTCTTCTTTCGTCCAGGGTTCTAGCGTGACCTTCTAGGCTGGACTTTCGATGAAAGTTGGAACAGTTTTGGCAACTGTTTGCGAACTTTTCCACACACAATTTAAACATCTTACTGATGCGAAAGTCAGAGGTGACTTTACCCGAAATCGCGTTCACCTGATAGGTGGTTACTACCTCTTCCTCTCCGTGTCTCCTCTTCATTACCACAACATACTTAAAAGAGTACGCGTTCGGTAAGATGTGTAGAGCGTCGTAAACTTCCGTATAAGTCATTGAAGTCTTTTTTCTGGCATCGAAGCGTGGCATAACACATTTAGCGCTATTCGGGCATGCAATCTTTTGTAACTCTTGGAGGGAAGTGGCTATCTCTACGATAGCCTTTCCGACGCTCAACAGATATGGCGAGTGTATGACGGATTCTCCTGCAGTTTCAAGGAACGTGTCTGCATTTGGAAATTCTTGGAGTAAGTCAAATGCAAATGGATCTGTTTTTATTATATATGATCCAGCTGGAGCGTAATCTGTAACAAAGTTTCCTGCTCTGTTCAACTGGACAGATGATTCGATTTGGAATTTAGTTATATGATTGAGTCAACAGGATTTAGGACGTCCTACGGGAAAATAATTATTTTTACGAATTAGGGTGCAATTTACCTACCATCTACGTGAGATCCATCCAACGGCAAGATGACCCATGTTTTGTCTATGCTGATAAGCTTTTTACTGTCATTTATCCAACGTCTGATGTCTTCTTCGTTCCCCACGAGGGCAATTACAACACGGGTAGAGTTGTTTAGATCTGCTATTCCGGTGTGACTTTTCAAGCAAATCCCAGCATCCCGACTCATATCCAAAAAATTGTTCAGATTGTTTTCGGAATTGGTGAGGAGTAAGTCAACGACCTCGTATTTAGTACTCAGAAAAGTTACCAGAACGTTAATGAGTGATTTAGAAAAATTCTCATCTCTGTACGAACTGATTGGTACAAGGCCGAATTGTTCGAAGGGCTCCAATACAGAATGATATTTTTCGGGCATGAGGATTCCAAGTCCGTAGTGAGCTGTGCAGTCCTGTTCCACAGCAACAATCAACGTTTCCTTGTACACTGCCATTTTATCATTACAGCTGTTACGAATTTTTAATCCTAATCAGACAAATCGGTAGGTGAGATTACTTTTTAAATTGATTATGAATTATTATTACTATCAACAAAGGATTGGACATACCTAATGTAACACCAGGAATATAATCATATTTGTTCAACTTCTCAACGACGTACAGTGCTGTTGTCGCTTCTTGGAACCCCTTGGGCGACGATGTGTTACAGTATGGCCCATAGCTGGTATCCGCAAAGACTGCAAACGTATCACAATCATTGCACACCATTCGACTGATCATATTTAACCGAATGACTTGATAGACTAGTAATTTGTATCCTATTCATATATACAATAATGCTCCTATATCTGAGAGATTGGAGATCAATAATTATATGAAATCAAATGCTCGAATAGTGGTCAAGCAAGATTCAATGGATTCGGTGTAAGCTTTCAACTTACCGACTATGACCGCATCCCCGCTAGCTTCCAGAAGAGTTCGATTCATTTCACAGATTGAGTGATTGCTCGTAATCGCAAGGTTGATCACGTTCAAAAGGTTGAGAATGAAAATCACGCCTACCGCCATATCTACTTTAAACATTTTCCACGTTCATTCAATGTGACAACGGCATACGGTTTGTGCTTCTGTCATCGTAAGCCAAACTATACTGAACTTAGTCTCATACGACTTCGTTTGAGGTGTTGTTCTTTTGTCTAGAGTCGATGTTTTGTCGATACGAGGGTCGGTAAGCAATTTACCGTTGTCTCAAACGCCGCTCACGCTCGTCTACTAGCCGTGAGGTATCTACCCTCTAATCGATATCAAAGGATAAATAAATTTGATCGCAATATGCAATGCATATAATTTCATCAAAATCTTTGTCGGATCACTCGAAAAGATATCGCGGGTTTGGAACAGGAGTATAAACATGAGACGTGACACGTGGTTCGCGTTTTTCTACAACACAATCTAGTCTGATCAGGGATCCCCACTCACAAAATACTTTTCGGTATCGGACTGGCACTGGGAGGTTTTCATCACAAAGCCAGCTACATTTATGATGTTAGTTCGTCGGCCTGGGCGGACCGACTGACTGGAAAGGGACTGACATGTGAAGTTAGTACTCAAGTCCGCAGCTGACAACGGTTCATGGCTTTTACAAAGATGGCAGGTGTCCCAGTGTGCAGGGGCCGTGACTACTGCGCTCAATATCGAAGCCATACTTCACCTTGCCAAGCTTCATTCGCTAAGCGTTAAGCGAATTAGACTTCTAGTGATATACCAAATTGCGCAACACTTGCGGCTAATGTGGCAAATGCGTCAGGCGGCGGGGATAACCTTCTTGGATCTATGTAGTCTGTAGGGTAGAAGTCGGTTCCCCCCCTATCTATCTGATCCATCAAGGATATAACTGAGCGGTTTCCCTTACGAAACTCATTTAGAAATTTCTGGGTTGTCGAGAATCAAGGATTTTCAATGTTAATAACATCAACATCACTGTCTCCAAACATTCATATCAGAGGTATAATAAAACATTAAGCCTAATACATTGAATCTTAATTGGCTGGTATACGGTGGACAATTTTTGTCGTTCTGAAAGCCAAATTCTGGGAAGAAATATATGAAAGATGGTACTAAGGGCGTTCCAATTTACAGTTATGGACTGAAGCAAATGATTCAGTATACAGAAGTTCACAGGACGCTGCGTTGTTGTCGAACGTCATTTCGCCTACTTTAAACTCTGGGTTAACTGTCACCTGTAATCCGAACGCAGTTAAAGGGATTTTATATGAAGTTTGATACTGTCGTGAAAAAATATTATGCAAAAGAAATCGAAAGTCAAAATCCAGTCCTCATCTGAGATAGTGGAACCTTTCTTAACGGACACCTCTTAACAGCGGACACCACTTAGTAATGGATAAGTTCGATATCCCCGGGAGAAAAGAAAGGAGAAAAGTTTCATTTTTCATATTGCGATAGACACCATATATAGCATTCCATGCCAACTCGACCAATGATTTTCCCTCACCAATGTCTTATAACAGAAACCTTCACCTCGTTCATTTTTATAGCCCGTTTTTACTAGAAAATACAAGTAATTCGTACTCTAAAACTTTTCGGAGCCGATAGGACCATAATTATCAAATAAGTTTTTTTCTAATATGCAAAAAAAAATATAAGAAAAATTGGTTCCACTTTTTAATTGTCCCAAAATGATGGTGTTGGAACAAAGTATTTTTGAGAATTTTTTCAGAATTTTCAAAAATGTCTATCTGTTTGGAGTTTTGAAAATACGTAAAAAATTGACGGTTATTTAGAAAAATCTGAAAAGATTTTAAAGTGTTTTTGAAAGTGAGGGCAACCATAGAAAAAATTATGAAACAAATAAAAAATGGTGAGGGAAAATCATTGGTCGATTTGGCATGGAGTGCCTCATATATCTTCTATGTTCATGGTTTTGTACAAGTTATGATGTTACTTGTAATTAAACAAGACACAGTCGAGAAGCTATTGTGAAACTACGCCTCGGAAGGATTTAGCGAAATTATTTCTTCAACACGAAAAAACATTTTTAATTGAAGAAGTTCTCGTATAAGAACGGTTTTGACATGGGATATCATTTCTCATCTCACCGTTGCACCTTCTGATCAATAAACACGTGCCGCAGGGTAATCGATGAGGGTCTTACCTTCATGGTATATTGCCCAGGTGCAAGTTCGGAAATATCAACCCATTGGCAGTCTATGTTGTGCCTGTAGATGTCACTACAGTTCACGGAAATACCCTGATCACCGTACTTTTCGCATTTGTATCTGTGTGAAATATTGAATAAACTGGTGAGAAATTTCGCTACAAGAATTTTGAAATGAAGGAAATGGACTAAGTGCCTTAACTTTTTAGGACATCTAAAAATAGCTTCCTGGAGTGCCATATTGACTGAGTATATGTCGAAGTGAAGACACATTTAAACTGTACACATATAAGTTCACTTAGACACATGATAAATTAGATTTCATTTATTAGAAATACAAACCTTGGCTCCACTCCCGGGAGGCACTGATTATCTTCGAGGCAGAAGGACGCTTTGTGACCTTCCGCAACCCTGTTTCCATTCTGATCGATTATATCGAACGTGGCGAAGACTTCCATTGAATGATAGTGCCTGATTTAATCAGAAGAATGATGAAGGTAGGTAAACTTCAAAGCCAGGATTGTATCAAAAAGCTGTTCTTACATATGACACATGTGCCACTCCCATAGATGCTTCGGCACCGCAGGACGAAAATCAGCAGTTCCTGCATTCAGAATCCTCGCAGTGAATCTCAACAGACGCCTGGTTTCCAGATGCCAATTGTCCGACTCTTTTTGAATCTTATAAGCTTGGGATGCGACACAATTTTCTTCCATTGCACATTGTAGCCAATAGAGCTGTCGGTCCTCAAGATGCGCAGTTCTCATTAACTCCATGTGGTCGAAAACGAGATCTGCCATTTGTTGTAGGCAGATAACGCTAGCTACATTTTCAGCGACGCCTTGAATACAAAAAGGTTCATCGAAAAACGGTCAGCTTTTCGTCGAATTGACGAATTGATGCCATCCATTACAGTTATTTACCTGGACATTCGAGGGCTTCGTCGTGGAGGCAATGCGCCAGGTTTGGCTCGTCTCCGTGACATTTGATGCCACTGATGCTCATTGGCCTCCGATTACCGCCAAAAAAATTTGTCTGTATAGCGTCTGACGCGTATCCAAGTCCCAGCTGCTTACAGACGACACCGGCTTCAAATATGGACCAACTGTCTCCACAGACGACGCCCCATTCTAGAAAATATGCTCTTTAATTTTCACCACGTAAATGTACACCGGCGTCAACTAAATTCCTCATTCTTTGCTCCACAACTTTATCTGTGATAAACTTGAAGCTAATTTGTTCGCTGTAGCTTCTTCTACTTACCAGCATTACCTAGCTTGACCTCTAGACGACCTTCGCTAGGTATTCGACCACCTGCTAACCTGATAGCCATTCCTTGGCGATGGACGTCTTTGATCTTTAGTTTTGGTCTCGCGATGGCAGGCATCGGCGTCGTTGTATCTTCTTCGTGCATGCAGACAACGCCCGCCGCCTCGCTTCCTTTGCAGTTCGTTTGGCCCCAACCATCGAACCGACAACTGGCCAATGTTTCTTCGGTCCCATCACAATAGATGTTGTCCATCCAGAAACGTCCTGGCAAAATAAATTAATTCGTCTGAAACAGGGCTCGCTTAATTATTCATTTTCTTTCTTCGTAGTTGATGAAGACTTTGGTGTTCACACGTGACAACATCAACCTTTGATAACGTCAACATAGCTGACAACAATTCTCGTTTTTACATATTTCAATGGTGTCGCCTTTGCATCTTTATATCTTTTTATTATTCTTGTTTTGGTAAACTCTGGCGTTCGCTATCTTTTACTTATTCTTGTTTTCATCGGTTGGCGTTGAGTCCTTCCAATAAAATAATTTTTTGTATTCGGACATAGTGTATGGAAATGTTGCTTTTTATATACGCCCATATCGTAACACAACGAACATCTGTTTTGCTTCGATAAATGATTTGTAATCAAGACAATTCAGTTTGCCGCAAGTATTACATAAATATCGATCAGCCAGACGGCCACATGGCTGACAAGTGTTCGAACGATGTAATCGTTTTCCCGTCGACGATCAAAATAATATTCAAGTATGGGACAAGTGCCCGCATGGGAATTTCACATTGCCACTTCTTCTTGCCGAACTTTTGTGAAACCGATGTGGAATGCTATGAATATTGTGAAAAAGAATTTCTTGAGAAAAGAAGGTTTCATGGAGCTATGTCGAGTTAAGGTAGGCAGCCTCATACGTAGTCGGATCAAAGTACAACTTCTAGTTCCTGAAGGAAAACAAACTGACAATAAAAGAACTCACTCTATCGCATGAACGAATGCTATCAGCATGAAAATATACACGATTGAATATGTGATACTGACCCATGCAATCACTGCGTCCTGTCAGTTAAGAATCACATTAGATTAGATACCACTCGGTTTCCTAATATCGGTGCCGAAATTGATGGCCTTCTCTCTCCTAGAATACTATGAATATTTATCATTATAATATATTGGCCAATCAACAAGGTTGAAGTGTCCTTGTCCTCGGGTTTGTCAAAAATACAAAGGAGACAATTCACAATTACGGTGCAGACTATGATGTGAACGTAGATAAGAAAAAGAACGAAGAAGAGCTCTGTAACAGAGGCTAACCATTGCTTGCCACTTGCCAGCTATTCGGTCTGAGAAAATAGTAGAAGATTGTTTGCGTTCAAAGATAGAAGAGAGTTTGAAATTTTCTGGAGTCAATAAAGTCTCGTTTTAGAAACTGGGCACCCACGTGCCGTAACAACACCGAGAAATATCGAACTGCAGACTTCGAAAGTTCGAAATTCCATTCGGAAGTAGCACAGAAAAGTCTTATGAAATTAGTTCTAACCACGTATCGGCTTAGAAAACATATATTACCGATTTATTTATTCGCAGCCAGAATTGATATCTGCGGTACGCGGTTGGTACCGTGAATGAGATAACCGTGCGAATTTCTGCTCATGATACCAACATTTGAACTCGCGACTTGATATCTGAACAATCGTTAAGACAATGACGTCATCATGTGACCAACTGACAGACAGACAGAAAATTTGTACTTCGTTCAATGACGTAATCATTATTTCGTGATCGTGTCCATGGACTTACGTCACATTATCGCTCCCGGATTGTTGAGTTTCACAGTTCCTTCTTCCTCATAAAATATGTATGTATGTACGAAATAGATGTTTGACATATACTCTTACGCCTTGCTTGTCCGAAATGGCTATTGGTCGTCTGTTTGACCGCTCGCTCGAAGCCCAACTGCCGGCAAACAACGTTCGCTTCCAAAGAATCCCATTCGTCGTCACATACACTGCCCCACCTTCCATTGTGTAAAATTTCAACGTTTCCTGAGGAAAGAAATATCTAAATTTAGGGATAATAGTTTGGAAAAACATTTCTTCACTACCTTGAGTGTATTTCGAAATGAGTTTCAACTCAAATCGAGTCGAATTCTGACGAAAGTTTTCCATAAATAAACTTGAAATTATTAAACTTGTACGTTAGTGCAAAAACAATTTGTTTAAAAGTACTGATAGACTTTTGAACGAAATCGTTGCAACCATTTTCGATATTGTGCTCTCACCGTTTGTCCAGCGTGCACTTCACTTAATTGGCAATATCGTAGCGTGGAATGAAGGTTTTTGCATGAATCCGATTTCAAACATACACGACGAATCTTACAGAAATTCAAGACGTGTTTATAGTTCACATCAGGATAGCTTTGTACATCTTCCAAGCTCTTGAATGTTATTAACTCAATCGAAAAATATTATATAAATATGAATTTTAGCTTTCTGACCGCGTTAATTTCTGGGGACGTGATATACCCTAGCGAATTAATTTACACCGTTATTTTTGGTGTAATTTTGGTGTGTTTTTAGGGGGGTATGATTTCGGTGTAATTTTGGTAAAATACCAATTTGCCACCAATATTACACCAAAACTACACGGTGTAGCTGCTCGGTTTCCACACCATATTTACACCGATCTTACACCCATTTTACACCGATTTTACACCCACCAGTTTTAGACCGATTTTACACCCTCCCATTTTACACCGATCTTGCACCGATCTTGCACCGATTTTACACCCACCCATTTTACACCGATTTTACGCCAATTGCACACCTTATCTATTCGGATCGAAGTGTACCAACTTCTTCAAAGAAAATGAAAATCAATCACAATCATATCATAGCTTATGAACCTAAAACTTGCTTTCATTACCATGAAGTACTGTAGCTCAGACGGTAGTGTCACTGCTTGGAAATTCGAAGGATGGTGGTTCGATCCCGACTCAGATATCTCATTTTTTTTTTCGAAAATCCGTTCTGTGTGAAATGGATGTAAAATCGGTGTCAAATGGGTGGGTGTAAAATCGTTGTAAAATCGGTGTAAAATGGGTGGGTGTAAGATTGGTGTAAAATAGGTGTAAAATTGGTAAGGTGTAAAATCGGTGTAAAAATGGTGTGGAAAACGAGCAGCTACACCGTGTCGTTTTGGTGCGATTTAGGTGTGGTCCGATTTGCTAGGGTAGGTGACATGAATAGTAGCAAAATTCTAATATTCGCGGTGACGGTGATACCAAGCTACCTACAACTCCCACAGGCATTCGCTGCAACTGTTCCCTTCTAATCTTGGATTACTTTGAAACTTTGTGGTGTCGAATTTCGCATGTCTACTGTATCATATTATCGCATGGGAGAGAAGAAATAAGGATACGATCAATTAGTCTGGTGTTCGAAGAACAATGAAAATAATTCGCGTTCCTTAAAACGACCTACATTCGGACGTATAAGTTTTCAAACGATCGAACCCAACTGTGGTACGTTTTTTTTTACAGTGTTAATGTTGTGAGACGTTGAATAATTGTCAAATCATGTCCAACAATGAAACACCCAGCAGCTCACGTACCTTCGTAGTCACCCTTTCCATCAACGAGTTTGATAGCGCCCTCTTGTTTTTTCAGTTTCCTAAAGTCTTTCTTCAATTTTTTTATTATACGGGCTTTTTTCAAACGATTATTAGTATCAGTAACATTGCTTATTTCGGCGAGAACAATCGCGTCAAGGATAATTAAACAGATCAAGGCCAGGTAAATTCTGTCCATGGTATCGAACAACCCTTTTCACGCTCCTACACGTCAATTTCAAACACGCCTAACTTGTGAGTGAACAATGTGAAAGAATTTGAATTGGGCTGAATGAGTTCAGTTGACGAAATGAAGTTGAAATTAATCCGTACACAAATAGTTGCGTTTTCAGGATACGAGAATCAGTATATAACTTTGAAGCGTTATTAGATTAGGACTGAAATTGAGATGACCTATTTTATTCCGTGCTCCTAATCTCGAATTTTATTTTTATACGTCGCTCAATCTCTCGCTAGTGCTTGAGACTTGGAAGCCGAAAAGCGTGAACAGAAACCTTCTGAAGAGCGATCTGAGTGTTAGCCCGCGTGCCTGCGATACCCTGCGTCTGACAGGGCTGACAGCCTTTTAGATTCTTGTATATGTATATGTGTACGAATTTTAATCGAATAGTCTATCGCGACCGACGTACTTCCAGCAACTGACGTACGATCTGTGTTCTGGTTAGTTCTTAACCCTTTTAATACTCGCTTCCATTCGCCTGCCTTACTTGCTTTGCATCTGTTTCTTTACTTCGCAATTGGACAACGTCACCGCGAAGTTATGAAGTTGTATAAAAAATCTAAGATATCTTTGGCGTTGATAGACTTAGACTATAGTTCCTTGTTAGCCGTTGAAAACACGTGCACCCAATGAACAGTGTATACTGTTCAATCTATGTATTCACCACTTTTTTTCTCACTCTCGACAGCTCCTTCGTCGCCCGTGTTTCGATCCCGTTCATCTTTGACCTCTCAACTCGTCACGTAGTCCGTCTTCATCTCGTTAAATCTTGGAAATTTACTCCCAGCGTCGTCTAGGCAAACATCAAAGACCTTCGGAGTCTCGGCCCAATTCTTTCTTACATCGATTAATCGAACTCACTTCCTTCCACAGCACGTAATCAATCGGTACTTAGATGTTGATGATTGGTACCTTGACTTGGTCGATGGGCTCCGTTTACTTCGAACTATTTTGAACAGTAAACTCTCGTGGAGAGCTAAATGAGTGTTCTTTGCTTTCGGCTGCCTTTTTTTATCAGCATTCCAGCGCGACCTGCCAGCATCAAAGGTCATCTGGAGGAGTAGACACGCTCACAGATAAAGCTGGTAATGCAGAGCGAGCCAGGGTCACGTACCCATAATATGTTATACATATGTGACTTACAGCGGTCGTCGGTTAACCAACGTCATATGGTTAGTCGCCATCTTTGAGTTGGGGAAAAAAGGGACAAGGTCTCAGTGCGCTATGACACTGCCAGATCTCAAAAGTTAACGAGCTTATCAATTTTCGTGACAACGAAGTGATGCTATTCATCAAGTTATCATTGACAGGTTTTCACAGTACATATAATCAGGTCAGAAGGTTCAAGACTCTGCACAGCGCAATAGCCGCTTGGCAATAAACGATTTTTTTCACGCTAGCAGTATCATATAACAACCACGCTGCCCGCAATGATTCGTTTCTCTAGAACCTACTTTCTAGGCTCGCATTTTTAGTGTGCGAAAATCAGTAGTTGAGTTTTTAAATTCTCGAGTGACTAGCTAGTAATTGAAACCTGCATCCTCGATTGACCGCAGGGAATCAAGTGCGTTGTACAAAGATTTACAGGTGATCGAAGATATCGGGGATCTCTATAAGAACCTCTACTGGAAAACGGACAATGGACCGTTTTGTCTAACGGTTGATGCTGAATATACGATGTAATAACTACGATCATTGTGATAATATGACTCACTGCAGGCATACGAAGTCACGGCGGTTGGCAGTGACCGACGAGTATAACTATACAAGTTGTCCTGTTTTATTGGTATCTAAGGCCAATAACGATCGTCAACATTTCAAAATTTAGACCCCACAGGGGGTCCTCTTCGGAACAATAATCGTGTCCAAAACGAAAAATATACAGTCATAGAGTATTCGTTATCGGACCAACCGCAGGCTTGTCCATGCAAGATGAAGAAAGAAACATTTCGCATCGCGGATACAGAAGGCCACGTAATAGTCACGGTCTTCTGTGTTGACCTTCACTGATGAATCAGAAGTCAATCGTACAAAGATTGTTTGACGAAAACGCCTTTTTCACGTGATGCCTGCATTCGCCATTTGATATTTCTTGGTTTCTGATTGATTTTACCAGCTTTTTTTTATCACTTAAAAATCAAGAATATTTAGATATTCACGTGCTAAATTCTTGATGTATAGATAATACCACGGCAAAAACGCTCTAAATGTAAAAAAGGACCGCCAAGTAACGTGATGATTTTATTTTGAGAGACATGTCGTGAATCTCCTTATGTCGTGAGAGAATATCGAAACATCATTTCAAAACACCGTACTTGGCGGGCACATTCGACATCTGCATGTCAGCAAATAGTTCAGGACCATTCCGCATCCAAAACGAGCTGCACAATTACATAAAACCAACGCCATTGATTTCTGCACCGTCAACATTGTTTGCATTTTCATTGATTACGGGTTCGATATAAGGGCTTACATGTTTGACTTGATGTCTAACCGAGAGGCTATTCACTTGGGAAGTCTTATGTACACTCGTCTCGGAAGTCCCTGGAAGTCCTTGGAAGGCTTCGGAAGTCTATAGAAGTCGTTGGAATACTTCGGTCAGAATTCGAAGAATTCCGTATGATACTGAAATGGAAGGCTCTGGAAGTCTTTGGAAGTCTTTGGAAGTCGGAAGTCACCTGTACACTCAAAATTGGAGTGAATTAAGTGAATAGTCCCTCGTGTCTAACTGAAGCATGAGTTTGTCGTTTTTTTCTTTTTATTAATATATTAGTTTTTCCTTCGTCTTATAAATGTCGAGCCACGGAAATTGTGGCTGACGAGTGTCCGTACGCGCCTTCATACTGATACCTGGGAGCATCCTTCAGTGCTGGTACCGGGAGAGGGCTTCAAAATAAGTGAGAAAAGTGAATTTTTTACTCGGAAAAGTGACTAAAAAGTGACTAAAAAGTGACTAAAAGTGACTGGGAAAAGTCAATTCTTGCTCAGTAAATACATTAATGAGAGTGTCAATGGGGTTGCAATTCTAATTGTAGTAGAACACAATAATATGTACTTCGAAACGATTATTTTATTGAAGAACATTTCTTTTATAATATATTCTCTCGATATGATGCGACACACAAAGTTTTTTCTCAATTAGAGATCACAGTAGGACGTATAAATTAAACAAAGCCTCGTAGTTACTCGTACCAAAATTGTACTTTTCTTGTTATCATAAAAGGTGTTTATCACTTCACCTTACATATCACATGTGGAATTATAACATGCTGACTACTTTTAATCATATGAGATCAAATCTTTGGAATAATTAGGAACACAAATATTATCTTATTATCACTAGAACGAAAAACTATATATAGTCCTTTTATATCTAATGCGTTAAATTATTGATATTTTCTTATTCTTAGTAGTACCCAAAAATACGTAACTTACGCATTACGTACGAGAACTATCATATTTGTGAAACAGTACAATTCTTGAATTTTCAAATCTTAAATCTACCTCACATTTGTTTACAATATTCGTAAGATCAATGGCCCGCCATGACTAGAGATAATCTAAGAATAATATTTATTTTGTTTTGAGTTTTTTACTCGTGACTGAGGCAATTATTTCAGACTTTCGTTTCTCTACACTATTTTGTAATGACTCAGCCTCGCGTCTTTTCATCTCTTCATCCTTCTTCATATTTGAAACCCCTTGCAACATCGCCTGTGCTAATTCAATCTCTTCGAAGTTTTTGGACTCAATGGCTTTCTTTAATCGTTCAGTAGCTTCCTCGAATAATTTTTCACCGCCTTTACGTTTTGTGTCAATTGTTACTCTTTTCTCTTTTAATAATTTCTCCTGTGCTTCAATATCTTCTTTTTCTTGCTCCAATTTTCGTTTCTTCTCTTCTTCCGCAGCTTTTGCTGCAGCTTCCTCCTTCAAGTAGGATTCTCTTTGATCATTGTTTCTCTTTTCTTCTTCCAAATAGTTGTGGTAATGTTGACGTGCTCCTTTAGCTAATCCTAGTAATTTTTTGGTAATTGGAACGTAATGGGGTTTATTGTCCCACTGTTTCAAGGCATCTTTCACAACCAGAACAGCATTCAAAGTTCTCTCTGACATAGACGCTCGATCTTCGGTCAGGACTCGACCAGATGTTGAGAAGCCTCGTTCAACATCGGCACTGCCGTGAGATAATGATAGAGCTGCTTTCACTACCTTGGTGATAGTCGGATACTTCAAGTTACCTGATGGATGTTTCAAAGTGAAGAATTGGTACCAATAAGTGTCCACACGAAACTCATTAACTTGAGGAGTATTATTTTCGAGCTGTAGCAATTTCCATTCATCCAGCAAGGTATCATATTCCAGATCGAATGGTAGAGTTTTGGCTAACATAACTACATCATTGCAGCTGTGGATAGTTGTTCTTTCATCAGGATGGAGACATCGCAAATATTTCAGCAGTGGTATATTTGTAATTTGAGTCTTTTCTAGGACATGCTTACATGCCGTTAAATAGAATTTTTGGGCGTCATTCAAGAAATGTAGTTTGTCCCTTTCTTTGACGTTCATCAACTCTGTTCTTACTTCATCACCGCAAACAATTTTATCGAGTGGGAGCAAGTTGTTCGTGTTTTTGAAGAAATGATCATTGACATCTCTCAACATTTTTGGTATTTTATCCTGATGGCATATCCTTCCGAGAATTTTTTGGACGAGATCTCTTAGTTCAGCAAAGATGACGTGCACTAACGGCTCTTCTCTTTGAAAAGTTCCTGTGAATTGAGTGAAGATTCTGGCAGTGGAGCACACAAACAATAATTCTGATTTGATTGTAGGGCTTTGAAGCAGCTTGACAATTTTTTTGTAATTATTCGTCTCCGATAATTTCGATCGTTTCTTGGGAATGTGTTTCAGAAAGTACTGGTTCAAGGCCGTCCATTGTTGAAGAAGTCGCTGAGCAGAATTTTCCAAAGTAAGCCACCTCGAAGGTACGTGCTTAAGGAAATGGTTATTAGGAAGACCGATTTCTCGCTGTATGTCAGTGAAGTCGTCCCACCTAACTGGCCATCCCTTAAAGAAGTAATAAACTGCGAGAACAAGATCGGAAGCATTTTCGCCGAGATGATTTAGACCTTTCACGTATGCGTTATGCACTACATGTATGTTACAGGTTCCCATTTCCACTAAGCTTTTTTGTCGTACAGCGATCACTTCATCATTGATGAGTCGTGCAACTTTTTTATTTACGTTAGGTCCATCGCTACCCAACATTAGTAACTTTTGACGGGATAAGTTAGCATTATCAAGAGCTTTGTTGAGTTTTTCTTGGATGTCCTTAGCAGTTGCTTGGCCGATGAAGAAGGTTTGTAAATGCTGCGACATAACCCGGTTACAATTATTCGACCAGTACCGTACTAAAATTTGGAGTTCCTTTCTACCTCCTGCATTGGTAGTTTCATCATAAATCAGAGTGTAGTATGCTCCATCCAATTCATTTGTTAGGTGGTCTTGGAAGTAGGGCCCTAAAGCATCAGCTACCAAGTACCTAAACTTTGTTCGACTCAAAGTGAAGTCGTCTGGAACAGCATTGCTAAACATCGTTTTGAACACGTCTACGATTCCATCACAAGATGCAGCTGAGTAATTACTCACTATGCATTTCATTACCCATATAAGTTCAGATGCAATCTTGCTGTTGTTCACGTCAAAAATTTGTACGCCCTGCCTTTCTGGCCTGTGGGCCTCACCGTCAGTAGATACTCCATGTAGACGAAGTTGAGTGGGAGCTAATTTGGTTCGACATTGCTGCTGATGCTTCACAGTGGAAGCATGTTGTTCGATGGCTTGGAATCCTTTGGTTCCAACCCCAACGGTGCAAGTACATATGGTACAAAATACCTCATGATTGGTGTGTTTTTTTGCCCATTCTGATACCTTTCGTCCTTTACCATCATCCCTGGCGAACCAGCCGTCTCGAACTCTGCACTTGCCCATGCTCTGCTCTCAAGTTTGGTACATCTGGAATTTAGGATATTTTCTTTTTTTTATTGAAAAAGTACAATAATTGTCTACATATCTCTTCGGAATAAAAAAGAATGCTTTGAGTTACGTAATACATCTGCACAACAATATCCAGATGTGCGTTAGTCAAAAAGCAACAAACTAGGTTAGGTTATGATGAATCTTGGGTTAAGCGTCAGATAGATAAAGTTTCACCCTATTTACTATTCATTGGATTCTCTATTTAATTTTGTAGATTCCAAACAGATCATTCAGCAAACTGTTCAGTCTTTCTTACTAAAATCCAGAAAAACTTACCTGTCAGTGCTAGAGATCCAGTATAGGTATAGACGGTAAACTGTAGACCGGTTGGAACGAGTTGGAGCGTTTCGAGCACTAACTGAGTTGAGATTAGAGCAGCGTCGTTGCGCGCATTCAGTTGCATCCGGTGGAAATCGGCAGATAGCGCGCGCGAGCTTAGATATATACTAGCATGCTACTTTACCGACGAATACAAAATACCAACAGATTCTTTGCGTAACAAACTAAATACCGAACAGATTTGGGGAAAACAAAAATAATATTTTTACAGTATGCAGCTGAATTTTGACCACAAAAGTGACTTAAGTGATCAAATTTCATAAATAGTTGGAAAAAGTGACTTCGATTGAAAGAAGTGACTAATAGTGAGAAAAGTGACTTGGTACCAGCCCTGATCCTTTTACAGGCACATCCGTGTACTTGCTGGCAACAATGTTTCGTTATATCCCAGTTGTAGCTGTACACAAATGCATATTCAGTCAACGGGTTTCATTTTGTTGCCACGTCACTTACTTCGTAATTTCGTATACATGATAGGGCTATGTTGTGGCAGGGCGGAAGTCGAAGATATTAAATGTGCCCGCCAAGTACGTTGTTTTGGAATGATGTTTCGATATTCTCACACGACATAGCAAGATCCACGACACCTCTCATGAAATAAAATCGTCACTATACTTGGTGGTGTTTTTAGCATTGTTAGCATTGAAAATGGTTCCATATTCGGGGCATGAGTGAGGTATGGATGGTCGATGTGTCAAATTGCGACCATCGATCTGTCAGACTGTGAATTTTTTAAAAACTTTATTTCAAGCGAATTCAAATCAAAATGTGACAAATAGAAATATATCAATACAAATTCACTAAGACGAGAAAGCAGGTGAAATTTTCAATGCCTTCAGAGGCTTGTGTTACACACAAGGTCTGTAGACTTTTTACATTAAAAATGTTTTTTGCCGTGGTATTCTGCTGCCTATGGTACGTACAAGGTGATGGACAATAAGTGCGGCCCGGACAATTCTATGACTGAAATAATGAAAATTAACCGGAAAATGAATAAAATGACGGGAAACAACTTAATTAACAAGAAGCAACTGAGATACATAATAAGAATTGACCGTGAAATAACTGAATCAATAAGAATCAACTGAAATGATGAGAAGTAACTCAAATAATCAAAAATAACTGAATTAATGAGAATTCACTGGAATGATGAGCAATAACGAGGATTGACTAAAATCAGCGATGACAAATTACTAGATTAATGAGAATTAAACCCCAAATAAATGAATTATTGAGAATCAAATGCAGTGACCTGGAATAAAAAAGACAATTCAAATTGACTGAATAAATTTAAATTCTTTCACAAAGAGATATAATGTGTCAGTCGAATCTTGAGTTATTTTCCTCGTCGTAAGAAACAAATAACAACAACTTTGCTGGTGAATATCTCGAAAAGCAATGGACGGATTTTGCTCAGATTTGAACACCACACGCAGATGGTCTAGAGACTATGAAACTATGAATCTTATTCACGACTGAAATCATTGTTGTTGTTCATCGATCGCGCCCCGAGTGAACGCAAATTGAGATGGACGTATAAACTAAATACACTGTAAAAAATGTTCGTGAATTTACAACACATTTACTACACAAAAATCTTGCAAAATTACAAATTCGGCGTAGCAAAAAAAATTACTAAGCTTTTTCTTTGAATTCGCCATTAAATTTTTGATTTTACTAAACTTTAATGGGAAAATACAAAACCGCGTTTGGAATTTGCTGAATTGTATAGTAAAAGTATTGTAATTGTAAAATTACAGCATAGTATTTTTAATATGCTAAATATTTTTCTAAATTTACTGTACACTTGTGTGAAAAATTTCAATCACAGTCTTTTGAAATTAAAAATATTGTGTATCAAACGGAATTGCTATACGTCTTTATCAATTTCACTATTCAGTTTTTAAATTCCCAAACGCCAATTCCGAATTTACGTAAGTGATTTTCAAATTTGTAGTTTGATTTCGAATTTCATGAAACTAAGTCCTGAAATTGCTCCAACAAATTTTGATTTTACTGGATTATGTATTGAACATACCGCATTTAAAATATTGCTGAAAGCTATTCGCATATTCTGGATTTTTTCTCAAATTAGCGCCAATCAGTAATGTGTGACTTGTCTGCACATTCTTATCAAAATTGAAGTTCGAAGAGAAATGAGAGTTTTTTTTCAATAAATTTACTAAAGTTGTGTGGTAATTAAGTGTTATCTGCGGTTTACCTAGAAGTTCAAAAGCAAATATACTATTGTGATAATGTTTTATCCACTGTATTATCTATCTTGGTCGCATAGATCGTCTATTGTATATTCATCACATGAAATCAAGATTTACCATCAGTTAGATTGGCGTAGTAGGTAGGGCGTGCGACTAGTAATCCGAGCGAGCGAGCGAACACGGTTCGAGTCCCGGCGGGGACAAAAAACACAGCGGTGTTTTTCGAGCGAAAAAAATAGGTTTTCATGCGTTCAGGTTAACCATAAACATCTAAAATGTACTTGGCACTCTCAAATAATCTAAAAAATTAATTTAAAAAAGTTTTTTTTACCTATTTTTCTCCTTGTACATAATTAATACACATTTACTATAAAATTACTTAACCATGAGTATAGTAAATTCATCAACTACTTTTGAAATTCTAATTCATGTGCATATGAAATTTGCACATGATGAATTGAATAATGATTTCCAAATTTATTAAATTTAGTGCACTAGAATTCTATAATTTTACCGGATACTGCATTAAAATTGCAACTAATTTCTCCTAAAACTACCTAACAAATGTATAGTAAATTTGCTATCCTGTATATGCATAAAACTTCCAATACAATTTTAGTAAATTTACAACAAACATTTTTTACAGTGTACATTCCAAATTTGAAGTTGATACGACTGACTGTTCTGTAGGAGATATCGTGATATTTCGCCAATTGTTTAAAAATGTTCAAAACTAATGTTGACGTTGTGAATTTTGCCAAAAATCAATAAGGTTCGAGATTTCGATCCCCTGAATACGTGTTCCGAATTTGAAGTCAGTACGGTCGACCATTCGACTGATATATATCTTGCGTCAAGTCTGCGACGGGAGGAAGAAGATTGTGGTGTTCCATCAATTTTCATCAACTTCACTGATCAGTATCTCAGGAACTAATCAATGGATTTCGATCAAATTTGAATACCAAACGCAGGTGTCACAGATAGTCTATCCCTGCAACTTTCATTATAAAATATTAACTTCTTCCAGACACCGTGTCGACAGACGATAGTTTGACGCGGTGAATGATTCTCGTTATAATAATATGTCACACCGAGGGGTTAACCACTCTTGAAGGTGTCAGGTATACACCTTGCCGAAAAGTCAGTTGAAGTCAGTTGAAGTCAGTTGAAGTCAGCTGAAGTAACGAGTCAGTAATCAGCAGAAGTCAGCTGAAAGTCAGTTGAAGTCACTTGAAGTCACTTGAATTCACTTGAAGTCAGCTGAAGTCAGCTGAAGTCAATTGAAGTCAGTTGAAGTCAGTGAGTCAGTTGAAGTCAGTGAGTCAGTTGAAGTCAGTGAGTCAGTTGAAGTCAGCCGAAGTCACTTGAAGTCACTTGAAATCAGCTGAAGTCACTCGTAGTCAGTTGAAGTCAGCTGAAAGTCAGTTGAAGTCACTTGAAGTCACTTGAATTCACTTGAAGTCAGCTGAAGTCAGCTGAAGTCAATTGAAGTCAGTTGAAGTCAGTGAGTCAGTTGAAGTCAGTGAGTCAGTTGAAGTCAGTGAGTCAGTTGAAGTCAGCCGAAGTCACTTGAAGTCACTTGAAATCAGCTGAAGTCACTCGTAGTCAGTTGAAGTCAGCTGAGTCAGTCAGTTGAAGTTGGAGTCAGTTGAAGTCAGTTGAAGTCAGTTGAAGTCAGTTGAAGTCACTTGAATTCACTTGAAGTCAGCTGAAGTCAGTTAAAGTCAGTTGGAGTCAGTTGAAGTCAGTTGAAGTCAGCTGACTTCATGAAGTCTTGAAATCTTGAAGTCAAGTGTGCGGTCGACGGACGAGTGGTTAACCCCTCGTGTCACACCATCTATTTTTTGTTTCTCTAATAATTGATTTTTTTTTGCTAATACTTTGCATTAAACCATTACATTGGATGGAGGTCCTCGTAGAATGAATCGTTTCTTTTTTTTTGTTGAAACCGCTCTATCAACTTTGTCATGTCTATTTTTCATGAATCAATCTATATCTACCATTCACGCGGTAAAAATTGGGTCAATCACGATGGTCAGAACTGTTGACCACCAGATGATTCTCCAGTTCAAGATCGGTGTACATCTGCAAAAACATGCTACCGCAAAATTTATCTGCGCTTCGTTTTTGGGGGTCAAAAGGATGAAATTTTTTTTAATAGTTTTTACAAATTCTACTCGTTAATAGTAACAAAAGTCCCCGAGGGACCATAGGTCATAAATAACCCGTTCACAATGACTACGTGACTTGAACATGTTGGAATATCTATAAAACAAGGAAAAATTTACCAATCGACGTTTTACCTGATTGTGAGATCATTCTGTAAACTCTCGCTATCTATCACCAAAGTCGATGCATTTTGCACTCTGCGATCCACGAGTAACGACCTAAATGACGAAAAGAGCATCTTCAAGATTCGCGGGAGTAAAAAAAAATCCTAGAAATGGCTGACACAAACATAATAACAAAATATAAAATCATACGCTCCTCCCTATTACCAATTTTAGATTACGTTACCACATCTTTACTTCTTGTCAGTAAGACATCAGTCAAAAAATTAGAGACAGCATATAAAATCTGCCTCAAGCGCGCCGCGGGTCACCACGCTCATTCAAAACAACGGCAGTATACGCAATGATATCGACGAACAAAACTGCGCAGACAGACTGAAGAATTTCCGCTAAATACTACTCAAAAATCTGTACAACACTGCAGATTCATACCTAACTGAAGCTAAATTAACATACTAGTAAGAAAAAATCACTATATTACCCACGCAGAAATCACACAAATATATACCTACCCTGTTAAATTAGCCACAATTTGAATAAATACATTAAAAAGAGAGAGAGAAGATTTCGGAACCTTCGAGATATTTGCATCTGATCATGCATTGCTCATTTTCACGCAAAAATTGTGGCATGAGTTATCGCCGTCGAAGGGTTGAAGAACGTAGGTTTTTCGCAGCCCGTCGGCATACGTAAAATTTCAAAGCAGGTCTGTGATTTTTTTCAGATTTTCCAAAGCTGTTTTCATATAGGAGGTAGGGCTTGTGAAACTTCACCTATGCTGACGGGCTGCGATAAAACCCTCGAAAAAAATATGTTTTTCAACCCTTTGGCGGTGACAATTCATGCCACGATTTTTACATAACAATTATGAGCAATGCATGATCAGACGTCAAAATCTCGAAGGTTCCGAAATCTTTTTCCATTTTTCACTTGAATTATCGAACTCGAAACCCTCCATTGTGCGGGCGCCAGGCAAACGAGGAAATGCACGGTTACAACAGCAATTAGTGAAAAACGGCCCACAGTGCATTCCGAAGATGCCCCGCCAATGACCAAGTAGTCGCACGAGTCACGAGGGATTTGATTACCAGAAAACGCTCGCGTCATCGTATAACGTCGTGAAACTCCAGACGAGGAAGAACAAGGAGAGATCTTCGGATGTTGTAAAAAAAGTAATAAAAACCAGTGGGCGTATATGGGACGGTGGGGCACATTGGGACAGCATCGATTTTCCCTATTTGCAGAATACTTAGGGCAACGTCATTTTTTAACTACATTACCAACACCACAAGGAAACATTATCCAGAGTTTGGTGTGCCCGTACAACGTTGTTCGCTGACAATAAAAAAATCACACATTTAACGCTCGCCGGCTAAACTTGTTGATATCGATTCGTAAGGCTGTAACTTCATAACCATTGCGTATTATCAAAAGTCGTTCCTACGCATAAATAGGTACCATTTTAGGTAACATTCAATGTTTTAAATTTTGTTTTGGCTTTGTTTTGAATTTTTTCATACTTTTGGGAGGGTGGGGCACATTCGGACACGCTTCACAGTGCTGTATATTTTAATAGGAAGTTCGTCGAATAACTGAAATACGGTTGAAATCGGTTGTATAATCCCTCAATATTGCACGATATCGATAAACTTTTATGTTTGTTACCATTTTTGCAAATAGAACAGAACTATTAGCCATGCATAACAAGTATGAATTTTTTCCTCATCTGAACCATTGTCCAACGTCAGATGAAAAAAATTTGGATCGTAAGTGGTTATTCATGATTGTCACTTGAAGAATTCACGATAATTCATGTATCAAACATCACAAACAACCGTAAGATACGATGTCCCAATGTGCCCCATGCATGCCCACGGTGAGGCACATTGGGACAAATGCAGCATTTTCGAAAAATGCGTAGCACATTTTTGTTTCAGTGAAAATGCCATTGTATGCAATTCAGGCTACTAGGTAATGAACAAGACTACGGATGTATACCAAAACCGGACCAATATAAACTGTCCTGAACGTCGAAAATTGGCTCTCAAAGGAACCGTCCCAATGTGCCCCACCCTCCCCTACTGTGATACCGAGAAGCATTATGAAGCCTGAAAGGATCTACATTTTTCCCCAATTCTAGTGATAAGCATTCGAATTTATTTTCAATCTCTAAACCCCGATTTTGGGGCATATTACCTTTCGGAACGTGCCCTTGGGGTGTGTCCATCACACTAATGTTCCCTCGCCAGAAATCTATACTGAACACACTTATCCTCGTATAGGTTATATCGAAGGTAGCCCTAAAGAACATCATGTTTTAAAACAGCAACATAATCTAAACTCTTGGATCCATTCTTGCGGAAGCTAAGTTATTAAATTTTGTATTTCGCGCTTGGAGATTTTCTTATTGTCGAAAATGTATGCGCTCTTGGAAAACGGTTCCCCGAAGCTATGAGCTCGTTCTAACGGATCAGGTCTTGTCTGGACACCCAGTATATACATAAATAAAAACCTTCATCGGTTTAAATTTAGGATATAACAATCAATTTGGGGATAGGTGTGACAATCGAAACTCTTAGATGAGTATCTCACCAGCAGGCTCACTAATCAAGATGTAAGACAAACGTTTTATCGATCGTCAAAACTAACACCAAGACGTATGAGTCCAATTATTTGAAAACAGGTCTGACAAGCTATGAACGAGAACTTAACAAACCTACACTTTAGATTGAAGTTCTGTAGGTGAATGTACGATGAAATCAATTTTTTGTAAAGTGAAAAAAATTCACATATAATACCGGAATATTGCTAAACTATACGAGCACTTTATTATTGCTCCTTGGGGTCCAATTAGTAATTCGTAAAAGGTACTCAATTTTTAGTACCTAGGTACAGGTACAGGTATTTGCAGAAAAAAGTACCTAGGTACAGGTACAGGTACTTTTTGCGAAGTGTACCTAGGTACAGGTACAGGTACTCAAAATGTACCTATATTTAGGTACTCAAAAAAAAACGGTGTAGAAAAAAATCGGTGTAGAAAAAAACGGTGTAGAAAATAATCGGTGTAGAAAAAAATCCGTGTAGAAAAAAACGGTGTAGAAAGAAATCGGTGTAGAAAAAAACGGTGTAGAAAAAAATCGGTGTAGAAAAAAACGGTGTAGAAAAAAAACGGTGTAGAAAAAAATGGTGTAGAAAAAAAACGGTGTAGAAAAAAATGGTGTAGAAAAAATACGGTGTAGAATAAATTGTGGAGAACAATTTATTGTGACTTGGTTGTGTAGAACCGACGCGTGTAGTACAATTATGGTGTAGAAAAAAATTGTGTAGAAAAAAATTGGTGTAGGAAAAAACGGTGTAGAAAAAAATCGGTGTAGAAAAAAACGGTGTAGAAAAAAATCGGTGTAGAAAAAAACGTGTAGAAAAAAAACGGTGTAGAAAATAACGGTGTAGAAAAAAAATGGTGTAGAAAGAATGGTGTAGAATAATTCGTGTAGAACATCCACCGTGTAGAACGATTCTGTGTAGAATAGAACCTCACTCGTCAACTACACTGTGGGTTCCGGTTCACGCGGGGCGCCCCACAGCCTCAACGGATGAATCGATTGACATGTATCGGTACTCATTTTGAAGCAAATTAAATTTGCGAGGCCATAACGCAGCATTTTTTTTGTGAGAAATTGATTTAAAAATATGTTTTCCGGCCGTCGAAGCAAAGGAATTAGAAAATGAAACAATTGTTTTTTGTTCAAAACGGCTGGCATTTTGTTATACGGGGGTTTTTCAAAAACTGAAAACCGATAAGGCCCCGAAAATTTAGTCTAGTTTGATGGGTTTCAACCCCCTTTGTTTAAAAAAAAAAAACTGAATTCCAATGGATGGTGCTAGGCGCATGAAATTAGTCACCGTCATTGCTGGCGCTCCGAAAATGGACGAACATCTTCACAGTGTTTTCACATAAGTAAAGTACCTTGAATTGTACCTAAAAAATAGGTACAGGTACTCCTAAAAAGTAACTAGGTACAGGTACAAGGTACTTATCTGGAAAAGTACCTAGGTACAAAAAAAGGTACTTCTACCTAGGTACTTTACAACATTGGCAATTACACAACGTACGACGACTCATGATAGTTGATGAATTGCAGAATACTATTTTCAAGAGTTGTGTTACCACCATCACTCGAATTCTCGTCAAAGAGATACTTTTCCAATTCTCCAGTGTTCGGTGGATCTTGCTTTCAAAGAGTTTCAGATGTGCCTGAGAAATTCGAGACAAGTATATCTAGTATTTCAAGTATTTTTAACCCGAGAAACGGCTTGAAAGCTCCTTCTAATCTAGCACAGTGCTTATCTTCATTTTAAACCGACCGCTTAATCCTTGCCATACTGTTTCGGAAAGATTGTGGAATGAGCCGAGAGATGGCGGCGGTGTTGCGGTCGCGTTAGCCTCCCCTCTCTCCTTCTGCGTCGCGCGGTTCGCGTCCCCCTCCTTCCCGCACCGGAGACCGGGCACAGCGCACACCATGCCAGACGCAGAAGTGTGGTAGTGCGCCGCGGTTTGATCCCCTACTAGCGCACAACACGGGCCTAGCAAGTAGATTCTTAAGTTTCAGGGCAACCCCGTTTTCAAAAATATCATATAGAAGGTCGTGAAGAACTAGCTAGGCCCATCTCATAGCTGATAACGTGTTGATTATTAATCAGTGGTGATATCCGAAAGGTTCGCGCGAGTGAAAGAAGTGAATATTGTGAGATATTCAACGAAAAATCGAAGCTAGTTGCCCCGTGTCGGCCATTGCGCTTCTTGGCAGTAACGCGGTGTTCTACGACCAATATACAGGGTGTCTTGCGGAACTTTATACCAATAGTTGTAAACGTTAAAACGTCACTACACCCCGCACACGTTGCGTGTAGGGATCTATTCTCACAATTACGCTGATTCTCCTTAAAATGTGTCGACTGGAGTACACTGCCGCGTTGACATCACTGTGACTTGTACTTTCATCCGTATTATCGCGCTATTATTTTCTCTAGCGCTGTACAATGTACGCAGCATGAGTATAGACCGAAAATTCACAATTCCATGTTCGCACAGAGGGATGAGAATTTTAAGTTCAACCTTCATTAAACACTCCGATTATATTCGCACGTCAGAGCTGATAGAGGCATAGACTGTCTCTTAATATAGACGAGCTTTCCCACGCATCGGAAATGTATTTTCTCACCAATTGCAACAAACCATCTTTCTCATTGTTAATACTCTATTAACATATTCTCGTCATTGTAATCATCACTCGCAGTATTCATACAGCCTGCACAGAAATTTGTTATTAATTTAAAAGAAAAGACAACTGAAAACTGACGATTCTCTGTCGTTCGAAAGAGCGACACAGATATTCACGAACCGCTCTATCCAAACACGCGTGCCGCCGACATCGTTTCACTTTTTAAATCCAAAACAAGAATATTTGTCAAGCTCAAATAAGAGATTGAGTAAGATCGCGTTACCGTACTGCTTTGTCACTGTAGTGACCTTTGAAGCTTCTATAAAGGAGATCAGTGATACAGAGTGGTCACGTGTGATAATTATCAAGGGTTCGAGTACCACGAATAGAAGAGCAAGGGCGTACCAAATAATCGTTGAAGAATTCTCGGCCTTCCTGGGAAGGGGTTACACGTGGTGTCTAGCTCCTGCAGATGGGATCAGGGCTGCTGAGGCCCGACAGGGTGGGAACGCGGTACGAAGATCTTTCGTTTCCTGTGATTCGGACAAGTAAACTCGATCAAGCTGGAATTGATGGAGTTGGAGAACATCGTAGCCAACACCGTGTACCTCAAAGCCAGAGAAGGTGAAGACACTATATCACCTCTTCCCCCTCTTACCCCTTTGACTTATGCCGTCAAACAATTTGATTGGCTAAAAAAAAAAAAATGAATGAGTCGTCCAATATACGATTCTCATCGGACAAAATACGCAAAGTGGTGAATAATATTTGAATTTTGATGACGAAGGAGAGAAAAGAGTGGCATTCAATGGTGTCTATTTGTTGGTGTTCGAAAGTTTGCCTACTTAGCCGTACACAGGCAATGACGATACACCGTGCCTACCCGACTTATGATCTTCATTAATTAATACTTTCTCTTTGTTATTAATACAACAAGACCTATGTCTGTGAGTGCAACTGTTTGCACAGTTCCCTTACTTCCATGCCATGGTCGCACGTAAACGGATGTCCGTGGTCGCTGGCGTCTCACAAGCCATGCCAAGTTTAACGTCCTTCGTTTGATTCTGTACCACACACTTGACTGCTTGTCAGATGTTATTCATTAGCGCTTGAAAAGTTTTTCAAAAGACAATTTTTAGTGTTCTAGGTTTTTCCCCACGGCCCCAACAATATATTGAATCATGATTTCAATTATACAGTTATATACATTTCATATTCGTGACGATCGTGGTCTTATAATCCCACTACTTCAGTTCAACGAAACTAAAAGTTCTTCTTCGCGAGTTCATAAAATTCACCTTCTCATACATAATTTCATACATATCCTTAGCTGATGGTTCACGGCGGATTTCTCAAGATTACGTGATACAAATTACATACACACTCGCCACCATACCGTTGGCTTTGCCATTCTTCAATGACCGAATTAGGCGAGCCTAATAATGTATTGAACGTGAACATGTGGGAAAAAAAGTTGTGCTCCCTGTTATATGAATGATTTTGCTTCTTGCTCACAATTTGTTTCAATTCAATGATCATTTGATCGTTTTATTACGCTGATCTGAGTTACGCGACTCAGCTACAACTTACTCCGTCAATGTCCTCCCACAATCGATAATGAAATTGTTGTATGTGTCGCTAAATATATACCGCAGAGTATTGAAAACCTATGGTGGTGAAGTTCCGAACGTTCAACTGAACGAAAGTCGCTGGGAGAATTTCTGAGCCTAGATATGGCCCTGTATATGTGACTAGTGCCCCGAGTACACAACTGGGGATATAGTTAGTACGCACGCGGATAATTTTCTATTTCAAATTATACTGATTGGTAAATGCTCGATGTGAGAAACCAAAGCCGAATCTTCACCCCTTCCGAACATCCCCTGACTCATCCCAAGTAACTAACTTAGTGCCCCGCCAGTTTTCTTTTTTCTTTTTGACTCTCAAATTTTTATAATTCGAAACGTGATTTCAGCAATCAAAACTGCGTCTTCATCCCCCACTGGACCACATCCTCTAATTTACCCCTAGTCACTAACTCGTCGACGATTATTAGTGCCCTGCCAAGGGGCCGTGCATAAATGACGTCACCATGAATTCTGCCTTTTTTGACCCCCCGCCCCCCATGTCACACCAAGTCACAAAGCTTGGACCTCCCCTCCCCAAGGTGACGTCACAAAACTTTCACATACCCCCCCTCGGGCGGGCTTTTCAAATTTGAGACAGGGTTTTTTGACTGAATATTGAAGAAAAATGGAAATTTCGAAATGTGACGTTACATTTGCGTGAACCCCCCCCTTGAGTGGTGACGTCATTTATGCACGGCCCCCAAGTCTTTTCATAAAATTCATTGAATATCACAACACGATTTTAGAAACAAAAATCATTACTCCCAGAACCCATGCACTAAATCATCCGAACAATGGTGCGATTTTACGGCGTGCAGCGTGGGTTCCGAGAGGGATGAAGACGCGGTTTTGATTCGTAAATATAATCGTGTTTCTAATTATAATAAATTTTAGAAATGAAACAGGCGGAGTATGGTGTCCGAGTTAGTTACTCGGGGTGAGTCATTGGGACAAGTTGTTCGGGAGTGACGAAGACTCGGCTTGGGTTTCTCAAATAGAGAATCCATCAATAAGTATGAAATGAAGGAAAAATCATTCGTGTATTAACTATAATATCCGAGTTGTGCACCCGGGGCCCTACTAGGCACAAAGCCAGGGCCGTACCTAGGCTCAGAAATTCTCCGAGTGACTTTCGTTTAGTTGAGCCTTTGGAACTTCACCAGCATTGAACACCTAGAGGTAAATTTGAACAAACATCACTTAGGTCGTCAATTGGGACGTTTAGGTCACAAATTGAATTCGTATATCGCGTGTGTATTGACAAAAAGACGTATGTCCTATGCATAGAACAAGTTCACCGCCAGGTGGAACTGATATGTGTTTTCCTAATAGTCAATGGCACAAATTAGTATCTATATTGGCACCTCGATTTGGCAATCTTATTATTTCCTTTTTTCGAATAGAAACTGAAAAATAATTCTTTCACTTCCTTGCGTTCAGACGAAGTTTTATAAATTTGCTCTCAATCGTTGCAATTTGTTTAAACTCAACTCTCGTAACTCACGGTTGTGAACAATGTAGCTTGACGTGCTGATTTGTCCGTTAGTGACTCTGATTGTGAGAGAAAAACCTAGACACACTCAGGAAACTGGTTCTGTCGATAATGTTCTTGACCATAGCTGCTTGCGTGGGGGGATGAAAAGGGCTCATGCCTTGAAGTGTTTTGACAAATTTTATTCATTTCTTCGGTTGTTCTTATTTTGTACTGGAACATTTTGTCGTGTGTCTGAAACACGTGATTTGTACCGGAACTGAATTGACTTCACTGAGAAATAAGGGCAACTCCTTCTCAAACAATGATCCTGATTGAGTAAGGGTCGAATGAATTTACGATTCCTTTTGCAGGCGGTGGTGACAGCAACAAGGGAAAAAGTAAAAAATGGCGGAAGATTTTGCAGTTTCCACACATCTCCCAATGCATCGATTTGAAGAACACTCTGGGTACGTATGAAGGGAGATAATATTGGGGAAAAAATATATCTGCGTTGCAAACAATTTTTTTCATGTAAAATTGATAGTGTCTACCCCTCGGTCTACCCTATAGTGCTTGACTATAAACTGTTGATTTTGTCCCTCTTCGAATTCGCTTGCTTACTTTCTCTTAAATTTGTTTATCAATATTTGCCTCGTCGATAGAAGCTAAACCTGTCGATATCATGGCCATTTAAATGTGTCGCTATAATGTCACAGCGGCGGGGCGTGGTCACGTGCATGACCCGACTGTCACATGGTATACAACACGTTTCCGCCTGTGCTGGGAAGCGAATGGCAACTTGTTACGGAAAGTGCGACATACAGTTAATTAAATATCATCGTAAAGTGACGTCAACGTGGGCCTAACCAATCTACTGATGTACATACGATGTACAATGCCACTAACGCTAAGCTTATTTTGGGAGGGTCGGGTCCGCCCAGTGTATTGTTAGTCTCTGAACAACTTGTAGTCCGAAATTTGTTCCATATGAAATAGACAAGTAAAGAAACACATTTTATGTGTGTATTATGAGAATGATCGGAAATTCCACACATGAATTCCATATGAGTGAATTCAAATCAAACCGTACAGGTTCAAAATAGTCTTATTTTCAAATTCCATTGATCTTCGTGATATTGCGACAGAATAGCAAAACTACCACTCGCGATGATCTCAAAATGGACATATCTTCGTACCCATTCATCGGACAAAGTTCGGAAAGAGGCGGATTTTAAAACTGATAAAACGGTTCTTCCGGCAGTACGTATCACTGAATTTCACTCTTCTATTGAACGTTACATTTCTTGGGCTGTATATTAATTTATCGTCAGAGAGAAAGTTTGAATAGATTTTGAAAAACTATTGAAATTATTTGTCATTCCGATAAGAATATTTGTAAGGAGGAGCAAATTTAGGAGAGTAAGCAGGTTTTGTCCGGTTGAAATAGAGATACGACAATTTGAAGATAATCGCGACTGATAGTTTTGTTGGAGTAATTACTTCCTCACGTGTAATTCTACGAATGTAGACTCTCAAAATTTTGAAACATCGGACACATAATCTTATATTTTTATACACCAAAACGTACTCAAATGTGGAAATGGTATTTGAAATTATGACTGTTTCAAGAATGTTTTACACGAAACGACTCATATATGTATATAAGGTGTCTCAAAAAACCGGACCATTTTGAGTAAAGAACGAAATGTGAACCACGCGTGTGGGTTAATCTTCGATTTTTTCCCTCACTGGAAGTTGTAAGAATACACGCCCCTTGAACACGATTTTGTCAAAAAGACGGTGACGGGTCATGCATTCTTTCCGTTTTCAGCAACATGAAATTCTCGAATATGCATCTACGAGTTCATAATTTAATTCAAGATTTGAAACAAGCTGGCCGCTCCGGCCTACCCTGTAGGTCCATCAGTTAACACGTCGTGAAAAATTTATCAATCAATCACAGTTTGATATATCAAACTGTGATTGATAAATTTTTGTGATAATCTCATTTCTTTATGCTGATTGTGAGGTTATCGCTGTATACTGTTTGATATCTTAAACAAAGCGATTGGCGCTCAAACTAATTGTATTATTATACGGCAAAATGTTCTACCTTCCAAATCTACCTTCCAATACGTTCCCAACAACTCAAGTCTCGTACATACTCGTGAAAAGTATAAATGAAAGAAATTAAAAAAGATTGAAAGTCGTAGAAGGGGTCAAAGTGGAGGCGACGGCCTCACACCTAATAAAAAAGAGAATACGTCGGTATTCCTGACAACTGCACGATCACGTAGGTATATATGCTGTTGAGTATCTCACGTCACTATCGTGTGTGTATTACCCGTGTAATAAACACCAAACTGGGCAGACCGACAACTTTGGATAGCAAATTGCTTGCTTTTATGTACCTATGCTGCACACGATTGCGTATTGAGCTTGTGAAGGTTCGAAGTAGTATATTTCGATACAAGTGCGAAGGGTTTGTTTTGAGACAAGTGGGAGGTTTGTCACCCTCGCTTTGCTCGGGTGACAATCTCACGAGTCGAAAAGCAACTTTCGCACATGTATCGAACAAAATTTTTCATCACAAACGCATGTAAAGTCCGATTACATGCACGCTTGCGTGCGTAAAATCGAACTTTACGCACAGCGTGCGGAAAATTAATTTTCGCTTACCATCACGGGGAGAACTCCA